>CM053589.1:100855671-100939000 GCA_028646515.1 Pseudochirops corinnae
CTATCCTCATATTGAAAAAAAGTCTCATGAGTTACAATTATCATTTTTTCCATGTAGGAATTTAAATATTTCAACTTTAATAAGTTCCTTATGATTTCTTTTCCATGTTTACCTTCCCATGCTTCTCTTGCTTCTTGTATTTGAAAGTCAAATTTTCTGTTTAGCTCTTGTTTTTTCATCAAGAATGCTTAAAAATCCTCTATTTCATTGAATGACTATATTTTCCCCTGAAGCATTATACTCACTTTTGCTGGGTAGGTGATTCTTGGTTTTAATCCTAGCTCCTTTGATCTCCGGAATATCATATTCCAAGCCCTGTGATCCCTTAATGTAGAAGCTGCTAGGTCTTGTGTTATCCTGATTGTGTTTCTGCAGTACTCAAATTGTTCCTGACTGCTTGCAGTATTTTCTCCTTACCCTGGGAACTCTGGGATTTGGATATAATATTCCTAGGAGTTTTCTTTTGGGGATCTTTTTCAAGATGTGTTCAGTGAATTCTTTTGATTTCTATTTTGCCCTCTGGTTCTAGAATATCAGGGCAATTTTGCTTGAGAATTTCTTGAAAGATGATGTCTAGGCTCTTTTTTTTGATCATGGCTTTCAGGTAGTCCAATAATTTTTAAATGATCTCTCCTGGATCTATTTTCCATGTCGGTGGTTTTTCTAATGAGATATTTATTTCATATTGATTTCTATTTTTTCATTTGTTTGGATCTGTTTTATACTATCTTGATTTCTCAGAAAGTCATTGGCTTCCAGTTGTTGCAATCTAATTTTGAAGGAATTATTCTCTTCAGTGAGTTTTTAAAATTCCTTTTTCATTTGACAAATTTGGCTTTTCAAGGCATTCTTCTCCTCATCGGCTTTTTGTGCCTCTTTTGCCATTGAGTTATCCTACTTTTTAAGGTGTTATTTTCTTCAGTATCTTTTTGGGTCTCCTTTAGCAGGATGGTGACTCACTTTTCATAATTTTCTTGCATCATTCTCATTTCTCTTCCTATTTTTTCCTTCACTTCCCTTACTTGATTTTCAAAATCCTTCTTGAGCTCCTCCATGGCCTGTGATCAGTTCGTATTTTTCTTGGAGGCTTTTGATGCAGGGCTTCTGAGTTTGATATCTTCTTCCCACTCCATGTTGTGATCCTTTGTGTCCCCAATAAAGGATTCTATCGTCTGATTGCACTTCCTCTGCTTGCTCATCTTGCCAGTTACTTGACTTTGAGCTCTTAGCCAGGTAGAACTCTGCTTACAGAATGGAAAGAGCTTTGTCCCAAATTGCTGCAGTTTTCACAGCTGCCAGAGCTATTAGTTGGGCACCCTCTCTATAGCCCCCACAAGCTCTGGCACACTGGTCACACACCCCAGGATCACCACCCAAGACCGTGATCCAGATCCAAGTAGGTCAAAGCAAGAACAATTACCCTCTGAACGGTCACTTGGTCCTGCTATGATCTGCAGGCCAGGAGCTCTGGAAGCAGCCACACTGCAGTAGCTGCAGCCTCCATGCCTCTGCTACTTCTTGCCCCGGAGGCAGCAGCTGAACTGTACACTTCCTTCACCCTTCCAACAGAGTTCACCACTGACCTTTTATTTTCTCTTTGGTGTTTATGGTTTGAGAAGTCTGGAAACGGCCACAGCTGCTGGTGATTTACTCCCTTGAAGTCTGCTCTGGCTGGTCTGGGCCACCCTGGGGCTGGAACTGAGGCTCACAGGGTTCTTAGCTTGGCTCCCAGCACATTCTGATACACCTTTCCTGTCAGTCTGCCAGGCTGCCTTCAGCAGGAGATTTGTTTCTCTCTGTCTCTTTATGGGTTCTATAGCTTTAAAATTTGTTTAGAGTCATTTTTTTCACAGGCTTTGGAAGTGGTTGGAGCTGGAGCCCAGATCAAGTTTGTGCTTTTACTCCACCATCTTGTCTCTGCCCCCCTGTCCTATGTCTACTCACTTTCTTATAACTGTTTGAATTATTTTACATTTCTCCTTATTTTCTTTTGACCCATAATATTTCTGCATTGAATTAAAAAGTCTTTTTTGCTTTCACTCATTTTTTTCAATCTCTCTGCTGTTTTTCCTAGAGTTTTTTTTTTTTTTGAGGATTTCTTTCCTTTTTTTTTCTTTTTGTTGTCGTTTGTACTTATGCTTTTTGGCACATTTCTTTCTGTTTTGAAGTGACGAAGGGGACGTGGCTCCTTACTCATCTATCTTGCCAAAACTTGTTTTATAATTTTTCAAAGTGCTCTGACAGATGTTTTCTACAGTGCGTTTGCCTCTTATCACTGAATCTAATGACCTTGAGAAAGGCCAACATCTTTCCTGAGTTCTCTGCAGCGTTAGACTTCGGACAGCACAGAACAGTGGGAAAGACCCCAGACTCAGAGTCAGTACCTATGTTTCAACCCTTTTTCTTCCTCTTCTAGTTTTATGACCTTGTCTTCTTAAAGCTCAGTTTCCTCATTTTAAAACTGCAGTAATAATACTTGTACTACTTAGAGTACAAGGTACACTACAGGCAGTTAGTAGCTCAGTGGATACTGTCCTAGCCTTGGAGTCATGAAGGCCTGTGTTCAAATCTGGCCTCAAATACTTACTAGCTATGTGTGTTAGCACAGTGCTAATCACTGACATACAGTAGGCACTTAATAATTGCCTATTGATTCATTGACTGCTTAATCCTGGGCAAGTTATTAATCTCTGACTGTCTCAGCTTTTTGATTGTGAAATGAGGATTATAGCACCTATCTCACAGAGTTGTTGTGAGGATCAAGTGAGATTATATTTGTGAAGTGTTTAAATACATAATAGGTACTTGATAAGAGCCTGTTTCCTCACTCCTTCCCCACCTGCTTCATAGGTCTTTTATGAGAGAAATAGTCTAAACCTTAAAGTGGTGTACATAAAAAATGAATTATTCTATTAACAATTCTTCTTTCTTCTCATTACCTTTTCCCTTGTCTTCTATGACAGTACTTATGATACCTATGATACATACCTGCTATGATAGTCATGGTTTTCCTTCTACCCGTCTAGTTATTCTTTTTCTGTGTTATTTGTTCGTTCCACATCCTCTCACCTTTAAACATAGGTAGTCTCCACGGTCCCGTCCTTGACACTGCCTTCTCTTTTGTCTCTCTCTTATTCTCCTTTGGAAATTTGATACACTCCCATGACTTCAATTTTTGCCTCATTATAGATGACTCCTGACTCTCTAGTTCCCCCCCATAACCTTTCCCTTGAAGTCAGACCTGGTATTCCCAACTTTTGGATACCAATATTCCTCAAATTCATTGTATTCAAAACTGAATTTGTCAGCTTCCCCCGCAAAACCTAACCTTCCATCTAACATCCCTATTTCTGTTTGTGATACCTCCATGACCTTTTATGTCCCTTACGGTTTTAAAATGATGATCCTATCTAGTTACCTAGTAATCTCAAAATATCTTTGAATATTCTCCCTTCCTCTCTTTTTCCTCTCCATCCTCTTCTGCCTGTATTGCTATACGATTGTATCTTCCATCTATTTCCTCTTTTCTATTTCCACTCTAACTACTGTAGTTCAGGATCAAATTTCACCTCACCTAAGCTAACCTCCTAGCAGGTTTTCCTGGTTCTAGTCTTTTCCTTTTTGAGTTCATCTTTTAAACTGCTGACTGATTAAGCTTCCCAAGGAACCACTTTGATCACGTCACTTTTGCCTGATTCTTTATAAAGATCAAACAGAAACATCAGGAAGTAAACTCTAGATTTAATCAAAGAATAAGTTTGAGTAAGCTGGACAGTTTCCAAAGAAGATTTTTAGGAATAATGAAAATTGATAGATTTGCCAAATTGCAGAAACCTTTGAGTGTCTCTCCATTCCCTTCCAAATAAAGCAAAGATGCCTTTAAGCACAAAGCCCCTAAAATCTTGTTCTCATCTACCTTTCCAGCTTTATTTCATACTACTTTTTGCAAATTTTATGTTTCAGATTAACAGGAATATTTCCCACATTTTTGTCTTACCATATCTGTTCTTTATTTTATGCTGTTCTCTATCCTTGAAAAATCTTCTTCCCTCTCTCCTCTGTGCTTGCTGAAGATCCTCCCTTCCTTCCAAGTCCAATTCAAATGTCCCCCTCCTTTATGGAGCTCTTTTCTTTACCCTTCCAGCTGAAAGTGACCTTTCCCACCTCATATTCCTCAGAGTGCTTTGCCTGGATCTCTTGTTTGTAATTGATCACATTTCTCTTTTGCTGGTTATTTGTGTATATCTTTTTACTCCATCATTTGAAAGTTCTTGAGGGCAGGCTCTGTGCTTTAAATAAATGTTGAAATTAAATGAGTCACAGAACAGGTAGTTTTTTTTGAGGGGATCTATGGCAAGGGGGAGGCTGGAAAGTTGTTATGTGGGAAAGGCAAGAATGGATAAAAGCAAGTGGCAGGTCCTTGTGATTATGAGAGCCTAAAGAAAATAAAGAGAGCGCATCACTGAAGAGAAATTGTGACTGCTTCCCAAATTTGCTTGTGGTGAGATATGTCTGTACATGTTAGGCTAATAGGATGAATCTCCCCAATGGGTCATGGCTTAAGGTAAGATGGGTGCTGAGTAAGAGAAGCTGCTCACAGTATAACCACAATGAGTCTCTCCTCAAGGAGCTGGTTGGTTTAGCATAGGTTGGACAGAGAATGGACGGAGAAGCTTCACTCATCTTGAATGGAACTGGAACAGAAAGGTAAGAAGAGGAGAAGATGAGATGGTTTTTCTCTCTTCCATTAGCATAGTAATAGAGGTCAATAGAAAATAATAATTTCAATCCATTTAGCACCTTTCTTCCAACAAGCTCAAAGTACTGAGTGTATATTGAGAAAGATTCTCCTTTTTTGTAAGTTGCTATGGAAGTCAAAGGGAGGGACATTTATTCATGTAGGTCACCAGGAAAAACAAAACATTTTTTCCTACTTACGCTTTCCTTGAAAGTTTCACAGGTAATAAAATGAATGAAATCAGCATTTTCTTCTCCAGGCCCAGCATGAATTATTACTTGCTCAGAGGAGAGAGGGAGTCCTTATTTGCAAGACTAAGTTAAATGACTTACATTTGATGTTATAACAGCTAGTCAGAGTTTCAATGGTGAAGATAAGAACAGAGCTTAGGTCTCTTCATCATAAGGCCAGTTATCTTTCCATTAAGAAGTCTCAAAGGAGATAATCCGTAAGAGGGCAAAGAAAGAAGTCTTGAAGGAAAAGGAGGAGGATTTTTTCACACTAATGACCTCAAAATAGTCCCACTAATTTTAAGTAAGAGAAAAAGAGGTCAACCATATTTTGATTATTTCTGAAGGGTTATTGCCTACATGAATAAGCTCAATTACGTGAAACCCAAACACTTGGTGCTTCGTTTTCTGAATTGTGTGGTTTTCATTAACACCCTCTTTGTTCGTTTTTGTGACTTTACATTTCGGGATTTTGGTTCACCTTCATTATGTGCGTTGTGCTTATCCCCAATAGAACATGAGAAATTTAGGTCCTATACAGCTGGGGAATTTTTATTCTGATGATGTAAAACCCAGGGAAGCCAAAATATAGTAAGACTTTAAAACCACATCTGGTGTCTACACAGCTTTCAGAGATGTTTCAGGGATGTGAGTTTGAATCATCCTGAAAGATGGATGATGAGAATAATTAATAATAACAATGATAGCTAACACTTATAGTATTTATGCCTGACAGGGAGGTAGAACCATGGTCCTAGAGTAGGGAATACATGAGTTCAAATCAAGCCTCAACATTTATATCTCTATGACCTTGGCAAACTACCTAATTTTGGTTTGTCTCAGTTTCCTCATCTGTAAAGTGGGAATAATAATAGCAGTGACCTCACAGAGTTATTGTGAGGATCAAATGAAATAATCATTGCAAAGTGCACAAGGCTTAGGACATGTTGACATGATTGTTCAGTTATTTAATCGTATCTGATTCTTTGTGACTCAGTCTGGGATAGACACTGCAGTGGTTCACCATTTCCTTCTCTGGTGGATTAAGACAGACAGAGGTTAAGTGATTTGCCTATAGTCAGCTAGTGAGTATCTGAGGCGAGATTTGAAAACAGGTCTTCCTGACTCCAGGCCAAGGTTTCTTTCCACTGAACTGCCTCCATTAGGACATTGAAGGAGTTAAATAAGTATTCATTTCCTTCTTTCTACTTCAATGTTTGCAAAGCACTAACATATATTATCCCATTTGATCCTCACAACAACTCTGTGAGTTGTGTATTATTATAATGCCCCATTTTACAGATGAGGAAACTGGGGTTGAGGAAAGTCCAGTGATTTATGAGGAGTCACATAGCTAATGAGGGCTAAGGTGTGATTCAGACTCAGGTCATCCTGATTCTAAGTCCCTGAGCTCTTAGCTCTCTACACTACCTTAGACTGGATGGTCTTGCATGGATCTACTTTAGGATCTTACGTCTACTTCAGAGAAATTATAGGTTACCCGAATGCTTCTAGATCTAATTGATTTTCATTCAGGTAACCCTGAAACCAGCCTACTCATATGCCTTCAGTATCAGCATGCCCTCATGTTGAATCCCCTTGAGCATGAGAGAAAACGAATGATTTTTCCAGTACCACTTAACATATATTCCCCAAGAGCATCCTGAATAAATTTAAATTCAAATTCCAGTGGTATAAACCAATTGTACCCTATAAACCAAGAACTATTGATAGGTTTCATGCTAAGGTTAGTATGGACTCGTGAAGACTAAGAATAAATGAACATATGATTGATTGGATGTGAACCCAGACATTTTGGTACCCTTAACATTAAATTCCTTTTTCTCTAAATGCTTAATAAATATAAAGAACAATAATTATATGGGAAGAGACATTAAATGTGTAAATGGGTGAAAACATGGCAACTTTGTCCCAATTTCATGTACTAATTCTTCAGGGCACTGATACTCAGTTATATAATTGTTTCAGTGAATAATATAAATTCTCAACAAAATTTTCAAAAATTATTTTTAATTCAATAGTTTCCAAAAAATTGTGTATGTAGGTATCATATAGAACTTTTAGTGAGGAATCAAAAGTGGCATGATCCCCAGATGTTGAGAATCAATGGATCTTAAGACCATCCATTCTCCTTGTCAAAACTCAGATACTGGTGTGCTGATCCGTCTCAAAGTTGTCCAAATCTTTAGGCCACACCAAAGACTGTTTTGATGAAGGCTTTAATTGATAAATGTCTTAGCTCTTGGTTTTGTGGGAAACCAGACTTCTTACCCTACATTATAGTCATTTAAGTCTATTTTGGATTAAAACCTAAATATTATTGAAGTGATTTTTTGTGAATTTTTTCTTTTTCCTTAAAAATTTCTGGAACTTTAAATCTATTATGAAAAAGAAAATAATAATAAATTATAATGGGGTTTCAAAACTACCAGAGGAATAAAACTGTTGAACACATGCTGATGCTGAGAATCTACTAGAAGTTTAACATTTTCTGTTTTCTTTATTTTGGATTTGGAAACCAGTTAATACAGAACATGAAAACAATGAGAAAAGAATCTGAGTAGGTTGTATTTTCAGGATCCATTAGTGTAACTGTGGACCACCATGACTACTATATTCTATTCATTTTTGAGGATGGGGAGAGGAGATATAAAAGTCTTAAAGATAACTCCGGATGAAACACACTTTCTAATGATTAGGATTCTTCCATTGACATCCAAACAGAATCATAGATTTTAGAGCTGGAATGGGTCTTTGAGATAATCTTGTCCAATTTAAAAATAAGACACCTGAAACCCAGAGAAATAAAGAGATTTGCCCCCAGTGACTTGCAACTCACACAGGTAGTAAGTGGTAGAGCCAGAATTCAGATCTAAGTGCTCCTATTTCAGATCCAGGCAGTGCTCTTTCCACTACACCATTCTCACATCTTTTATTAGGATAAGGAAGTGGCATTTCTGGATCTGCCACCCACAGTAGGAAATGCCAACTTGCTATGAGTGTTTCTGATGCTAGCGTATCATATCCAGAAATCTTTCTGAGCTGGTCTTAGATTCGTGCACATTCTTTTGGCACAAGAGATTAGTGAACAACTTTTCAAAGTCCAATCGAAAATAAAAACTATTTCTTTATTTAAGTATTTGGAAAAAGCTTTGAAAAATTTTGCTGTGATCCCTGAGAATAGGCGTGAGACAACTTACTGCTAGGTTAAATATTTTCATGCCACTCACTGAACTATGTAAAAAAATTTACACCAAACAGTCAGCTTTAATTTGTATAACACTTCAGCTTCTCTTCCCACCCCCATTGTATTTCTCACATCTCATCTGCAGAATGCTTGTATTGTAAGTCTCTAAGCTGTCTACAGAAATATGAACCAAAATAAAAAAATTGGCATGTGTAGTTGGCATCACTTCCAGAAGTTATTGGCAAATATAGCTGTCTCTTCTTTTAGCCAATGGTAATGTGGTATTTTTAATTCAATAAAGCATTACCCCCCAAAAAAGCTAAATGTAAAAGTAATAAACATTGGACAGTAAATATTTGTTAGAAAAAGGAAATACACTTTAGGAAATTAGCCTACTCAATCTTTTTTATGATTACATCTTTCCCCTGCTTTCATGCTTCCCTGGAGTTAATTAAACCCAGTAATTATGCCAGATGAATTAGAGGTTCACAAATCATAAAGTACACATGCTCCCATGATTTTCTGACCACAATGTTGCTAAAGGAGGTAGAAGGGGTGTTTTGAAGTCTGGCAGTACCTTGTCAGTTTGTTTCTTTTTGTTGTTGTTAACAGAGGTCTTAGAGGCTTTCAGTTAAAAGGCAACATAGCATGGATGTACAAATGCATGACATTATCCAATCTACTTGTCAGTTGGACTTTTTTCCAGTCTTTTTCTCAAAGTATATGCCCCATTTTAATATAAGAAATCTCACATAGAAAAGGATGACTAGAAGTGGTATTGATCAGCCTTCCTAGTTGATTGAAGTCTGATTTTTTCAAGGATCTGAAAGGAGGATTTATATCCTTTATTATGCCTTTTTTAGTTTTATTTTGAAAAAAGTAAAATGCAATTACCGAAGCAGGAATCTAATTGTTTTAAGTAACTTAGAATATAGGAATAAGGGGAGGGTATCTTCTGCATCCTCATCTACTTTATTACTGCCTTAAACACGTGACATTTAATTTTTTAAAATTTGTTTCCTTTCTGTGGTAACTGGTGGTAAAGACTGTGAGCATATGTTGGATCTCTGCCCCATTCCTCCTTTCCATACCATTTTATTTAATATGACCTCTGTTTTTTATTCATCATCACCCATAGCACTATCAACATTACTGTTTTCCAGGTCTCTCTCCCCAGAAAAAAAAAAAATCCCTATTTTAGTAAATTTGCCTATGTGCATCATCCTCAATTTTTCTTGATTCTAATCAATGTCATTCTGTCATTCTTAGGTCTCTCTTTATCCTTTTCCTGGTTTCATTGAGGTTTGCATCAGTTATAATCAGGATCATTGTTTAGATCCAGTCAGGACAATTTTTCCCCCAAGTTAAATCACCCCCTTTTTCTTACAGGCAAAAAAAGATCTAGGTTAATCTGGCAAGACTTGAGGTAACTAGATTCAACCTGAAATTACACACAACTTCTTTCAGACAGTGTTGTACAGTAGTAGACTCTCACTGATGCCAGTTTTGAGAGCTGTCTTGACTGTCTCATTCTCAGCCTCTTTCCAAGCATCTGCATCCTCTCCTGATGCTGTTGCACTTTGGCAACTGGGAGTCCCAATTTTCCAAAAGCGTTTGAAAGTTTATAGCAGACTCCATCCCAGAGAGCCATCTAGGTTTTTTGCAAGTTGACCTCTTTTGGTGTCCTTGACCTCTTGACTCTCTTTCCTGAGCAGAGTGCTTGGACCCCTCAACTCTCACAGCACAGTACGTGTGAAGACAGAGTCTCTGCGTCAGTGGCATGAATGCAGAGAGCTCCAGCAAATCATGCAGAGCACCAAGTTTGCTTTTAAAGCTGGCACGTCTGCTGAAGGGAAGGCTTTCAAATTGGAGTTGTATTTGTGGAAAATTTGGATTAGTATCATTTTTTTCATCCATTTCTTGGCTTTTCCTTTTAATCTGCTTTTTGGCTTGTTTATCAGCAGCACATTTTTGAGGGTTTTTACATAACCATTATCTTTCATTATTGTTTTGAATCAAAACTATAATCCAAATACACTGATATTAAGTAGATGTATAGCATAAATTAGCATGCTCCCACATAATAATGACTTCTGTACAAAACTCAAGAAAAATATTAAAAATAAACTTTTTATTCCGTTACCTTCAAGTACTGAATACAAATGTTATAAAACCTGAAATTCATATATAACAAGGCTCAGAACTCTAGTGAAATGAGTACAATGCAAATTTATAAATCATTCAATAGCTAGAATCAGACACAACTGAACAAAATGAGAGAAAATAGGGAATACATAGGAGGCTTTCTCTGGGCCCTACTATACTTAACTATTAAGAGGAAACTTCTTAGTTCCAATTTCTCTCATCACCATTTTGTTATCCCCTCACCCCCTCACTAAACTCATCTTAGCAATGTTGAGACTGATGGCATTTAAACTTATATGTACCAGATAGATTACCTTTCAAGCTACAGATTTGATAAATATTTGTTGGGCACTGTTTTGTAAAATGGAGGCAATACAGCATTGTGGATTAGGTGCTGGGCTTATAGTCAATAACACCTGTGTTCAAATCCTTCCTCTAACACTCACTTTGTGGAGGTGATTTAACCTCCGTGTGTTTTAAGCATTTCCCTCAGACTTATCTATGAAATCGCTGACATGTTGGAATCTGTGTCAATGGGGACAGACTGACTGATTGAAGGGAATTCCCATACCACAGATCATTCAAGTACAATATGATGAAATCACATACCTTTTAGGCATATTTGTCGCTCAGTCATTCCAGTCAGATCTGACTCATCACCCCGTTTGGGCTTTTCTGGATACTGGACTGGTTTGCCATTTCCTCCCATAGCTCATTTAACAGAAGAGGAAACTGAGGCAAACAGGGTTAAGTAAGTGACTTGTCCAGAGTCCCATAGCTAGTAAGTGTCTGAAATTGGACTTGAACTCAGATCTTGCTACCTCTAGGCCTGGGTGCTCTATCCACTGTGCCAGTTAGCTGCCCATTGGGCACATACTCTAGTCCAATCAAGAGAAACTACAAGACCATAAGCTAGCTGATGGTGGAAAATGGAGAGTAATTTAAGTAATACAAGAAAGAAGCATTCCAGTAACATCCCTTGAGTGGGAGGGTACAGGCTGTGGGACCTGGGCGTACACAAACAAGGTTTTATAACTATGCAGGCACTTTGGCACAAAAGTTGTTTTTCAGCTATAATGTAATCAGCCACAGCACTGTGATGGTGTTTTACAAATGAGCTAGCTATTAGAGAGCTCATCCCTCAAGGAAGGTAATAATTTCCACCCTCTGGAGAATAGCAGAAGTGTAAAAGGTGATCTGTAGAGTCACCAAGGACAATGAAGTAGGTTTGCAAAGATATAACAGTGGCCACCAGAAGTTAGGAATGAGCAGAAAGCAATGGGGAGGAGAAAATCCCAGTCTCCACCCCTGTTGATGCCCTCCCTAGGGCAATATTGTAGTGCTTTCAGGAGTTCCAAAAACAAAAGTTCTCAGGTTCCACCTGTTTGGGAGCAATGAACCTAAGACGTCCTAAAAGTGTACCCAGGGGGATGCCTCTGACACAGGGCTTCTCTTAGAAATTTCCATGACTTTCTGGTAATTTTTAATTTTAAAAAATATATAATTTTTTAAAAACTAACATAACAACTTTTTGCTGCTTCTATGTAAGAATCATATTTCTTTCTTCTTGCCTATCTCTTATTCCTCTATTTCCTAAAGCACAAGATCAACTCCCCGTCTTCTGTAGGAAGCCTTTCCCAACTCCTCTTTATTCTAGTGCCTTCCCTCTTTTTCTTATTTCTTATTTATCCTATACATAGCTTGTCTGTACATTGCTTGTTGTTTCTCACATTACATGGTAACCTCCTTCAAGGCAGAGATTCTCTTTGGCATTTTTTTGTATTCCCAACACTTAGCACATTACCTGGCACATAGTAGAGACCATAGATATATACTGACTGACTATCACAATCCACTGGAAACAAATAAAACTTTTAATAAATAGATGATACTTTTAAAATATTCTCTCCAGCCGTAGTCATATGAACCCTTGGCCCCAGCCACCTAGGGGGATTATAATAGAAAAGAATATTGAACTGAAATTACTATGTGTTACCTTGGATCAGAATTACATTCCTTTGTCATGCTACCATCCTACCTGCTGATGTTACCATTGACATTCCTAACCTTGGTACCCACCCCTGACAAGGACTGTGATGGAAAGAATGGGAGATTCACATGGATGTCTTGCTCCCATACTCCTCCCAGTAATTATTTCCATGAATCCTTGCTCTGATGAGCCTCAGAACCAAGGACCCAGTTAAGTGTTACTTGCCCTATTCTGTGGCTAGTAAACCTACTTTCTCCTCCTCTTGGTTCAAAGCCACTGTGCATCACTGTGTACTGAGGGAAAAACCCCTTTGTCTTGATGGGACAAATACATATGCATACATGCACACACACACACATATATTCTAAAAATATATGTATAATAGAAGATGATAAATACATACAAATATATACATATGTATATATTCCATAAATATATGTATAATATAATGAATATATATAGATATACACATAAATATATATACATATATGATTGTGACTGTATGATAGATATAATTCTAGTGATAACAGATTGAAAACAAGTACATTTTTAAATCTATGAGAAGAAACTGGGAAGGCATATAGTTTCATGTCTCACAAGGTTTACATAGAATCCTAGGTCTAGAATAAAGTTAGTAAAATAAGTCCATTTCAGAAGATTTGCCTTTTTCTTTAACAATTACACAGAAGTTCTACTCCTGGATAACCACCCAATGATTCTCTTTCTGTCATTTACATTTATTATTTATGAAAGTTGATAAGCAAGATAAATATATGAACTAGGGCTTAACTGTTACTGCCTAATGAGACCAGGTCATAAAATCATAGCATTAGCAATTACCAGAGGTTGACTAGTATCTCCTGTCACTAGGTAGGAGTATAATCATACCTCTGTCCATACTCATGTGCTTGTCTCTCTTTTCCTTGACAATTTTTCAGAGAGGATCTTGTAATGTATTCACTTATTTCACTGGCAAAGATTTCTTAATGGAAGTAATTCAGTTTTGCCAAAATTGACTTTTTTTCTATTAAGAAGCCCTATCATCTGAAGGTCTCTAAGCACATCAGTATGTCATGATGAAAATTTTGAAGGCAATTATTCTTAGTCCTGTTCACATCTATATAGAGATTTTTAAAGCTACAGAATGCATGTGAATATGCATATATGTATATGTCTATGATATATATATGCATATATATATATATATATATATACAATTTCTTTAATAGAGACATTGATTTCCTCAAAGTCATACAAAATAGGAACAAGAATCAAACTCATATTCTTCGCATAGTATCCTGCTAAATTTGTATGAGAAAGTAGAATCTAAATCAGGAATCATGCAAAGTTTAAGAATTCTAACTAAAACAAATCAAGTAGCGCTGCCACCATTTTCATTCCACAGAGTATCTGGTCACAGACTTTTATGCTAAATAGACCACATATAGAGACTTGAAGTGCCATTCCTAAGTAATGACTTGTGGACTTGGCAAATTATAGAAGAGAGTCTCGTACAACAGTATTCATCACTTCACCTGGCTTGTATTTCTGGAGATTCCAATGAACTGCTCACTTCCTGGAGAACTCAATTGAGATCAGCACCGTATGGCCTCATTATTACATAATTATTGTGTGTTTCCTTTTCCTGTGGAAGCATTAATTAGCAGCCCTAGCGTACATTATATTGAAGCAAATATTATCATGTTTTTAAAAAATTATTACTCAGAACAACACAGTGAAGTTGACTGTTGTAATAATCCTATTTTTCAGCTGTAGACACTCTTTCATTAGCAACATAAAAGCTTTGCTCCAAGTACATATAAAAGCAAAGTGAGCAACATAGCTAGAACTTGATCACAAAAGCTGTGATTAAGTTTTCTTCTTTTTCTCTTCTTGTTCCTCTTTTCTACTAACATAAACCGTTTAAAAATATCATTAGTGTAAAATATATTATGGGAAAACCCACATGCTCTTTTTATGTTCTTTATCTTGCTGTCTCATAAAATTCCACTATTGACTATTCCCTCTACAAAGATGACTCTCAAATCTATATCTCTAACCCCAAGTTCTTGAAAGAGCTCCAGATCAACTTTCTCAACTATTTCTTAGATCTTTCTAACTTAGTGTATTGATCCTTTAAATTCAGTACAAAGTAAACTGACAACTTCAAACTCCACTCCCCACCAGCTGCTCTTTTTCCTGACTTCCTTCTATAAGTCAGTGTTATCACCAGTCTCTCTGAGTTGTTTTGAAACCTCAGTCATCTTTGATTCTTCCTTTATCTCCTCTCTCATATACAGTCGGTTGCTATGTCTTGCTTACTGCTTCTAAAGTATTACTTACTTCTTGAGGTTTTTCTTCCCCTCATTCCTATCACAATGATTCTAGCTTAGACCCTTTATATCTCTTCTGGACTACTACAATAATTTCCTAACTAATCTCTATGTCTTTCTTCTTCTTCACCACTCTCCTGTCTATTCTGCACTCCATTGCCAATTTCATCTTTCTAAAACATAGCCCTGTTCATAAATCATTCAAGCAATAAAGATTTATTAAGTACCTACCTACTGTATGCCAGACACTATGCTGGATACTGGGGAGAATAAAAAATTCCTATTCATAAGGAGCTTACATTCTCATAGGAGAGACAAGTATACCTATATGTACATATAGAAAAATAAATAAAAAATATAAATGTATAATATATAAATAAATTATATAAATACATATGTGTGTTTTATACATACACACACATATACAGGGTAATTTAATGCAAAGTAGTTTGGGAGAGAGGAATTAGGGAGATCCAGAAAGGCTTCATTTAGACTCTAAATGAAGGATGGTGCTTGAAATGAGTCTTCAAGGAAGAAAGGTACTCTGAAGTATAGCCAAGAAGGGAAGACAGCCTGGGCAGTGGACACTTGGAGCGGCCAGTGTAGAAGCACAGGGATAGGACTGGAACTCAAGTTTGACTGGACAATAGTATGTATGAAGGGCACAGTGTTATAATAAAGTTGGAAACAGATTGGACTCCGGTTGTATAGGGAATTAAACAGTAAGAGACAAGAGTTTATAGTTGATTCCAGAAGCAGTAGGAAGTGACTGGAATTTATTGAATATAGGAGTCATGTGGTCAGATTGGTGCTTAAGGAAAATTACTTTACCAGCAATCTACAGTAAGAAGTGGAGTAGTAAGAGACCTGAAGCAGGGAGACTAATTGGGAGGTAGTAGTATTAATCTAAGCTGGAAGTAAGTGATGATGGCTGTGAACTAGGGGGATAGCCGTGTGAGTGGAGAGAAGAAGCCATATGTGACAGATGTAGAAACAGCAAGATATGGCAACTGATTGGAAATGTGGGATGAGGGAGAGTGAGGACAATCGATTGTCCTCCTTTTGTTCGGAAATCCTTCATTTTATCCAGCTTTCATATAACCTACCAAATCAAGCCTCTCTCCCACTATTGTCCTTTGCACACCCCATATTCCAGACAAACTAGATTATTTGCTAGTCAACCTGAGTATCCCTAGCTACGTGCTTTGCTCACATTTTCTCCTCTGCCTGAAGTACATATTCTTTTAGTTATATCTTTCCAAATCCCCATCCTTTAAGACATAGCACAAATATTATCTCTAAGAAATCTGCCTTGGAGACCGATAATAATTATTTCCTTCTCTGAACTGCCCACTGTAGTAGGTGAACTCTGACCTATCATTCCATCTGACATCTTTCTTAATGCTTTCACTTATTTGTGTCCATCTCATCTTCATGTGGCCAGAGATACCCTCTAGCAATTAGCTTTAGAAAGTATCATGGTATAGAGGAAAGAACATGGAAGGAAGTCAGAAAATGATGCAGATAGAAGCTCATATTCATATGACACTTTCAGGTTTGCAAAACACTGTACATTTGATTCTCACAAAAGCCCTATGAGATAGGTGCTATTATTATGTTCATTTTATGTTAATTTTCCTTCAGTTCAAAAGGTTAAATGACAGGCCCAAGGACATACAGATAGTATTGGAATTAGGATTTGAACTATGTTCTTCATAGCTCCAGGTTCACAGGCTTTGCTGTTTACTAACTGCATGACCATGCAGGTTGCTTAATTTTTCTGATCATTTGCTTCTTCATTTGTAAAATGGAGATAAGAATATCTTCTTGGTCTATCACACAGGTTTGCTTTGACAATCAGATGAGATAATGCAAATGAAAATACTTTGCAATGGCAAAGCATTATATAAATGCAAGCCATCATAAATGAATAAACTGTTTAACACTTATTCCTATCTGTTTTGATCTGTCCTAATTATATTGAACTTTAGGGCCATGTAAATACATATAAGTATTGTTTGGCAGTTCTTTATTTCTTTCACATATATGTGTACACACACATAAGTGCACATTATCAAAATACCATAAAGTTAATGTGTGCTGAAACAAATTCTATCCCAAGTTACAATAAATCTTTACAAGACCACCTGGCATAGCAAGTGAGACTCTCATCTTTTTATTGTAATGTTGATATGTGAACAATAATAGGAGAATATATATTTTGACATATATAATATTCCATTCAAATCTTCAGCTTCTTTAAGATGATTAGTACAGACACTTCTGACAAATGGGATAGATCTAAGTCTCTAATTCTTTTCACCCTCTGTTGCTCAACTTTTCCTTCTATTTTTGGTCTCTAAAATGTCTTAGTGTTTTTGGCTTTTGAAAAACAAGAGTTGTAAATCCATTCTTATGCAACTGTGCACATGTTTAAAATTACTTGAGAGTGCTCTATTGACTATGCCCAAAAGGCTATAAAACTGTGCATACCCTTTGCTCCAGCAATACCACTGCTATGTCTAGATCCCAAAGACACCCAAAAAAAAAAGGGAAAAAGACCTAGCTGTACAAAAATATTTATAGCAGCTCTTTTTGTGGTGACTGAGAATTGAAAATCAAAGGGATGGCCATCAATTGGGAATGGTTAAATAAGCTGTGTGCGGTATATGATTATAATGAAATATTATTGTGCTATAAGAAATGACAAACAGGATGATTTCAGAAAAACCTGAAAAGACTTACATGAACTGATGCATAGTGAAGTGAACAGAACCAGGAAAATATCGTACACAGCAACAGCAATATTGTTCCATGAAGAACTGTGAATGACTTAGCTATTCTCAGCAATACAATTATCTAAGACAATTCCAAAGAACTGAAGATTAAACAGACCGCCACCAGAAAGAACTGATATTGATTAAATACAGATTGACGTATACTATTTTTCATTTTTGTAGCACCAATGCAATATTCACAGCGCTGACAGTGAATGTGCCCACATAGTGCTCAATCACAAAATATAACAGATTCTCCATAAAGAAGACAGAAGCAAAACATTTATTCAGGCACTAGAAAACCAAATTTCAAAACCAAAAATTCCAAACCATCATAGTATCAAAGAAGTTAATACACCATAACAGCACAGAAAGCTACACCATCCTTTAGCCTTCCCACAAACCAACATCTACTCACAAGCCTAGCTGTCTGCCTGGGTGTGTTCTTTCCTCCCTCCCTCTCTGACTGCTCTGACTCCCAGCTTCCTGTGAGCTCTGCTCCTCCCTTCAGCAAACTCTTCCTACCACAGGTTCCATGTGATTACATTCAGCCTATTAGGGGCCAGGGAAGATCTTCAAATCAAGGAAGGTTTTCAAATTCCCTTAGGCTTATTGAGGGGCAGGGAAGAGCTTCAAATTATCATTACCATTACAATTTTCTCTGTCTTTATTTTTTTTATTTGAGTCTTCTTGTACAAAATGACTAATATGAAAATGTTTTACATAATTGCACATGTATAACCAATATCTGATTGCTTACCATCTTAAGGAGTGGGGAGGTGTAGGGAAGGAGGGATAGAATTGGAACTCAAGACTTTGAATAAGAATGTTTTTTTAAAAGTGCTCCATTGGAACACATGAACATATTCAAGCTTAAGAGTTGGGGTGAAGACTTTTGAAACTTTACTTGATTGTTCTGTATAAGGAACTTTAATCTTTATTCTTTCTTAAGAGGATTGGTCTGCCCACCTACCCATCACCTTGTCTACACACTAGAAAGTTAGCTTTTTTCACTAATGCCTTAAATTAGCCATACTTTATTTTGATGTATTGAATAAATTGCATCTTTGACTCACTCCATAGACAATTTAGGAGCATATGGGTGTCTGTATGTTTTATCCATATGGACATGTTGGTTCAACATTAAAGCTTTTCTGCCTTTCTTGGAGTAATTTGGAAGACCCAAAGGTACTGGAATATGTCCCAAATCAGAGAGTGAGTTCTTACACATGCTGAATTTGAGGATTTATTTTGATTATACATTTTTTGACTTTCAGATAGTCGACATGTCATGTCAGTCCAGCTAATTCTATTTGGCATAATTCTTGCAAAAGGTTTGGAGTAAGAGAGAGTTGAACTTTTGACTGTATGTACATATATAAATATATATGAATATGTTTACTTATTAAAAGCACTACACTTATAATTTATTTGCATATAAAATGATTCAGATTTTCTTTTTTTTCTATTCTTCCATTTTAAATTGCAAATATTTAGTCCTAAATAGCAGTTGAAAAGAAGTTAACTTTTCTGACTCTATTTACAATTCAGAACTTGGATACCAATATCAGTAAATTTCATATTGGCCTTGGAAATCACTAGAAATAATTGTTTCCTTTCCCTTTACAATTGCAGCATTTGATGTGTGCAGGGCTCTGGTGTCTTGTGGAAGGGGATACATCTTGCAAAACTAAGCTGGACCCTCCTCTTGATGGCACTGAGTGTGGGGCAGACAAGGTAATTTCTTATTCCTATTTTAAGTCTTCCATGGAACTGGATTCCTCTACTGCAAATGTCAATGATCAGAATCCTGTGGATTGGTTTCTGTTCTGATAAAGCACCACAAGCATCTCAGAGGGAAACTGTAGAAGAGTTCTTGTTGACAAAAATTGGTTTTCAAAACTGTTTTCAGTTTCTTCTCTATTTTCCATGACACTGGTCCTATAATTCTCTTTTAAAAAAAAAAGAAGAAAAATGACATTTTTGTTTTATAATATCCTCACTATGGTCTGACAGAAGAAGAACGATTTGTCTTTCCTTAGGACCATTGGACTTAACTTATCGGTGGAGATATCTAAAGCTAGAATCCATTCAGCACTTACTAAAGGCAAGACAGAGGCAGGTAGATGGCACATAGAATAGAGCATTGGGCCTGGAATCAGGTAGACCTGAATTCAAATGTGGCTTCAGACACTTGACCCTAGGCAAGTCACTTAACTTTTGTTTGCCTTAATCCATTGGAGAAGGATATGGCAAACCATTCTAGTATCTGCAAAGAAAACCCCACAAATATCGACATACTACGTTCCACAGGGTCACAAAGAGTTGGGCACTACTGAACAACCAACAACAATGTTGGCAAGACAGTATGATGGCCTAATTTCCTTCAGTTGATGGTGACTTCTCTAACTTTCTTTTATCCCCAGCTCCCTGGAAAGTTAAACTATTAACACACTCAAAAGACTGGAAAGCTTTATTTTAAAGAACTCTGCCAATGACTTCACAAGTCGTATTTTTCTGTAAATGACCATTTTATAGCCTCCATAAAGCAAGAGATACCAGAACTGTCCAATTCCCAGTCCCATATGGTCAAACACAACTTATCCAGGGACATTTTTCCCTTCTCCTTGTCCCGTATTGTAACCTGAAGGGTACTTCTCCCAGATCGCCTTACTCAGTGAACATACATTCACCCTGCTTCATTTCAGTGGTGTCGAGCTGGGGAGTGTGTCAGTAAAACTCCTATCCCGGAGCATGTGGATGGAGACTGGAGTACATGGAGCCCTTGGAGCATGTGCAGTAGGACATGTGGGACTGGAGCCCGGTTCAGACAAAGGAAATGTGACAATCCCCCGTGAGTACCTTCTTGCCCACTGACATTTTTATTGTATTCCTTTATTAGTTATTTCCCCGAAGTTCTAGTACTAGGTATTGAGCTAGGTAGGTACCTTCCTAGAGTTTATTTGAAGAAATAAAATATTCAGTTCAATTTCTCTAGCATTTACTAAGTGCCTACTATGTTCCAGGCTCTAGTCTGGGTGTTGAAGATAAAAAAAAACATTGTCTGCTCTCAGGGAGTTTACATTCTCCTGAGCACATGCAAAAATACCTGTAAGGTAGAAACTGCCATAAAAAAGGAACAATCGGCTAGGTGGGGCAGTGAATAGAGTGCTTGGTTCCCAGTTGGGAAGGCCTGACTAGTCAAGCACTGACTAGCTCTGTGATTCTGGGAAAGTCACATCCACCTTTCTGGGTCAGTTTTCTTTGAAAAATGAGAGGGGTTGGACAGTAAAGGCCTTGAGGTTATCTTCCCCCTCTAGATCTATGATACGGTTACCTATGATCTTTTGAAAATGTCATGACATTTCAGATGAGTGAGGGATTTTCCTAGGACTCTTCTGCTTTAAAGTTCAATGATGAAAGTACCCCAATTCCCTACTACAACAAATGAAGTTTTTCTGTCCCCTGTCGGGAATTAAAGTATGAGGAAAATTAAGTAGAATGAGAATGCAGAGCTGACAATAGAGTGTATGTAACAAGTAGTCTGCCTACCTGCAAATTTTCACTATGCTTTTGAAAATGAATCTCTTTTAGTTTTGTCTTTAATAGCTCTTCTGGTACTTGGAGACAAAAAAAAATGGTGAGCCAGAATGAAAGAATACATTGATTCTGCTTCTTTTTCTGCCTCTATATTAATTGTCACACATCACAAACAGCATGTATTACTTGGAATTCTTTCTGTAGTTGCATATGAAGATAATTTCTCCAGGATAACAACAGATAATTGATTTTAGCTTCACTTAACCTTAAATAACCTATTTGCTACCTTTATGCCCACTAGACTTATCCCTTCAAATGTGTTACACCTGTAATTCAGATATTTTAAGGCAAAAATGTCCATTGCTTTTGTATTGGGGGAGGGGAGCAAAGCTATATTCACTTTTTGTGTTCAGCATTAAGGCCCCCCATATTTCCAGGGACAGCTGAAGTCAAGTGACTTGGGTTTGGATATCAATATTGATACTTAATACCTATGGACAGGTCACTTAGTCTCTATGATCCCATCCAGTAAGTATTTATTAAGGGTTTACTATGTGCCAGCACTGTGCTAAACACTGGGAATACCAAAAAAAAAAAAAAAAAAAAAAGACAATCCATGCCCTCAAGGAGCTTACAATCTAAATTTTAAGTCTTCCCTTTTACAGTCTAAAAAGGAAGATAGCAAACAAAAGGAGAGAGAAAGGTGGGGCTGGGGCACAAGAGGCTACATGGCCATGGGACATTTTGTTTGTAGAAGAACCAGGTAGAGTAGCAGATAGAAAAGTGGAAAGACCTGAGTCCACTTTCTGTCTTCTATAAGGAAGACATGGGGAGGAGTTTGTTACTCCGCTCTCCAGTCAGAGAGGAAAGGAGGCTGAAGGAGCAGGTGTCAGTCAAGGCTAGAATTAGAAGCCTGATGGTGAAACCAGGGGTGATAGTACATCTTGTCCCATGGTGTTGAAACTAGGCAGGACAACAGACGAACAGTGAAATTTTGGGCTCACAGTTTGTTAATAGGTAAAATGGAAACAACAACACTTTTGCTACTACTTGTATCACGGGGATATGGAAAAAGAAAATACTTGGTAAACCTTAAAGCCCAATAGAAACGTTAGGGTTATTATAGCTCTCAGAACTGTACTGTAGCATATTCCTTATTAGTTGGTGGAGGATCATTTACCATGCAGTAGTGTGTCCATTCAGCATGATTTCTATTCATCCCTTTCTTAAGCACTACTAGGTTTAAGGTGTTCTGATGGGCCCTAGGGACAAAAAGAGAAAGTGAAAAATGAGAAAGCTCAGAATGGCATAGCCTGTTGTCCAAAGCTTCATGTATTCTAAAGTAGCAACTACTTCTTACCACAAGGGGGAACGAGGAGAAGAACTTACATATTCAAAGTATGCCTTGGCCAGGCATCAGCTCCTGTGGGGTTTAGTGTTCCTTGTCAGTCTCGTGGCTCCCAGACTTAGATGTCTAGTCCCAATCTAAAGTCAATAATTTCCATGCAAATTACGTTAGTACCTACGTTCTTGCCCTAGCCATACGCCTGAACTTCAGTCCCATGTTTTCAGTTCTCTAAGCATCTCTAAGCCAGTATATGTAAAACAAATACTCATCATATTTCTTCTCAGATCTTTTCCTCCTCCAAACAGTCTCATTTCTTCCAAGGACAATATATCATTTCAGTCATCCAGATCTGCAGAATCTGTCATTTTGTTACCTCTTCTCATTTCCTTTAGTATCCCTCACCTTGACTTACCGACAAGACTTCATTCAATAAATCAACAGGCTTTTATTGAGTCTTTACTATGTTCCAGGTTCTTTAAGCCCATGGTGATACAAAAAAAAAAAAAAAAAAAAAAAAGCAAAACCAGTCTCTCCCATTCTGACAGGGGAAATAACATATATAAATCAGATAATATAGGATAAAAGCAGAGTAGATAAAAAGTAACCTTTGAGGGGAAGGCACTAGCAGTTGGGCAGGGATGGGGAAGATGAAAGGCCTCCTGGAGGAGGTAGCACTTGAGATGAGGCTTAAAGGAAGTTAAGGATTCTAAGAGGCAGCTAGGTAGTGCAGTGGATAGAGCATCCGGCCTGAAGTCAGGAAGGCCTGAGTTCAAATCCAGCCTCAGACACTTACTAGCTATGTGACCCTTGGCAAGTCACTTAACTCTGTCTCAGGTTCCTCATCTGTAAAATGAACTGGAGAAGGAAATAGCAAACCACTCCAGTGCCAAGAAAGCCCCAAATGGGTCACAAAGAGCCGGACACCATTGAAACAACAGAACAACAACAAAGAGATTCTACAAGTCAGAGGTTAGGAGGGCAAGCATTCCAGAATAGTCAGTACAAAGGTGTGGAGTTAGGAGACAGAGTGTAAGGTCCAAAGACAGGAACAAGGCTAGGGATTACAGAGTACTTAAGAGGAAATTGTAAATAAAATTGGAAGCAAAGGAAGGAGTCACTTTAGGAAAGGCTTAAGGGCCAAACGGAGGACTTTATGGTTGAATTTAGAGCTAATTATTGGACAGGAGAGATGACATGACCAGACCTATGCTTTGGAAAAATTACTTTGGCAGTTGGGCAGAGAATGAATTGGACTGAAAAGACACTTTAGGCAAGAAGACCAACCAGAAACCTATTACAATATTCCAGGCAAGAGGTGATGAGTTCCTGATTAGGGTGCTATCTGTCCGAATGAAGAACGGGAACATATGTGAGAGATATTATATACAAAGAAATTATAAGATTTGTCATCTGATTGATAGATGGGTCTTGGGTTTTCTATCTCTACAATTCCTCTCTGGGCTGTCTTTTTCTATTTACTTAAATAGCCCACCCACCACTTTCATTCAAGCCCTCATCATCTCTCCCCTGAATTGTTGTAATAACCTCCTACTTGGTCCCTCAGTCTTGGTTCTCTTTCATCTTCCATCCCTCTTATACTCAGCAGTCAAACTGGGATTATTTTTAAAGCCTGGGTCTAAGCATTTTATTTCCTTAATTAGAAAACTTCAGTAAGTGCTCTATTGCTTTCAGGAGAAAAAACACTGTATGACCTTTAAAGCCCTGCACAGTATGGCTTCTACTTTCTTTTCCAGGCATCTCACACCCATTTATACTTTCTCCATTCTAGCCAACTGGTGTAGTACTGGCCTTGGGTGCTGTGCATGACAGCGTATCTCCCCACTCTCTGTCTTGCACAGATTGTTCCCCATTTTTGGAATATCCAGTTCTTTACCTCTCCAGCCTCCGAGAAGCCCCAGTCTCTGTCAGCTTGGGTGCCTTGAGATCTTTGCTGAATCATACCCTCTTCCTGCCCTCCAATTGTTGGCGTTCTCTTCTTCTTGAAACTAATCAACAACTAATTTTTTAAACACTTACTGTGTCCTAGGCACTGTGCAAATGCAAAAGCAAAAACAGCCCCCACCTTTTGTGTTTACTACTAACACAGTTCAGTTGAGATAAATCAACTCAACTTTCTCAGCCTTTTTCTTCATCTGCAAAATATAGACAATAGTACTTGCATTACCTACCTCACAGAATCAGGAAAAATCAGAAGTCTCATGTAACTCTAAAGTACCATAGCCATGGAAGTTATCATTATTATTATTTTATTTCTTTAGCATTTACATCTCTAATGTGCCTTATGATTCACAAGAATGTTTTTGTCTCCTAAGCTGAAATGGGAGATACAACATGGCATAATGGCCAGCAAATTATAATTAATTAATTGTTGGGATAGGAGTCTGCTTTTCTTAATGACAGATATGTAGAATTAATGCCATTAAATAATTCAGCATATATTCCTCAAATATTTAGTATGTTATAGTCACTGTGTAGGTTCAAAATAAGCATAAGGCATGATCTTTGGGCCCCAGCTTATAATTCTAGTTGGGAAAACAAGATACTGATAGATCAATGGATAGATAGATAGATAGATAGATAGATAGATAGATAGATGATAGATGGATAGATAGAGAGATAGAGAGATAGATGATAGATAATAGATGGATAGATAGATGATAGATGGATGGATGGATAGATAGATGATGGCTAGAGAGAGAGAGAGAGAGAAAGATGATAGATAGATAAATAGATAGGTGTCTCATATATCAGTCAATCAGTAAACATTTATTAGTAACCAATTATGTTCAAATCACTGT
This sequence comes from Pseudochirops corinnae, assembly GCA_028646515.1. Lineage (NCBI taxonomy): Eukaryota > Metazoa > Chordata > Mammalia > Diprotodontia > Pseudocheiridae > Pseudochirops > Pseudochirops corinnae. The sequence continues at coordinate 100,880,800 of CM053589.1, forward strand.
GATAAGTGCTAAGGATACAAAGAAAAGCAAAAAACAGCCCCTGTTTTCTAGGAGCTCACATTCTAATGGAGAAGACAATATAAAACAAGTATTTACCTACAGTTAAGCTACAGGATAAGTGGGAGATAATATAAACAAAACGCTGTCACTAAGAGGATATTTATATGTATAGACACATATACAGGGGAAGCTAGATGACACAATGTATGGAGTGCTAGCCCCGGAGCAGCAGGACCTGAGTTCAAATGTGGTCTCATGCGCTTACTAGCTATGTGACCCTGGACAAGTCACTTAACTATGTTTGTCTGTGTTTCTTTTCTGTAAAATGAGTTCGAGAAAGAAATGGCAAACCAGTACAGTATCTTTGCCAAGAAAACCCCAATGGGATTATGAAAAATCGAACAAAACTAATTGGCTAAACAAGATAAACAACACACACATACACATGCACATGATGCTAATATACATATTACTGTATCACACACACACACACACACACACACACACACACTACTCTTTAAATTCTGCATCCAACCCATACTGACCCTGTGACCCTTGGGAATATCACCTCACCCATCACTACTCCAGGCGACTCACTAAAATAAGTTGTTGAGCAGTAGTTCTGTATTGCTAGAGTTCTCTGCTCCAATGAAATCACAGGTCTGGACACTGCCTCTCCCTTTTCCCCTTATGGAGCTACAATGACACAAATATTTTCAGGTAATAAAAAGCAGCCTGATGTGGAGAAAAAAGGATCTGCATTCAGATGACAACTCTGCTACTTGCTAGCTCTATGATCTTCCTCTGAGACTCAGATTTCTCCTCTGTAGAATGGGGGTGAACTCTATGGTGTCTCTGTGGTCCCCTCTAACTCTAAATCTATGGTCTTATAACTTTTATTCTTCCCCATTTTCTGGCCCCACTTTTTGTCCAGGTCCCAGGCAGTTCACCATTTATCTGTGACTGGCACTGGAAGCTTGTTGAAATAATTATTTAACCATGCCATTTTGCTGGGAAAGATGGTTCTGTAGAACCCTGAGCTGTTTAGCAGCAGTGACGGCGGTCCGGTGCTTCCAGAAGACACGCAGAATGGTGACAGTAATTTTATTAAGTCTAGGCAGGAGTTTACAACTTGGCTTTTTTCTGAAGGAGCTGACTTGGTGTTTCTTATAAAGCACAGCTGATCCGAGGCCCTGTAGCCAGACTGTTGACCAAAACAAAGTCCATTCATTGTCTCACTTCTTAAATCACAGGGCTCCCTGAATTGGAGATTCTCACAAGAATTTCAAAATTCTTTTTGCTTATGTACATTCTAACCTTGGAACACGTGACCTCCCTTCACTTCATATTCCTGGCCCTTTTCCCTCTTCTTCTGCAGCTGGTTTATTCACTGTCCAAAAATATTGGCAAGAGATCCTCCTTTTTTCTATTCAGTCTTGCTCCTTTCAGCTATTGGAATTTTTATTTCTTGCCAACTGACATTTAGGCCTTAGGGACTATCAGTATTTTTAAACCAGTTGCTTTACCTGCTTGATTTGGCCTGTAATTCATGGGACTGTCTTTATGAATTACCTTTGATGGCAAGGTAGAAAGTTGTCAAGCAGTTCTGGTGCTGGTGCTCAGTCAGAGGGCAATTCCTTTGGTCTTGGGGGTGGAGTAAGTAGTTGGGTGGGTGGAAAAAAAGGAACGCCTGAAACACTTTGGTATGAAAGGCATGACCTATCAACAAGAGGGTGATGGGAAGATTAACATAGCATAATAAGTGGAAATATATTAATGTTACCATTTGCTGTCACCACATGAGAGACATAAGAGAGGAAACCAGCAAGTATTTAAAAATAAACTGGAAGAACAGGGTGGAGTGGATTTATGTGCCTTTGATTGTTTTTTATTTCCAATGTGAAGCCCCCATATGTGCACAATCAACGTGCCAGGGGGACTGGCATTCACGTGGATAATTGTTTAAAATCCAAGCTTAATACACTCAAAAATAAGTTACACGTGTTACTTGAATACCTTTCAGATGAGAATCTAAAACCAAGAATCAGTCTGTATTTCATGGACATTTTAAAGCCCTGTGGCACTTTTATTAATCCTTTGACCTTGTCCTGTGTCACTCATCACAATTCCTGGATATCTCCTTGAAAATCTGGGACCACAGGAAATCCTGTTCACTTGCTACAATTAAAATTGTGGTTTTTATTTTTTGACTTGTCGTCATTCGATAAAGTCAAAAATAAAGGACTCCTCAGTTGCCACCTGCCCTCCCCCCTCAGCTTCAAATCTATCCAACCTACACTGTGGGGAAGAAGCAGGACTTTTGCAACCTACTACTACTTCTACCACCACCACCACTACCTCTACCACCACTACCATTACTACTACTATGACCACTACCATCACCACCACCACCATCACTACTACTAACTGTCATTTACATAGTGCCTTAGGGTTTACAAAGTAGTTTTTTTTTTACAAATAATATCTCATTTAATTATCTCCAACCCTGATAGGGGCTGTTATTAACCCCCTTTTATAGATGAGAAAACTGAGGCAAATAGAGCTTAAGTGACTTATTCAAAGTCACACAGCTAGTAAGTGTCTGAGGTGGGATTCAAACTCAGGTCTTCCTAATACCAAGTCTAGAGCTTTTTTCACTTTAACACCTAACTATGTATATAAGACTGGCCCATATTATCTCCTTCCCCACTGACCTCTGCCCTTTTAAGTCCCTGTAGCTCCTAACTTATACATATGTTCCAAACTAATCATCAGTTAGGAAGACTTAAAAAAATAAAGAAGAAAGAATGCAGATAAATGCATTTTTAAATGAATTGTGTATCTTTTTTACCCAAGAAAGCACCTTGTCCATTTTTAATAAATTTAATGGTACATAAAAATATGCCCAAATAACAAGCTCCCTGAAAATTATAATGGACCAAATAGAAGTCAATGACTCCATGAGACAAGAGGAAATATTAAAACAAAGTTAAAAGTGTTTTAAAATATTAAAACAAAGTGGAAAAAATGGGGGAAATTATAAGGTATCTCATAGCAAAAATAATTGACCTAGAAAACAGATTGAGGGAAAAAATTAAGAATCACTGAACTACCTGGCCAAAAAATTTTTAATAAATTTAATGTAATATAGATTCATGTTTTAGGAAGCCCCTCTCATCATAGCAACTGGAGGTCTGTTGTATGGGCGTCAGCAATGGGCAAGGGCTGATCAACCCTTCAACATGAATTGACTTTATTACTATAGAACAGAAGAATATATTCCATGAGTCATTTCCTCATATAAATCTAGTCATTAACCTAATGAGATAAACAATGCCAGAACTAGATAACCTCATATCAGTTGTCTCATCCTGAGCATCATTCAGTTCATTTAACAAACATCTCATATCTGTGTGTGAGATACCTGCTAGGTTCTGGGGATACAAAAAAAAAAGTCAAAACAGTCCTTACCCTATACTGTAGACTGATAGCTCTCTACTAAGGGAATATAATATGTGCTGAGATGAGTAATTCCAGTATATAGTAATTTGAGGAAGGGAGAGAGGAAAAAGTCACAGCACATCATTTTTCCAGCCCAAGTTGGCACAGGGAGATAGAGAGGTCTATCAACACTGCGGACAGACAGTTCTGAAGAGGAGCAGCACACACCAAGTAGACTAGCACAGAAGAAAAGCAGTAATACCAGGACAACACCAGGATGTCCTAGGTATACACAGAGCCTTCAAGATGGAAACAGGCATGAGCAAGAAGAAGCTTTATGGTCCATTACCCAGTTCTGGAACACAGAGCAAGATCAGGAACTTACAAAGCTCAAACCAAGGGGGCAGGGGTTTAGATTCTGCTCTGGATGAGACCACTTTGGGAGCACTGAAGGCTTACAGGTTCCCTTCCTAAACTGTTCCAGAGAACCCACAATAACACAACACTCAATACCCATGGAAAGCAAAAACAGGACTAGGTCAGACCTTCCCTCTAGAAGGGCATAGAACCTGGCCTTAACCTTATAGCTAAAGCCAGGAAGTAGGCTGGAAGAGTGGACAAACAGGAAAACAATACCACTATAAAAAGTAAGCAAGATTATGGGGATGTTCAAGATACAAACCCAGAAGAAGGGAATGACCCTAAAACATCTACAACCAAAGCCACAAAGAAAAACAGTTGAAGCACAAATTCAACTGAAATTCCTGGAAGAGATGAAGCAAGAGTTAAAAGCAAGTGTTTAAAATACTTTTTAATAAATGAAATGAGAAGAGTACTAGAGGAAAAAAAAAAGAAAAGAAATGAGAGGTATGGAGAAAAGAATTAGGTAATTAATAGCTTGGCACAAGAGGTTAAAAAATGCCCAAATAACAAGCTCCCTGAAAATTATAATGGACCAAATATTAATTAATGACTCCATGAGACAATAAAAATTATTAAAACAAAGTTTAAAATGTTTAAAAATATTAAAATAAAGTAGAAAATGGGGGAAATTATAGGTTTATCCACAAAAATAATTGACCTAGAAAACAGATTGAAGGAAATAATTAAGAATCAATGAACTACCTGGCCAAAAAAAAAAAAAATCCTCAGCACAAAAATCCTTCAATAAATTTTAAAAGAAAACTGCACAGATCTCTTAGAGCCAGAAGGCAAGGTAGAAATGGAGGGGGAGACACTGGCCTCCTCCTGAAACAAACCCCAAAATGAAAACTCTCAGCAATAATATAGCCCAGAGCTTTCAGTTCAAAGGGAAAATACTGTAAGCAGCCAAAAAGAAAGAATTCCACTACTACAGAGCCACCCTCAGAATCACACACACAATTTAGCAGCCACCATTCTAGAGAAATAGAGAGTTTGGAATACAGTAGTCAAGAAGTCAAAGAATATAGGTTCACAATCAAGAATAGTTACCTAGCAAAACTGAGTATCCTGCAGGGCACAAAATGGATTATTAATAAAATAGAGGACTTTGAAGTATGCTTAATGAAAGGTCCAGAGCTACATAGAAACTTGGAAGTTCTGACACAGGAGTTTAGAGAAACATGAAAAAGTAAACACAATGATAAAAGACTACACAAGGATTTTTACTTTCATTCAAATATGGGCACTTGTCATCTTCAGGGGTAATAGAGACAGTCTAATTTGACAAAGTGTGGGAGTGGTTCTGCTATGTTTGGATTAACTCAAAGAATGAGAAACTGGAGAAGAGGAGTACTGGATAAGAGGGGAGAAGGGAGAGGAAGAATAGGGAAAATTATCTCACATAAAAGGAATATGCAAAGAAGAGTTTTTATAATAGAAGAAGGATAGTAGCTCTTGAAGCTTGTTCATCTGATTTGGGGAAAGGAAGGAAGAATGCACATACACACACGTACACACACAGAGTTGGGTACTAAAATACATTTCAAAAGGAAAAGAGGAGGAAAAGGAGGAAGGGGCAAGTAGAAGACATATGGATTAAGGTTGTGTAACAAGGGTTTTCTTTTTCTTTTGTTCTCGGTTGGGGGTGGAATAGGTTTTGAGGGAGAAAGATGGATTTTTTCTGATTGAAATACATATATGTGTACATATATGTATATATAGACATATGTGTGTAAATATGTGTATATATACAGAATAAGATGAACTTCAGTAGCAACAAATGTAAATTCTTATTCTTTGGTTCAAAAAATTAATTTCATAAGTACAAGGTAGGAGATACATGGCTAGACAGCTATATTGCTGAAAAAGATCTGGGAGTTTTATTGGATTACAAGCTCAATTAATCAACCGTGAGATGTGGCAGTCCCAAGAGCTAATATGATCTTGGGCTGTTTTAAGAGAGGCATGTCTTTCAGGAAGAGGGAATATGTTCCACCTCTCATCTCCATGCCTTTTCACTGCTTATTAGAATGTTCTTTGTCCTTACTCTTACCTCACAGAATTCCTTGTGTCCTTCAAGACTCTTTCAAACAAAGTTTCTCTCTTCAAAGTTATCAGTGATCTGTTAACTGCCAAGTCTAATGGCTTTATTCAGCCTTCATCCTTTTGACCTCTCAGCAGCCTTTGATGCCATCAGTCATTCTCTTCTTGATCATTTCTTTGCTCTATGTTTCTGTGATGCTGCTACATGTTGGTTCTCCTCCCCATCTAACCTCTCCTTTTCAGTCTCCTTTGCTAGATTTTGTCCATATCATGCCCACTAATGGTGGGTGTACCACAGGGTTCTGTCCTAGACCCCCTTCTCTGCTTCCTCTGTATTGTTTTGTTTAGCGATCTCAACAACTCTCATGGATTTGTCATCTCTAAACTGATGATTCTGAGAACTATTTTCCCAGCTGTAAACTCTCTGTACCTCCAGTCTCACATCTCCAACTCTCTATTGGGCATTTCAAGCTGGGTGTCCTATAGACATCTTAAACTCAGTATGTCCAAAGCTGAATTCATTTCCTTTCCTTTTCTTCCAAAACCACCCCCTCCTATACTTCTCTACTATAGACACCACCATTCTCCCAGGCACCCAGGCTCCCAACCTAGGTATCATTTTCAACACCTCACTCTATCACATTCTCCCACCATTCTGAAATTGTTAATTTTACCTTTGTAGTATCTTTCATCTATGTCTTCTTCTCTCCTCTAATACTGCCACAATCCCATTACAGACATTCATCACCTTATGCCTAGATTATTACAATACCTTGCTGGTTGGCTTCCTGACTCAAGCCTCTCCCCATTCCACTCAGTTATCAAACTGATCTTCCTAAAGCACTACTCTACTAACCTTGTTGTCCCCCTATCTTTGCTCCATTCAATAAACTCCAGTGACTTCCTTTCACATCCTGGGTCAAGTATAAAATCTTCAGTCATTCAAAGCCCTTCTTAGCTTGACCCCTCCTATCTTTCCAGTCTGCTCACATCTCACCCACCTCCCCATCAGGGTATTTTGCAGTCTAGAGACATTGTGGTGTCCTCCTTGTTATTCCTTGCACAAGGCACTCTTTCTCTAGACACCAGACATTTTAACCAGTTGTCTGCCATGCCTGGAATGTTCTCCCTCCTTCATCTCCTGACTTCTTTAGATTCTTTCAAATTCCAGCTAAATTCCTACCTCTATAAGAAGCCTTTCCAGATCACTCTTAATGGCAATACCTGTCCTCTATTGATCTTCTTAATTTTATTCTGTATCTGTTGTTTTATACATAATTGTTTTCATGGTGTTTCTCCCTTTGGACTTCTTGAAAGCTGGAACTTTCTTTTTGACCCTCTTTGTATCTGTAGCACTTATTAGCACCATGCTTCCTGGCACCTAGTAGGTACTTAATAAATACTCATAGATTTAGTACTACCTTCATCATGAAGTTGTTCCTGATTCTCCTTGCTGTTTGTGCTCACCCTCTTCATACCTGTTGCTCATATTATATTATTATGTATATGCTTGTATAGGTCTGCCATCTCTCTCCTTATAATGTAAAGTCTAGGTCAAGAGCAGTCTCTTTTATTCTTCTTTTAGTATCACCAGGGGCTAATACAGTACCTGGCAAATTGTCAGCACTTAATAATTGCTAAGTGTTTAGCTGATCATTTGGGAGGTGATCACCAAGCTATTCTCAGTCTTCATCAGACTGTGGTTATGTTATCTTCTAGGGGCCATGGTTTCAGGAAATTGATAAGATAGATAGTGTCTACAGGAGCACAACCAGGATGGTAAAAGGCATTGAATTTATTTTACGTGAGGATCACTTGAAGGCCCTATGGCTGCTTAGTTTGAAGAAGAGAAGACTTAGATGAGAGATATCATAAGTGCCTTTACGTATCTGAAGGGCTGTTGTATATACAAGAGATGGGGTTTTCTCTGCCAGTCTAAAAAATGGTGAGTAGAAATTGCAAAGGTGTAATGTAATGAGAATCTTCCTAACAATGATAGCTGCCTCAAAGTAGAATGGGATGCCTTGAGAGATGATGGGTTCCATGTCCTTGAACTATCCAAGCAAAGACTTAGATGACCACTTATCAGGCATATTATGATGGAGATTCCTTTCATCTATGTATTGGACTCAATGGCCACTCAGGTAATGTCCAAATTTCAAATTCTATGAATCTAATGATACTGAGTAGTTTCAGCAGAGTAATGGCTTCAGAAGCCTACTTGTAAGGGGTTGAGAAATGTGTATAGTAGCATAAAAAAAGGTCAATGAGAGTAATCAGCTCTAGGAGTCTGGCCATGAAAAGAGGGGCAGATATCATAAATGATAGTTGGTGGGATCAAGGGCACAAATAAAAAAGTTAGTTTAGATATCTCTCCCTCAAAGATTGAAGAGAAGATGAAAGTAAGTGAAGAACATGTCAAGGTCTTGAGTTATAAAATAGTTATAAAATAAAAATACTTGATTTTCTCAGTAGTCTGCTGAGTTAGGGATAGGATTTGGGAACAGAAGAGAAAACAGAATTGGGATAGACACTATCAGAAGTTTGTTATTCAGGGAAGAATAAAAAGATTTCACAGCAATGAAGACTTAGTTGGATCAGATGACATGGATGTATAGAAGGCCCAGGTGCATTTCCTCCAGCAGCATTCAGCATATGGATAGAGTGAACCTCAAAGAAGATTATGCCTGGAAAAAAGGGAGAGTGAGCTCTCCACTAACAGTGGGGAGCAAGGAATAGGCTGATTGTTTCTTCTGGAGGGGTGTGTCTGTGTCTGTGTGTGTGTGTGTGTGTCTGTGTGTCTGTGTGTCTGTGTCTGTGTCTATGTCTGTGTGTGTGTGTGTGTCTGTGTGTGTGTTTGGGGGCAAAGGGCATGGGAGAAGGAAAAATGAACACTGAAGATTGTGATCAAGGGTGAAGTGTCTTCTCGATAGCCACTTCTGTGTTATTGCCACAAGATAGATTGAAGATGAGATGAAGGGCAATGTATTCAATTCTTTGGGCTTTGTTATGCTCGCCTGTAAAATGAGGGGTGTTTGGACTAGATAGTCCCAAAAGCATCTTCTGGATTTGAGATTCCTTGATTCCTCTCTCACATATCATTCTCCTGTGCTCCAGAAGCCATGGCACTGCCATCTACTTAGTGGCCTTCAGTGGTATTACAGGCCAATGGCCTATGAGGAAATGAAGTTCTAGAGGGCTTGTCTGGTAAACCCAATCCCATCACTAGAATCACCCATTTGAACTACAAGCTCTTTAACAGCTGAAACTGTTTTCTTCGTATTTCTCATCCTGCCGAGCATAGCACAAAGTAAGCATTCAGGAAATTGTTGACTATATCACATTTTAATCTTGGTTTCTCATTGACATTCTGCCCTCTATGGTCTGATCTTCCCTAATTGAATAGAGGAGGAAAAATTGAGCAAGTGTTCCCCATTTTCTGGAAGTCCTCTTTGTTACTGTTCTGGGCACTGGTAATAATGGTGTTTACAGAAAGCAGGCATTGAACAACTGAATGAATGAGCTAATTTCTCATCTCTTTCATCCTAAAGGGAAAACCATAGGAGGCAGGATGATATAGCAGAAAAAAATGCTACATCTGGAATTGGGAGAAACCTGGGTTCCAGTCCTACCTCTGACCCTAAGTAACTATGGGCAAGTCACAAACTCTCTGAGCCTCAGTTTCTTCAACTGTAAAGCAGGGATAATAATATGAAGCAACTAGGTGATGCAGAGAAGAGAGCACAGGACCTGGAATCCAGAAGACCTCAGTTCAAATGTGGCTTCACATATTCACTAGCTGTATAACCCTGGACAAATCACGTAACCTCTCTACACCTCAGTTTAGATATTTGCAAAATGAGAATAGTGATGACACCTACCTCCAGGGTAGTTATAAGGATAAAATGAGACAATATTTGCAAAGTACTGTGCAAATCTTAAAGTGTTATATAAATGCTATCTAATAATAATTATATTACATTATTATTATAAGTTTAGTTATAATATATAGAGTTGTGAGGATCACATGAGATGATAAATATAAAGTGCTTTGAAAACTTCAAAGTGCTATATAAATACTAGATGTTATTATTACAGATACATTAAGACCTTAAATTTACTCATTATCAAAGCTGTCTTCCTCCAGAATATAAAGTTCAGTAGCCTTTTTAATAGTCTTCTTCTGATCTCCACCTCCCAAAATAACACTGAGTCATAGCCTTTGTTTTTTAAAGGGTAAATATGCTCAAGATCTCAGGTTCTAGTTACATCTGAAGGATAGGTTTTATGGATTGTACTGTATTGATATTCATCATTTTCTCTTTCCAAGTGTCTTTGATTTACAATTCTAAAATGCATTCTTCTGATGGCTTGCTTAAGCACATAGCGAATGTGCATCAGGGATTTGAGAGAAACAATACAGTCTGTAAGAACAGATGGATTGCCTTGGAAATGTTTTTCTTCTTCCCTCTCTCTGTCTCTCTTCCCCTTTTGGCAGGAAAGGAAAAATTTCATCTATACCAGCTAATTTATGTGCTTCCAATTAATGACTGACCTGTTCTCTTCCTTTTCAGCCCTGGGCCAGGAGGCACAAATTGCTGGGGAGCAAGTGTGGAGCATACTGTTTGTGAAAATTTACCCTGCCCTAAGGGAGTGCCTAGCTTCAGGGATCAACAGTGTCAGTCCCATGACCGATACAACTACAAGAAGGGCCCTCTGACAGCTGTCATCATTGATGGTAAATGGATTAGCTTCACTTTCAGTGTATAGTTACTTCCTTTCCTCCCACCCCCACCCCCAACCTTTCCACTAAAGGTAAAAGAGAAACCCACCCTGGATCAGCATGTGAGAGTCAGGAGTCACTACCACCTCTGCTTTAGCATTAACCTACATAAGGAGTAGTATTGATGAGCTTCAGGGACTCATTGCATCTGAAAGCCTAGCAGTTTTCTAAACTCATGTGTGGACAAATAGGAGGTTACCCAAGTGCATCCCGCTCTGTCTTCTATCCCGCTCCAAATCACCAGATGGCCTGACTTCTTTCCGAACTGCATTAAGGAAAATTGTACTCACGGTGACATTCCTTGTACCTCTCTCTCTCTTTCTCTGTTATTTCTCTTATTGTTTTGGTGTTTCTCTATCCTTTTAAAACACAACACAACACACACACACACACACACACACACACACACACACACATGCAATCAGTTTGGGTTTAATTTTACTTACTGATAAAAATGGAGAAAGTTTTGAAAATAATTTATAGGTTTGGAAAGATAACTTGCAAACACATTCCCTTTCTTTGTTATTCCATAGATGTTGTCTTAAATTAGGAAAATCTCTCCCCCAAGGTAAATTTTTGAGTATTAGTTTGAGAGTCAGAGGACCTGAGTAAAACATCCTGGCATTGCCACTTACCATCTTGGTTGTGCAAGTCAGTTAAAATTTGGGCCCTTACTTTACTCATCTGTAAAATGAGGGGTTTGGACCTAGGTCTTTTCCAAATCTTAATCTGTCACTCTATGAATTCCCAATGTTGAAGAAATGCCAAAAATACGATTTGAAAGGATAGCCTCTGTTTAATAAAGATGAGTGAGAAGAGGACCTTAGTAAGCCTATAAACTGGAGTTGTATGTACTTACCTATAAATAAAACTTTGCATGAGTATGATATAAGCTGAAGAAAACCAAAACAGTTATGACTTCTAAAACTCCAGGAAAAGGAGATAAACTTTATTTGACTTGTGAAAGATGAGAGAGCCTAAAGAATTAAAACCTATTTTAAGTCAACCCATACAATATCTAGTAGGAAAATAGGGCATTTGTCTGGACCAGAGCCGGAATTCCTCATTTATTGTGACCAGCATTTTTTCTGATACCTCAAGAAAGAACCACTGAGCCATACATTCCCCATTACTTAAATCATAAGATCAATTGAGCATAACTAAGTGAGGATATGACCAGCCATCATTTTAGTCCTAATGGACCTCACTAAGCAGCTTCTAATCCAAAAACATGACTCTTCAGCTATGGATTGATGTGGAGGAGATAATGCCAAACTATTTTTGACATTCTAAATGGTAGCTGATGACTCAAAGCGATTCTGCTGTGGCTTAGTTTAAAAGTATCAGGTAATTATCCAGTCACTTTACTTTTTTTTGAGTACTTTTTTTTTGTAGCTAGAATCTCTGTAAGTCTAGTCGCATTGTCTTATAACAGACTTTCAAAGTTGAAGAGCTTGCCGCCACCTCCCCCACTCCCACCCTTTTCCTTCAAACACATACAACCTTGTCAGAATGGAAGAGGGAGAAACGGGGTCTGGTAGAGAAAGGAATGCTTATAGCTCTAGGCACCAGCAGTCAAAAAATGAGACCTTACCTCTTTTCTGGCTGGCCATTAATCTGACACAGGAGGAGACAGGAAGACTTCCAGATGTCCCAGTAGAATCCAAACCTCTAATCAGCAGCGAGATAACAAATACTATAGCTTTTTTTTTCCCCTAAGGTTGGGTGTTTTAATGTTTTTTTTTTCCTCTGAGCAATGACTGATTATGATGAGAAGCTGCATTGTTCCAGAATTTTCAGTATACTGTGGCCCTTCAGATAAAGACTTTGGAGTCCCGTTTATGCCTACTCCCATTTTGTTTCAGCAGAAGGTTGTGCTGTAAGAGAGGCTAGCTAGGCTATTTCATAAAATGATAGAAATATATCAGTGATTTTGTCCTTGAATGTTTGTTTCTCTTCCAAATTCCCTTTTGCATTTGTTTTCAAATGAAGAAATCCTGTCTAAATCTTTGTTTCCCCATTTTGTTTTGTTTTGTTTTGTTTCCCTTTGTTTCCTCCAAGTATAGGTTAGTTTTCTCTTTAATTTTTTTAATTCTTCTCATAAATTAAACTACTCATTTGCCTAATCGTTACAGCTTCTTCATTTTTACTGATCATCATTGCAGAAAGTTTATTGAAGGGTCTTTTTTTGACAATTACTTAATCATAGTCCTTAACTTACCAGGTTTGCTATATGCTTTTGCCCATTTTTTTAATGACTTCTTTGCTGGTTACAATAAGAATTCCAGCACCTTGCTCTGAAGGCCTCTGAATAGCACCTTGAAGAGATCCCTGTATTGTTAAATCATTCTTGATAATGATCATAAAGTTAGAAAGATTCTTACTTTGGAGGAAAAACCCTGAGAATTTTTCAAGGACAGCTTCACCAGTCTTTTTTTGTTGGTGTTATTGTGGTTTCCTACATATTTGATTTTGCTTGAGTTTCAAAAGGAATCAGAGGTCAGCATTTTTTTAAAAAAGAGTATTTCATGATTTAAGAAAACGAAATAATAAATGCCCAATTCAGAGAGAAACTGTGTTCTGTTCCATCTGTTCTTCTTAAACTGCCATTTATAAAAAGACGCAGTTACAGTACAGCTCCTGATATGTGATTCCTGTGGTCTGACTCTTGACTCCATTGAAATCCATTATAACTGCCCTATTCATAGTGGCATTGCCATCACTGGTGAATTCCTTGGCTCCAGACACACACTACAAGGAAGGAAAGACTTATTTTTTTTCTTTTTCCTTTAAAAAATTATTGCAGAAATAGATTTTCCAAAGGGGAGCTTAGGACCACAAATTAATAACACTCCCCCCAAGAAGACAAAAGTTTCCCTTAGAAAATAGTGCTAAATAGAAAAGTATTCAGATAGCAACCTATTTGTACAGCCAGTTGCCAAGCCCACCCAATTTCTCCTTTCCCTATTAAGTCTTTCAAGAATTTAGTTGTTGTCATCATTGTCCTCCTCCTCCTTCTGCTCTCTTTCTTTCTCTCTTTCTCTCTCTCTCACTTTTTCTCTTTCTCTCTCTTTCTTTCTCTTTCTCCTCTCTTTCTTCTCTCCGCCCCTCCCTTTCCATCTCCTTTTCCATCTCCAGTGAGCTCTTATAGTACTTGGCATTGAGGGCTCATGGAGTTACTTCATAGCCATCTTCCTTTCCACTGGAACTGGCCTAACTACCTACACAGGGGATATCTCCTGTCCTAAGCATGCATCCTGAAAACAGGCATTAAAACAGATCAAGAGAACTATCTTTGAAAGTAAATTAATTTCATCCTTCATTCCTAAGGTCATTTTATACCAATCCTTTGCTCACCTTTTTAAAAGGCAGATCCCACTTCTTCTGAGAGAGAATTCCATAGCTACGAAAGGGAATTGAGGGCTCTGGAACTCTTCAAAGTTAGGACTCAGCTCTATCTAACTTCCATGGAAGCCATTAATGAGAATATCATTTATAGAAGACATTGAATGAAAATAAGAATAAAACAGAAAGAGAGCTGCATTGCCAGTCACAGACAGTAACCACATGCCATAGTGTTATACCTGTGTTGAGTATTTAGAGGAGTTTATAGAGATCTCATTTCTTCTGGGATCCTTAGAGGATATCATAAAATGTCAGTTTTGGAAGGGACCTCAGAGATCGCCTCGTCTATCTCATACCTGAAAAAAGGATTTCAGTTGCAACATCCCTGACAAATGTTATCCAGCATTTGCTAGAAGACCTCTAGTGGAGAGAAAGTCGCCATCTCCTGAAGCAGACCATTCTACTTAGGTAATTCTCATTGGTAGAAAGTTTTTCGTGAATTGAAACTTAAATTTGCTTTCTTATATCTTCCATTTATTTGTTGTTATTGTTGCTGCTGTTGTACTATGATGGGACTAAAAGAATAAATTTAATTCCTTTTCTACATGATGGCCCTTCACATGCTAGCCTTCTTTGCCTGATCTTCATTTGACATGAATTCAAGACTCTTCCCCATCCTTGTTATTCCCCACTGGACACTTTCCATTTATTACTGTCCTCCCTAATTGTGGCATTTAGAATTGAGTGTGGTACTCTAGATGTGGTCTGACCAAGGGAGAGAATAGTGGAACTGTGACCTCCTTATTCCTAGGTGCCATTATTAGCTTTCCTGACTGCAATCACTTTGACTCACATTGAGCTTGCAGTTCACCAAAATTCCCCAATCTTTTTTCATATGAAATTCTATCTAGTTCTATCCCCCCATACTTCATACTAGTGAAGCTGATTTTTAACTCAAATAAGATATTACATTTATTCCTATTAAATTCCATTTTATTTCATTCATTTAATGTTCTGGTCTATCATACATTTTTGAATCCTTACCTCATAATCTAACATGTGGCTATCTCTTCCAACCTAAGTTCATCTGCAGCTTAAATCAACATATCATCTATACCTTTATCTAAGTCACTAATAAAAGTGCCACACTACATAGTGCCAAGGAGACCTATTCTACGGGAGACTTGAAAACCTCCAAGGTGACATTTAATCATTAATGACTTCTATTTGAATCTAACTTAATTATACTATAATTTACTCAACATCTTTCTAGCTTTTCGCACATATGCATTGAATATCATATCATGTAGCTTATATTCTCTGTCATAGTATATAATACATTATAACATATATTTTCATTATACGTGTATATTGTGTATGAACACATATACATATATGTGTGTACGTGTGTATATACACACATACATATATGTATATATACATATATGTGTGTACGTGTGTATATACACACATACATATATGTATATATATACATATATAATAAAGATAGCATAACATAGGCATCATAGTGTAATGGGTAGACAGGCAGGAAGGCAGTGGGGATACGGGCACAACTGAAGGGCAAGTGGCAAGCGGTCCAGATTGCTTAAGTGGATGGCTGGATAAGATATGAAGCATAGTCTTTTCCAGTATGTTTAGTGATTCAGTAGTATAGGTAAGTGATATCAGACTCAAATAGAAATGAATCCCTGCCCACTGGCTGCATGTTGACTTGGAAAACCACAAATTAGCATGACCTATATTGTATTATATTTTACCTATTTTATTATACATTTCCCAATTACATTTTAATATGGTTCTGGGCTATACTTGGGAGTTTTGAGGGTGCAAGTTTGATACCTCTGATCTAGGTGATTTTGTACTTACCAATAGAGATAGCTAAATTCCAGGGCAGGAGCTCCAAAAGCCTATTGTATTAATGGCCCCAGGACTTGGGAGCATGATTTTTGAGGATCCAGAAGTCTAGATGGTGTGATACTATATGGGTACATCATCTTTACTTGGAGAATAAGCAGCTGCTTCCTCTCAGGATATATAGCTCCCACCTCTTCAAGAGGTGCCTACCATTTATTTTCATGGCTCCACATGTTAAGCTGTCCTTTTCCTTCCCTTCCTGCTCTATACGACCTTCTTCCACTGTCCAGCCTTCCTCAAAAGGATCAGGTTTCCACTCTAACTCTTCAGATTCTTTTTCTTCTTGGCTTTCTCACTGAAGTTCTTCAAGGTCAGTTTGAAACAGTTCTGCCAAAGTCAGGCTCCATTCCAAGAATTCATGCTCTTCTTAGGTAGTTACCTTACTTACTTGTCCAAACAACCCATTTTTCCCCCAAGACTCTTTTCCCATTTCTAGGGGGAGAAAAGTATAAGTGGGATATAAAATATGTTCTTCTTTCCTTGGGCTTTAGCCAAGTTCTTCTGCTACGGGGGGTAAACTTTACAGGACCACAATTTAGGGTATAAGTGGAAAGATCATTTTTCTGCGACTCAGGAAGCCTAGAATCTAATCCTAGCTCTTCTGCTACCTGTGTAACTAACCTCTCTGAGCCTCAATTCCTCAGGGAATTGGATTAAATGATCTCTTAAGTTTCTCCCACCTCTAAAATTCTGTGCTTGGGGGCATGCTGTCAATCTACAGAAAAATATAGAAGGAAAATATTTACTCCAGGGCTCATTCATACCTGCCACTGGTTCATTCCAGGGAGGATTTAAACCCCTTTTCCCAGGTAAATTGATTAAACAATAAAAATGTAAAGCGGGTTGTAAATCTCAAAGTGCTATGTAAATAGTAGCTATTGTAATTATTAAAACCAAAAACTCAAATCCTCACCTGTCTGTACCTTACTTGGGATATAGTAAAACCTAACATTTATGTGCAAATCAAATTCTGCCCTTTCTTAGCAACATCAAACATCTTGGACTCCTATCACATTGGAGGCCTCTCTTGTAGCACTTTTATTCTGCCTTATATCATAAGTTATTAGCATACTTGTCTCTTATGCTAGAAGGTGAACTCCTTGTGAATGGAGACTATGCCTTATTCATCTTTGTATCTTTCATAGTACATAGAACATAGAAGGTACTCAATAAATATTGATTGCATGTTTGGGTGAATGAATGGTTATTTTAAAAAATATTCAACTAGTCCTAGTTCCCTTTAATTTTTCTTTAAATCATTTAACTGAAAAGTTAGGGCCCCTATTTTATTTCTCAAAATAGATTCTTCCCAAGATAAAATTTCTATTTTCTTACTTTATAAACATTGAGTATAAGCACCATTTGCTAACATCTCCCTCTCCAAACCCTAATAAAGAAAGGAGTTTTATTGAATGGTAGTAATAATAATAATAATAATAGTAACAATTACTGACATTTATAGAGTGCTTTAATATACCAATCAATTAACAAACATTTAAATGGTACAGTAGAAAGAACCCT
This sequence comes from Pseudochirops corinnae, assembly GCA_028646515.1. Classification (NCBI taxonomy): domain Eukaryota; kingdom Metazoa; phylum Chordata; class Mammalia; order Diprotodontia; family Pseudocheiridae; genus Pseudochirops; species Pseudochirops corinnae. The sequence continues at coordinate 100,898,291 of CM053589.1, forward strand.
GGGTTTTGAATCAGGAAGACCTACATTTAAATCCTTCTTCAAACACTAGCTATTTGACCCTGGGCAAGGCACTTAACCTCTCTGAGCCTCAGTTTCCTCATCTGTAAAATGAAGAGGTTGTACTCATTCACTTCTATTCCAGCTCTAAATCTGTGCTTCTATGATCCTTTGATTTGTTAAGTATTAGTCCCTGTGCTAGGTGCTGGGAATAAAAATACAAAGAATGAAGCAATAAGGAGCCTACATTCTAATGGAGGAGACAAATTTACATAAATATAAATATATGTAGAATGAATATACAGAGAAAAATGCAAATAAATACAAAACAGTTGAGTGCATGGAAGTTTTGAAGGAAGGGTACTAGGCTGTGGAAGGACTGGGAACGTTTTTATATGGAAGGTTGTACCTGAGCTGCATCTTCAAGGAAGAAGGGCACCTCTAGGAGACAGGGGTAAGAATAAAGTGTACTTCAGACATGTGGGGACAGCCAGTGCAACATCATGGAGATGGGAGAGGCAGTACTATGTATTGGGGACAGAGAAAATGCCAGTTTGGCTGGATCCAAGAGTGTGTAAAGAGGCATAATGCCCACTTGAAGCTAGAAATAGGTTGAGTCCAAATTCTGTGGGTCTTAGAAGCTAAACAGAAGACTTTATATTTGATCCTGGAAACAATAAGAAGCCAATGGAGTTTGTTGAGTAGGGGAGCCATATGCCCAGATCTGCACTTAAGGAAAATTATTTTGACAATAGTATGCAGGATGGAGTGGAGTGGGGAGAGACTTGAGGCCAGGAGATGAATCAAAAGGCTGTTAACATTAATCTAAACGAGAGGTGATGAGGGTCTGAACTAAAGTGGTAGCTATGTGAGGCAAGAAAAGGTAAAAATGACATGACTGGCCACCAGAATAAATATGTGGGATGACAGAGAGTGGGGAGTCAAGAATAATGCCAATTTTGTGAAACTAGAAGCCCAGAATAATGTAATACCTTGGACAAAAAAATCATAAATGTTGCAAAGGGGAAAGGTGGTGTTGGGTTTTTTTTTTCGAGGGAGGCATGTTTTTGGACATGTTGTGTTTGAAATGTCTGTAGAACATAATTTAAAATGTCCAATGGACAATTGGAAACTCAGTGGAGAGAATAGGGATGGCTAATTAAATCTATGTGTAACCTACACACAGAGAATAATTATATCTGCGGAAACCAATGGGTTACCAAGAAAATGAATGTCAACAGAGAAGAGGGCATACAATAGTACTGGGGAACACCAATATTTAGGAGGCATGAGATGAATGATGTCCTAGCAAAAGAGACAGACAAGGAGCACTCATATAAATAAGAGGAGAATGAGAAGAGAATAGTAAACAAGTATTTGCATCATTGTTTCCATTTTACAGATGATGAAGGTTAGGCTCAGAGTGGTTTAGCGTGCATTTCCTCCTGTAAAACTTTTACAGGAGGTCCACACAACATGGGTGAGTCTTCCTCTTGATTCCTTGATTTTGTTTTAGTACTAATGGAACATAGAATCATCCACAGGTATCCCTCATTCTGGATGGCTGAGCCACAACATTTGTTTAATCGTATATCTCTGCCTATGCCCCTTTTAATTTTTATTCTAAACCTAACAAACATTAAATAAAATTTATAAATATATATATATACACACATATATGTAGTTATAAACAAAATAATTACACATGAAATTGCAAATCTCCTTTACACTAAACTTGTTTGTAGTGTATTAATATAACTGTTTTGCCAAAGCACTTCCAACAACTATCCCCTTTGCCAGTATGATGAGTATGAGGTGAAACCTCAGAATTCCTGCAGTTTTTCCTGGTCAATATGCTACAGTTAATTTACTCCCACCCTACATCTCTCTGCATTTTTCTTTGTGTTACCCATAACTTTATATGTAGAACATAAGAGTCTGGATACAGAATAGTCTTAACAGAGGAGACTACTGGACAGAATCTAATATGATAAAACAGTGGTTCTCAACCTTCCTAATGCTGCGACCCTTTAATACTCGTATGTGGGAGTATCTCGGCATATCTGCATGTGCACAAACTGGCCTAGAGACAGATAGAGGAGCGGTGTCTCAGTTCCTAAGACAATCAGAAATATGTGTATTCTGATGGTCTTAGGCGACCCCTGTGAAAGGGTTGTTTGGCGACCCACAGGTTGAGAACCACTGTGATAAAACATAATAAGGATCAATGTGAAGTTCTACACTTGCATTCAGAAAGTCAAAGGCCCAAGTATACAGTAAAGGAAAATTTAATAGAAACTTGTGCAAAAAAAAGACTAAGGCATTTTAGTTAACTACAAGCACAATATAATTTTACAATATGATATGGCTACAAAAAAAGAAACTTAATTCAATTATAAGCTTAGGAAACATCCCGTGCACAACAAGAAAGCTAACTGCACTAGCCAGATCACATCTGATGTCATATTTTAAGAGGGACATGGACTTGGAGAATATTCAAAATGAAGGTGATGAGGATGATGAGGGGATGGAAATCCATGTCAATGAGGAGTGGTTCAAAGAACTGGAAATACTTAAACTAGAAAAGAGAAAACTCATGGGAAACTTACAACCAATGTCATCGAACATTTGAAGAACCATCATGGGAAGGAGATTAGATTCATTTTGCATGTTTCTAGAGGATAGAACCAGAACCAATATGGTCAGAGTTGCAGGGAAGGAGGATTTTAGTTGTCAAAAAAAAAAAATCAAAGGGATTGCCTTATTGAGTTCCTTGTCACTGAAAATGCTCAGGTAGAAGTTTGATGATCAGCTCTCTGGGACATTGTAGAGGTTGTTTGACTTTGTCCACCTTGTATCACCTATAAGCACAAGTGTTTCCCTAATAACTACTCAGTCAGTTGTTTAAAAAAAAAATACAAAGCAAGGAGATTGTTCCAGAAGATGAAATTTTCTTCCTGGACAGGTAGCTTGTAACCTCATATCCTTTCCAGGGAAGTTTCACTTACTTGACTCCCCTTTCTGATTCCCATCTGTAGCTGAAGGCATCAAATTCACCAAGCTAACACACCACTCCCCCCCTTCCCCCCTTCCACTGTCTACACCCATCTGATGCACATGAAACCTGGTCATGTTACCAGTATATCACATTGCAAAATATTTGATGAGCTTAGTATCTAAAAATGCTCTTAAAGAAAAAGTAAATAATTTATGTCTGTAAAGTAGGGAGAAAAGGTTTGGAAACAAAGGAGGGAATCAAACAACACAATTACATTCTCTCTGTGTGATTCTATCATTCTCTTCATCTCAGGACAGCTTGATTCCAGTCCTTTCCTCTTAATGTTCAGGTATTAAATATGTGTGGATGTCTAATGGGTTATATTTTCAATGACTTAGTTTAAAAGAGAGAAAAGAAAAAACGGGGCACTTCCTGCTTCATTTTTGTTTGCCTAATATTACTTCTCTTTGTAGTTGCTGTTTTTATGCACACGTTCACACATTCATTCCTGTACAAATCTGTATGTAATTTTTTCCCCTCAGATAAGCCTTGTGAGCTCTACTGCTCTCCTCTGGGAAAGGAGTCTCCTGTGCTGATAGCAGACAGGGTCCTTGATGGCACACCCTGTGGGCCCTATGAGAATGACCTCTGCGTAAATGGCAGGTGCCAGGTGCAGTACCTTTCTTTCTTTTTCCATTTCTTGAACAGTATAACAAGAGGAAAAGAGACCACATTACCCAGTGGACAGACTGCTGAGCCTGGAGTCAGGAAGACCTGACTTCAGCTCCCACCTCCAACAATCATTAGCTGTGTGACCCTGAGCAAATTACTTCTCTTCCCTGACCTTCAAGCAACTAGTAGCCTATGTTAGTAGAAGGAATATAAGTATGTGTGTATATGTATATATATGGAGAATGTATGCATATATGAAGAAATATATGTGTGTGTGTATATATATATATATATATATGTGGAGAGACAGACAGACAGACAGACTAACTTTACTATTAACAAAACTAAAATATAAACCAGGGTTGCTCCTGATGCTCAGGGTTCAGGTTAGAGAAAGTCTCCTGAGAATTGGCCTTTAAGATAGTGTTTAATGATACAACATTCTGAAATCTAGTTTTCTGAGGCACTATCCCTAGAGATAATTAAATAGTATGCATTTAGCGATATAAAAATCCATCAGTTAGCATTTTGAAACCAGATGGTCCAGTGGATATAGCACCAGGTCTGAAGTCAGGAAGATTCCTCTTCCTGAGTTCAAATCTGGCCTTACACACTTACTAGCTGGGTGACCCTACATGAGTCACTTACCCTGTTTGCCTCATCTGTAAAATGAGCTTGAAAAGGAAATGGCAAACTACTCCAGTATCTTTGCCAAAAAAACCTCAAATGGAGTCACAAAGAGCTGGACACACCTGAAATGATTGAACAACAAAAATCACTCCTCCATGTGCCAGGCGCTGAGCTAGACACTGAGAGTAGAAAAACCAAAATAATATAGTCCCGGTTTGCAAGGAACTTACATCATATCAGAGAGATGACATGTACAAATGTAAATAAATGCATAATAAATACAAAATAAAGAGTCATTTAGGAAGAAAGGGCACTAGCCCTTTCCCTAGGGGGAATCAGGAGAAACTTCAAGTAGAAGAAGGTACTGCTTAAGTTAAATTTTCAAGGAAGTTGGAAATTGTATGAGGCGTAGGTGAGGACAGAGAGCATTCCAGGCACAGGAGAGGGGCAATGCAGAGGCACTGGGGGGAGCAGGGGGTTCGATGAAGAGATGTATGTGAGGAACTCCTGAAAGGTCAATTTGGCTAGATGGTAGAACATGGGGAAGGGAGTAATATATAATGATATTGGAAAGATAGTTTGGGTCCAGGGTACGAAAAGTACTAAAAATTAAGCAGAGACTTTTAGAGAGAATAACTAGAATTTATTGAGTAGGGGAATGATCTGGTTAGACCTTTGCTTAAGAAAAATTACTTTGGCAGTTGTATGGAGAATGGATTGCAGAAGGAAGAGACATGAGACAGGAAGACCAATAGTTCAGGTGAGAGATGATGGACAGAGATAGGAAAGAGGCAGAGGAAGAAGAAAGAGGGAGCCTTTTCGGAAAACCTGGGGTCTGGAAATAAGACCACTTTTGTTGATATGAATTAAAAACTAAGTACATTCCTCTGCTTAGGACATGTAATGAGCCAAACATCTATATTATTATTTCATAAATACCCTGCCTACTAAAGTCAGTATCTTAATCTTATTTCTAAAGCTGTGTTTCAGTGAAATGTTAGGAAATTAGCAAATGACATTGAGAAGTCATTAAGAAAGACAAATCTGAATCTGTATTTCATTATAAATGTTACCCAACTTCATCCATTGACCAGAAATAGCTAACTCATTTGCTTCATTCATAGATGGGGAAGGAAGGAAAAAAAGGAAGGGAGGGAGGAAAAGGGAAGGAAGGATAGAAGTAGCAAAGGAAGGAATGAAGGAGAAAAGAAAGTAAGAAAAGAAGGAAAAAGGAGCAAGGGAGGGAAACATTTATTAGGCTTCTTTGTTCCAGACACTGTGCTAAGTATTTTACAAATATTGTCTCATTAGATGGTCACAGTAGTCCTTGGATAGAGGTGTTGTTATGAGGAAAGTAATGCAAACAAAAGTTAAGTGACTTGCCCAGGGTCACATAGTTAGTAAGCGTCTGAAATTGAATTTAAACTCAGATCTTCCTTACTCTAGGCCTAGTTTTCTCTTCATTGCCTCATCACCTAGTTTCAATTCCATGATATTTCCTGAATCAATATCTACTACAGTCTATTGCAAATACCTTGGACTTTGGAGTGGGTAGTCAGAGTCAATGGTCAATAAACATTTATTAAGCACTTCCTAAGTACCATGCCCAGTGCTAAGTGTTAGGGAAACAAAAGCGGAAGATAGTCCATGCTCTCAAGGAGCTCACGATCTAATTGGGGCAAGGCAATATACAGAAATATAAAAAAGAAACTGGGGATAAGTCCTGGAGCCAGAAACGATCAGAGGAGGTGAGAGTTTGATTTCATCTTGCAGAATGATGAGTTTCTGGAGATCATGAAGTTCAAGAAAGCATCCAGGTGGGAAGTGATAAGGTGAATTCCCTGAGAGCCCTTCTTAAATTGGTAAAGAATCAGGTGTAGATTTCCGATGTTCACCCACCACCCTCTCTAATCAGAGGCAGAGGGGCCCCAGGGACAGAGTTGCTGAAGAGGTGTGAGTTACAGAGTTAATTTCATCTTGCAGAATGATGAGTTTCTGGAAATCATGAAGTCCAGCTGAAGAGCTGATGATTTCCAGTGTCAAGAGAGGCATGTCTGATAGCCATGTCACAGGTATTACTGTAACTGAGCATGAAAACCAAGTTTTTTCTTGGCTTAGTTCAATCTGCCTCCAAATAGTGTTTTGAGAAATTCCCAATGTAACTTCTCTCCCCATCTCTGAATAGTTTTCTATCATTCTGAAATTATAAATGTTCAGTCTAGATTCCCACTGAACTTCATCAGTGGGAATGCCAATATATAGTTTTAGGAGATGTGCTAACTTCAGAATCCATGAGCAATTTGGCATCATAGCTATATCACCCCTATGTATGAAGCCAACAGACCCTCAGATGAAATTGGAAAAATTGTGGCTGACATTCTGGACCCAACATAAATGTGGGTGGGAACTTGAGCCATAGTAAATGTTAAGAGCCAGGTGTCAAATGGAACACCGTAGATTGCCTGCATTTAGTGGATTTTAGTCAATTTTATATTTAGATTGACATTTCATGGAAAAGTCAGAAAAACATATTATCAAGCAATTTTAAATCTTTTCTCAATTGAAATTCTCTCCTCTATGTTTGTTTTTGAGGTATATGTATATGGCTTCAATTGACTCATACCTAAAACAGAGATGGCAATATTATAAAATGTAAAATGTCTACCATCTGAATATTACAATATCCAGGTTTTGAATGGAAAAAAAAACTAATAGTGAAACAACCCTTCCTCTTTTTCAGAGGAGAAAAATTGGGTATGGGACATTGCAAATACTGTCAGGTTTGGTTGATATTTCGGGTTAGTTTTGCTGAACTGTTTTTTTTTTATTTCTCTTTTTTAAAATTCTATTTTACAAGAAATTATTTGTTATGTGGGGAAAAGGGAGGAATATATTCAGAAATGATGATGAATGACAAAAAAATACACATTCAAATTTGAAAAAAAAATTTTTAAATGGCAATGGGAAAATGCCCAAATCCAAAACTACCAACTAAAAATTCATTTTTCAAAACTTACAAAGAAGTCCTAATGAGATTCTGCTGCCACAGAAACTCTTCAACTCTGTTGGAATTTTAAATATTTTCAACTTCGGCAAATGCCTAATTCTCTTTGCAGAAGAAAGCTTGACAGTATCCAGACTGCCTCAGCACTGTGCAGTCCTGTTATCAGATACAGATATATGTGGATGATAAGTACTTGGTGCCCAGGACACTTGGCAAGACATTTTCCCCAATATAAAATGCAGTGCTCTAATGTATGCTCTAATGAGGACCTAAAATAATCTTTTCTTTGTTGCAAAGAATGTTCACTGCTTCTGCCAAATGGCACTGTGGAGTGCTAACGAAGCGCTTATAATTACTCAAATGAGGGATTGTTGACAGTTCCCCATAAACTTGCTAGTGAGCCAAGTTTGGATTTTATTTTCTTAATAAATTGAACACTTAAGATGGGATATCCTAGGCATGTGTTGGTCCACTATATATCCTCATTATTTACATTCCTTTTTTAACCACTCCAAAGAAATATCATTAATATCCTTTATAGTAAAGCCAGCTGAGCAACTCCCAGCCTTTTGCTAGTGTATTTAACTGGCCTCTTGTCAGGGCTGAGGCATTTCTAAGAATACTAAAATTCTCTGGTCAGTGGAGTCTGCAATATGGGTCTTAAGTATTTTCAGCTCTAAGCCATTAGTAACCTATGGCAACCTTCAATAAATATGGTTCCTTAAGCCCTAGTTTTCAAAAGGAAAGATGCTTTATACTATAAAGAGAAATGATGGCAACTGAAAAACATTTAGTATTTTAGTTATAAATATGCCAGCTCTAGTCAGGTACAAGGATAAGTTGAAGCCAAGGGCATCTGAATGTTCATGATCTAGTTTAAGGTAGTTTAAGGAGAAAGAATCCTTAAAATAGAATCTCTCCAAGCAAGAGATTTCTACTGAAGTATGGGTTGGATTAAATGATCTATGCAGGTCCTTCCAATCCTTAGATTCTGTTCGTCAGTCAACAAGCATTCAATTAAGCAGGTACTATGTACAGGCACTGTTGCTAAATTCTATGAATACAAAGAAAGACAAAAAATAATAATTCCTGCCATCTAATATCTTACATTCTGATGGAGAATTCAAATTCTGTGATTTTATGAATGTATAATAAAAAGAAATACAAATTTTACTATATAACGGACAAACTGGTTAAGAATGGCATGGTACTTACAGGATGCTCAGATTTGTCGTTCCTGGTTATAATTTTCATTTTAACAGAGCCCTTTAGTAACTTAAAGGAGTAAGTAACATGGGAACTTAAGGGTATCAAGGTGTCTCAGTGGATAGAGCACTGGGCTTGGAATCATGAAGATTCACCTTAATAAATTCAAATCCAGCCTCACTCTTATTAGCTTATTAGCCCACTCACATGGCCAAGTCATTTAATGCTGTTTGTCTCAGTTTCTCAAGTATAAAATGAGCTGGAGAAGGAAATGACAAACTACTCTAGTATCTTTGCCAAGAAAGCCCCAAAAAGGAGTCATGAAGAGTTGGACATGACTGAAACAACTCAACAAGCAAAACACAAAAATATAAAACTATGGGAACTTAAGTCTTTGGCAGCACCAAGTAGAGAAATATTTTGGAGCAGAATCTTGTCTTGCTCTCATGTCATAGTGTTATGGGGGACGGGCTAATAAAGTCCAGATGAGTCCCTATAGAATGCTTATATTTGTCCTGATTGGCTGTGGAGCCAGAATTGATGACTGAAGAGATGCTGAACAGGACCCAAGGTCACATACATAAAGGATAAAGGGTCAATCTCTCACTCTCAGAGAGTCTCACAGAGCATGCTCAGGTACTCCATGCCTGGTTCAAATCTAATACATGGAACTTTGGGGAATCAGTTTCTGGCCATGAGTAGTTAAGGGACTGATACTGAAGGATGACTAAATTCAAAGTCGTCTTATTAACTGTGAAGCTAGAAGAATTGATGACTCAAGAGATATTGAGGCATATCTGAAAATCACATAGCTAAAGGGAAGAGGTCTATCTCTTATTCTCATACTGTGAGATTGTCTCAGACCTCAGATGCTGCTCAGAATCTTTGGAATCATCAGTTTTTCTGGATCCACAACCAATGAGAAGAGTTCAATCATCCTATATTACCAATCTCTCAGTCACTCATAGATAGAAAGTCCCATGTGTTAAATTGTAACCAAGCAAGAATCTCCAAAGAATGCTTTGTATAACCCACCAGGAAGGACATATTCCCTAGCTGCAGACTGTAGCTGTCCAACAAAGATGGAGCCCAGAAAATCCATTGGAACTATCCATTTAGTATGCCAAATATCAGTCACTCAATGTCAAGGCCACATGCCTGACTCTATCTGGAAGCCACTGCTGAGCAGGAGTGTTGACCTACCTGGCCATTTACAGTAGGGGTCAGCAAACTATGGTGGCTTCCTGTTTTTGAAGCTGTGGGGCTAAATGATGGCTTGTTGCTAATCATATCTGGTGAAGAGCCAGTACAAATGTCAAAGGACTTATTTAACTGTGCCTAGCCCAGCCATGCAGCCATGACATTGACTTGCTCCAATTAGGAGCAGGTTCAGCTGAGTCACCCATTCAGTAGAAATGTCATGCTCTGCTCAGTTAGCCTAAATAAGGAGCACAACAACTCAGCTAGCCATGATCCATACCCCACAGCAAATTTCATGAGGACCCAAAAGAAAAAGGGAAGACATTGAAGTTCAACTGTCCAGGAGTTGTGAGTTTTTCTTGGCCATATGTTTTCTCTCTACATGTACCTCAATAAATACCATTGATCTTTAACTTCATACCCATACTTTCCCTATCCCCTACCATTGATTCTGTTATGAGAGAATGTATTTGTGAGGCATTGTGAGGAAAATGCTTTGTAACTACAATTTTTGTTAAGTCATTTGGATAAATGCCTTTGCCAAAGAACTGGTTCTTCTAGCTGATTTGTTAAGGAGAAACACAATGGCAGGGGCTCCTAAGCTAGGATTAGAAAGGTAGCCACCTACTGAATTACTTCTAGAACACTGAAAGTAGGAGCATTCAGCCCACTGGCACTGGCTAATTGGGCACCTGAACCCAGAATTGGATGGTAATTTATGTATTTATGTATCTATGGTATGTGTATACAGATACATATATATATATATATATATATGTCTATTATTTTTTAACCAAACTTCATTAGATACAGTGGCTAAGTGCCTCTTATTCCTACATTCAAAACTGTGATCCAGAAATCCAATTGCTTTTCTCAAAAAAAAAAAAAACTTATTTGTTTACTCCCCTTTTTCATGTCAGTATCCATAGCAATAATGAAAATACTTCCTATAGTCTCCATGTCTTTACCCACCTGCCTAAGGTTTCATAATTCCCCACAATACTTTCTGGGTTCACTCTGGCGATACCAAGTGTCCTTAATTTAAATCACTCTAAGTAAGTAGTGATCATTAGATTTGACAAGTCTCACCCAGCAATAACTAACGCACCTCTCTGGAGTCTGGACCTATTCACCAGGCAATAACATACTTCTCAGTTGTCCTTGTCAAGCCAATGTATAGTTCCTTCTGTACCCTTCAGCTAGAGTCTGCTAACCATCACAACTTATTCCTTCTTTGGGTGACCAGAATAGGATGTGTTCTTTCCTGCTAGCTCTTGTGGATTCTGCAGATTAGTCAGTGAAAGATAAGAAACTGCTTCTTTTTCAGATGCTTCAACTCCCCACTATGGAAAGAATTGCAAACCTACTGTGTCATCTCAAATGTTATCCAGTTGTTTGCAAGCGTTAAGTTCTTCCAGCCTCTAATCTTCTGACACAGGTTGGACTTTATACCTCTTGGATTCTTTTTTCTTTTTCTTGGTTTGTTTAGAAGATGCCTCTCTTCCAATCTCTCAAAGATCACTTAATTTTTCCTAATAAGCTAGAAAGCCATAGAGCCCATTTACCTCACAAGGAGACCACCCAGAATGTTGTATACATATATTTGTTATTTGGCACTGGCAGAAACATAAACATAGAATATTCTCTGATGGCCATTGGAATATTCCCTTTCTCCTCCCAACTTGATGAAACTGAGATCCTCCATTTGTTGTTGTTGCTAATTCTTAGAGCACATTGCTTTCCTGTTTAATATGAGCAGAAAAGGTGGGGGGTGGGGGAAGAAAGAAGACTCATTTTAGGGACAAGACATTTTCCTGGGGTTTCTTGCCTTTCTCTTCTCTGACTGCTACTTGCTCAGATTTCATCTTCAATGAGTAGATTTGCCAAGAGTAGATACAAAGAGTCATTGCCCTAAGAAAGTGTATTGATGCAGCAGATACTTACATGGCAGAATTTGAACTAAAGAAATAAATTCATGTTTACTGCAAACAGATCAAATCACAACTAATTATTAGGCAAAAATAAAAAGCAAGCACAAGGGCACTCCCAGATACCTGGTAAATGCTTCCTCCCAGGCTTCCTGAATTGCAGGATAAATAGTAATAACAGCTGTTGTCAGAGTATCCACATTACCAAACATAACTCTACTGACTTTTTAGGCAGACATGCCACCAGAAATTAACTATGGGTATGAACTTTCAAAATATAGTTTCAAGCCATGTAAATCATAAAAAATCCCAAATCTTACACCATCCAATTTATGTAATCCAGGAATGCTTTGAATGGATATTAAGCATTATAGTCTGACAAATCATGGGTAAGAATTGATAAGGCTTTGGTCAATCATACCATAGAGGCAGGTGCAATTTAATTAGATTGGTTCACCTGAGTTGCATCCTATCAATCTGTAACCTGCCTTTGGCTGTCCCCACAGAGAACAGAGACTTTGGGGGTAGGGAGTGGAGTCTATGGCTGGACAGGCCATTTACCAAGATTCAGAGTCTGTCATAACTTTGTTCCTTGAAGATGCTTGTGGGAAAGAGAAGTTAGTTTGAAGGAAGCTAAAATCATAGAGAAAGTCTACCTTGCTCAGCCACATAGAAGAAGAGGACTGGGTGTTAGTGAGCTATGTTCTGCTCTGGTCACCCTCCCCCTTTTTCTGCCTCTGCCTACCACCCCAGAACTGAGTTTGTTTATTGCAGATGCAGGCATTCATGTGTAAGAGCAAAGCGGGATAGCCAGAGACTATTGGGAGCGTACTGGTATATTGATGGAGTTTGAACTGCTATGGCCACCTAAGCACTTCATTTTTTTTCCATTATCCAATAAAGGGAGTTTAGCTTAAAACTCTTTAAAACCAAAACCCCAGCTGAACTGTAGGACAGCTTTCAAGTGGGGGGAAGAGAGAGGAGAAACAAGTGATCTGTCTCTTCTGAACTAGAGCCAAAAGTGTCTGGTGACTTACGCTTTTTGTTAACCTAACTCACTTTTTAAACGTCCAGACTATTTCTATTGTTTCATATAAAAAACAAAAACTTTATGGCCACTCTATGGCCTATATCATGTGATTTAATGATGGTGGCTCAGGGAAAGATTTTGGAAGAGGTTTTGCCCCTTTGAAGGGGTGGGAAACTGTCTCTTATCAGCAGCATGAGCAAAGGGAGAAGGCAGTGAAAGACCCCTCCCTTCCCCACCCTCATCCCCAATTTTCCCACAGTAGAAAGAAAAAGTACAAGCACTGTTATCTCCCGAACCTTTAAATTTAGAGCACATGAGTCACAGAGGTAAATGCTTAAGTGAAGTGATGGCTGGAGAATTTGGTATAGAAGGTGCTGGAACTTTCTGCTGTTTGTTTTTTTTTAGTTTGCACTAATGCTATATAGTAGCTACTAATGAGCACCAAGGTAATTTGGTTGTAGGTTACTATGGCTGATCTCTAGCTAAGAGTTTTCTGAACACTAGTTCTCCACTTGACTCTAACAAGTGAGGCTCTATATATACCTCATTATTCCCAGGCTTATTAATGATTAATTCATATAAGCACTCCTTTGAACATGTTTGGGTGGGATAGGTGGGGAAACATTTATACCCCAATTCTTATATTATAAAAATAATAAAACTACCAACTAACTTAGGACAAGGCAGATAGATAGTACAAACACAAGAAAGAATAATTTCAGGAATACAAAGCAGGGCCAGGAAAATCTGGTTGATGGCCAGTCTTCTACGAAAAGCCTGCCCATTTAATATCAACAAAAAACATAATTATACCTTGTATATACTGAGATATATATACACTGCCACTGCTCATTATAATGTATAAATCTCTTGTATATTATCTCACTTAATTTCCAAACCTCTTTGAAGGAGGAAATGAGAATAATATGATTCCCACTTTATAGATGAGGAAACTGTTTCTCTAGGGGTTGTATAACTAGATAAAGGTAAAAGAGCTAGGAAGTGGTAAAACTGAGGCATAAGCACAGATTTTTCCGACTCCAAGTTCTGTTCTTTCAAATAGGTAACACCTATTGAGGTTATGGCCATTTTGATGACCAATCTATCATGGGACTAACACTTCAGAGCAGTAGAAAATACTTTTTCCTAGGAATTGGAATAATTTTTCAGAGTATTTGCTTTGAAAACAAAGGAATTTGTTCTTGATTGTCAGTCATCTATGACTATAAGCACATTCGTGTCTTCATTTAAAAGACACTCTCCTACTTTGTTGCTGTTTTCCCCTGTATGGCATCTTGCAGCTTACTTAGCTAATTGTGTTGTTGATAAGTTATTCCTGGGGATGGAAATGTCTGTGGTTTTGAAAACATTCTGTTAGTTTCATAGTATATTGTCCTTTTAAGCACCAGCTGGTGGAATTAAGTGAACCAAGTTAAGTGTTTGTACATTAGAGAATGATTTCTTTGAGGTACACATAGGGGTTGTAAAATTGAGGTTAATGGTGCAAATAAAATAGAAAAAAAGTCCTTACAAATTAGTGTTTGGCCCAGAAGTTACAGGCCCTGTTCGTGTGGACTCATTCTATCTTGTCTGCCAGACATCTACAATTAAGTTCCCTACAAAATTAGAGATCCCGGTGGATAGAGCACCAGGCATGGCGTGAGTAACATCTGAGTTCAACTCTGGTTGAACACAGTTACTAGCTGTGTGACTCTGGGCAAGTCACTTAACCCTGTTTGCCTCATCTGTAAAAGGAGCTGGAGAAGGAAACAGCAAACCATTCCAGTATCTTTGCCAAGAAAACTCCAGATTGGGGTCATGAAGAGTCATACAAGACCAAAACAACTGACTGACAATGAGTTTTGATGAAAAAATGAAAGCAGAGCTCACTTTACATATATAGGTAGCTTAACTTGAAGGGTGCAAAGGCAACCTCCATGTAGCTACAATATCTGATATTCTTTTAAAAACTGCCTCAGTTAAACCTCTCTACAATATCCCTGATGACAGATAATCCAACACCTGTGTAAAGAGACCACACTATATTCTAGAACTGGACATCTCACAAGGCCTACCTAGTCTAATAACCTGATTCTATAGATGAGGAAACTGAGGACCAGAGGGTGGAATTGACTAAATCATGATCACATAGCTAGTAAGTGGCAGTCAGGATTTAAACTCAGGTCTCCAGGCTACAAATCTGTATTCTTTCTACTATACCAAGCTTCCTTAGGCTCACCATTCCATTTTAAAGCACCTCTTTAATTATTAGATCAGTTAGACTATCATAATGAATAACTATAGTTATTATAGGGAGCTGATAAAAATCCAAAGAGGGAAAAATTGAAGCTTGGATCACTAAAAAAAAACTTCAATTAATTCAAATTCCAAAAATTCTACCAGATAACAAAATTAAAGACAAAAACAGAATTGATGTCTCCAATTATTTTGAGTAGGATGTGAGAAAACTTAGACTGGAATTCTGAAGTCTTTTTTGAGACTGACATTATCTAACTAACAGGCCAACTGTACCAAAGCAGAGTAATTTTTTAAAATGAAACCAAAAAAGTAGGCACTTATTAGATTGACGATATTCTCCCACAATATTTGACAGAAAATATAAAAACTTTTCAGAACCTCCACGCAACATTATGTCATTGACATGACAAGAACCATAGAAAAAAGTTGGCAATATCAAGGAATATCCTAGGGACAGGCATCAAACATCACCATCACAGAAGTGACTTGAAAAATCTGTTGAATATCTGCAGCAAGGCATTGGATGATCATAATACTATCTGGCTGGCAGTAGAGTAGAAGACAAATTGCCCAGCTAAAGGCAACAGGAAAAGAAACCTGTGGTATTAAACCTAGAAAACAAAATTATATTAGAAATTTTATATGTCTTCAATCAGCAACTAAAAAGAAAATCTCAGAAGGTTAAAGTATTATGAGAAGTCAGCAGTATAAAGAACAAAATAAACATTTAAACATCATTCAAAAATTTTTCTACAAAGGCTTGAGGAACAAAAACTCAGAGAAGAGATATAATCCTCGAAGGAAGGTGATATGGAAAATTTCTGATCTATATGGTCCCAATAAGTCAAACACAACAAAAAATCAAGTTGGATGAAGTGCTCAACAGCATATATGCCATTAATAACTTGTATATTTCTTACTTTGTATATG
Source organism: Pseudochirops corinnae (assembly GCA_028646515.1). Taxonomy (NCBI): domain Eukaryota; kingdom Metazoa; phylum Chordata; class Mammalia; order Diprotodontia; family Pseudocheiridae; genus Pseudochirops; species Pseudochirops corinnae. Next base: position 100,914,145 of record CM053589.1, read on the forward strand.
GTGTTTGTTTCCATTTTGTCTCCCCCACTAGATTATAATATCCTTGAGGGCAGGGAATGTCTTTTGCTTCTTTTTGTAGAAGCAGGAATTAGCACAACTCCTAGAAAAAAGCAGACAATAAATGTTCATTGATTGATTAAGAATAACAGAACAGTTACTGGGGGTCCCAGGAGAAGTGAAATAAGTTTCTTTGCAAAACCAGAAAGTGACAATCCCAGATAAAACCTATAATTATTATCTCAAATTCTTTACAGTGGTACATAGACTACTCACAAATTTGCTGTCCTCTCAAATGCAAGCATGGTCCCACCTTTCTTAGCAGAAGGTATAACAGATACGAACAAAAGATGATACCACCAATGACCTCCCTTAAATTGAGGGCAATTACATAGTTATGTCCTTGATACAAACTAATATTAGCTTACATCACTTAAAAGAAGAACCCTGTCAACACTGTGGTGTTGTGTTGGTGGTTCATTTATTTCAATAATGTCTGACTCTTTGTGACTCCGTTTGGGGTTTTATCAGCAGATACTGGAGTGTTTTGACATTTCCTTCTCCAGTTTATTTTTTAGATGAGGAAACTGAGGTAAACAGGGTTAAGTGCCTTGCCTAGGGTCACACAGCTAGGAAATCTCTGAAGCCAGAGGTGAACTGAGGAAGATGAGTCGTCTTGACTCCAAGTCCAGGACTCTAACCACTATACCACTTGGCTGGCATAAACACAAAAATATTGTTTATGTTATGTGTATATGTGTGTTTACACAACATATAAACATATGCATGTATGTATATATGTGTTTTGTGTGTTTATGATAGTTCCAAAATTGCATATTAAAGCCTATGTTTGTATGAATTGTTTTAAACATATCCTTCCCATTGAGTTTTAATTTCAGGTTGTCAATAAATCCCTTGACTTATACGGCTACATCTTTCTTTCTCTTTGATAGCTTCATACTTGATGTCACTTGTCTGAAGAAAATCAAGATATTTTTAAATATCACCTTCATTCATTGGTTCTATTTGACCTCCAGATTCTAGCTCGAGGTCTTTAGTTTCTATCTTTTCTTTATGAACTTGAAGAAATTTAAACTTCTTTGAATATATATATATATATATGTTTTTTGTATATATATTCACAGACATACATATATCTGAGTATGTATACTACATACATATATGAGTATATATACACACAGATATATGAATATATACACATGTATGTGCACATATAAGTGTATTGTCCAAAGAGCCATAAAGCATGCCCCAAAAGAGCAACTTATTCATGTGATTAATTATTCAATAAGCTACCCAAAAGCATCTTAACATTTATACTGCCTTCACTGATGATCTCAAGGCCTTTAACCCAGTTCTGTATTCGTGCCTTTTTTATCTACTATAATGTATACAACAGGCCCAAGCATGCACAGGAATCTTGCATATTTGATATCTAGATGGAAAACAACTCCATTTTAAACATGCCTCCAACAAAATGATGTAAAGCATAGTTGGTATAAAATATATCCTATTTCATGGACAGTTCAGTAATAAAAGTTAGCATTTATATAGCATTTAGTCTGTGCCAGGCACTGTGCTAAGTACTTTTCTTTCTATTGTTATCTCATTGGGGAGCCCTTAATGGCTCTGTATGGAGGAGGCACGGCTGGCTTCCAAGCCAGGAAAACCTAATTTCAAGTCTTACCTCTGTTACATTTTTGGCTGTGTGACCCAAACAAAGACACGACCTCTCAGTGCTTTAAGCACTAAATTATCACATGTAGACAAGTTTTTGGCCTGCACCTGGAATTCCCTAATGTAGGAGTTCCCTATACTAATGAAATTGTAGGTCCAGTTCTTTTCCTTGTCCCTATGGTTCTTTTCTCCTGAAATCTATTATCTTCTTTCCTGAATCAAACTGAATATGGTTTCCAAGGTAAAGAGGAACGTACCAATATCTCATTAATCTCTCAATGTACAAAAATGCTTATGAGGTTATATGGCTCCACCAAAAAACACATTAAATAGCTCTCTCAGAGTCTCTTCCTCCAGTAATATCAAAATGTTGTTTAGACTCAAATAAGCTTAAAATAAATTCACAAAAGAAAAAGACTAAAGACCTTGAGCTAGAATCTGGAAGTCAAATAGAACCCATGAATGTAGGTGATATTTACAGATATCTTGGTTTTCTTCTGACAAATGGCATCTACTATAAAGCTGTCAAGTGAAAAATATGTGTACACACACATACACACAGTATGTATACTGACAACTTGAAATCAAAGCTTAATGGAAAGAATATGTTTAAAACAATATACATATTATTCATGACGTGTACTTTTGGAACTGTCAAATGCACAAAACAAATTTGGAAAGTGTCCTAATAAAAATCCACACAACAATGTTAAAACACAGAACCCCTCACTCTAAGGCAAAAATTGAAAGAGTAATGCCTCCTCATTAAAAAAAAAACATAAAAAAGAGGATAGATATATATATGCTCAAAACAGGATAATCAGGTTAAAAAACTTACAGAATAACTTTTGCAATATGGAGATAATATCTCACTGAACACCCTTAAAGCCTGGCAAAAGAAACATGCTATTGGTTTTGTAACTACAAGCAATTTACCTCTGGATTGAGCCTAGGGAACAAGCTAAGATCCAAGAAGAGTCAAAAAAAAGAAACATCTGTATCAACTCAATTAACAAAATGTTGATAAAGGAGAGTCTAACAAATGGCCAAATCATGAAGTTTGTTTTGTTTTGTTTTTAACAGGAATGAAGGGGTGGGTCTATGATGGTAATTAAGGATCAGGTTATTACCACTAGAAACTACATCTATGTTATCCTCAAAGAACCATGACATTGATCAATGCAGATTACAAAAGGAAATGGCAAAAACTATGTACCATGTCACTAATGGCAGTAAATGCTCCGGAAATACTCAAAACCTAGTGAAAGAGAACCTGGCAACTAGAAATATACACCTGAAATTCGCTTTCATAAATTAACAAATGATAAATCCCCATACTGCAAATACATACCTCAAAATATCCTTCAGAATTCAACCAATAAACTGCATTGGAACAGGACCATTTTCACATACTTTTACCCAAAATTATCTGGACAAATAAAAATCCGTAATATTTAAGAATTGTTTTTATTGATGTCAACAAAACCAAACTCATAATCCTTAAGTTACGTTGAAAAAAAAAACTAGAATCTAACAGAAGAAATCAAGATCATGTGAAAACAGGAAGAGGTGTCTATTATCCCATCATTCTCTCTGTTATAGAATTTGTCCTGAAGGTGGTTTCAGTGAACCTACTGAAGATGAACTTATCTCCCAATACTTTTATTCACATACAAAAAACAATTATTTTATTCACCTCTGCCAGAGACTATAGAACATTAAATACAAAAGAATAATAGTAGGATAGCAACTGGACCACTTCTGTTTAAATTCCATCAAAGATAAGAATTAATTAGCAACAATAGTTCACGTATATATCACTTTGCAAAACATTTTATGTACATTATTTTACTTGATCTCATTGTCTCTATAGGATGGTCTCCAGACATCTCTCTGTATTAGTTGTCCTCTTATGAAGGCATTCCAGTTTGTCAGTGACCTTTCTAACATGTGGTGCCCAGAACTGACTACAGCATTGTGGATGTGGTCCAGCCGGGACAAATGTGTTTCATGATTGTCATCCCCCTCATTCAGGGCACTATGTCTTTCTTAATATAGCCTAACTTGAGCCACTTACAGTTTCATGTGAGTTTGCTAGTTAAGAAATTAGTTACACAGGAGCTCTGGAATGGTTAACAAGTACACCTGAAAGAGATTAAAGGGTCTCACCTCACAAACGCCCTAAGGAGCTGATGATTTTAGTGAGGGGTGAGGAAAGAGGGACCAAGCAGGTAGCAAATAATGTTCTTATTTTGCAGATAAGGAAACTGAGGTTCGGCAACGTTAAATAATTCAACCAAAGCTATATACTTGGCTTATATAGAGAATTTCTAGGGCTAAAATCTAAATGCAAATTCCGGGGGTGGGGGGTACTATTAGTTTTGCTACTATTTGCTACTATCCTCTACACCACCCTAACAGTCTCATGTTGGGATATGTGGGTGACACAAAGATATGTAAGATACAGTTCTTGCACTACCTAAGCTTAGCTTGACTTCCAAGAGATATTAGGAATGCAAAATTGTCGTATCATGCTCCTTACGGAGAATATTGTGAAATTCCAATGATCTGCATGTTCTTTTTTAAAAAATTTTATTGATACCTTTAAAAAAAACAGTCATTTCCCTATGTCATCTCTATTTAACTCTATTTGATAGTAAAACAAACAGTAAAACAAAACTGACTGATGAATTAATTATGTGTGTATGTGCAGCATTCTGAACCCGAGTTCTTGCCTCTATAACAAAAGGAGGGGAGATTTTCCTCATATGGTCTCAGGATCCGTGACTGGTTCTTAAAATTCCAGATGCCTTTTAGCGTTATTTTTGTTTACATTAGTTGTATGCACTGTCCTGGTTCTGCTTTTTTTTCATGTCGTTCAAATATCTTCCCATGTTTCTCTTAAATCTTCATATTGGTCACTTTTTGCAGTAAAATAACGGCCAGTTACATTCATAAATTACAATTTGTTCAGCCATTTCCCTACTAATGTGTACTCACTTTGTTTCTGATTTTGGTTTGTTATGATGTGGGTTTCTTTTTTTTTCATTTTTCATTTTTCTTTTTTCTTTTTCTTTTTGGAGGGGGAAAGGCAGGGCAATTGGGGCTAAGTGACTTGCCCGAGGTGACATGGCTAGGAAGTGTTAAGTGTCTCAGGCCATTTTTGAACTCAGGTCCTCCAGACTCCAGGGCCGGTGCTCTACTTGCTGCACCACCTATCCTCCCCTGTGTTTTTTCTTAAGAGCTGAAGAAGTAACTCTTTTAATTAACAGTCTCTTTGTTTGAAGACAAAAGAAAAATACCCTTAAATTTAAAAAAAATACCTCTAGGCTTTCTTTTAATAATTACTTAAAAATTCTAGAAAATTGGAATTTCAGAATAAGCAGTCTTACCATAAGCTATAGTTTGCATTCTACTTGAAGAAGAAAAGAAGGTAGAAGGGAGAGAAGGAAGGAAGGAGAGGCAGAAAAATTTATTTTGTACTTACTGTGTGTCAGGTTCTTTGCTAAGCATTTTACCAATATCATCCTGTTTGAGCTTCACAACAACCCTGGACAACAGGTGCTATTATTATCATCCCCATTTCACAGTTGAGGAAACTGACGCAGAGAGAAGTCATTTGGATTGCCCAGGATCACACAGCTAATAAGCATCTAAAGCTCTATTTGAGCACAAGTTTTCCTGATTCCTTTTTTTTTTTTTTTTTTTTTTTGCTTTTTGGAGGGGCAGTTGGGGTTAAGAGACTTGCCCAAGGTCACCCAGCTAGTAAGTGTTAAGTGTCTGAGGTCACATTTGAACTCAGGTCCTCCTGACTCCAGGGCCGGTGCTCTGTTCACTGTGCCACCTAGCAGCATCTGGAAACAGCAACATCAACAAAAAAAAACAATTATACTTTATTTTACAATAATAGACTTTTTAGCCACCTGGTGATAATGAGCAAAGGGGAAAACATTATTAGGAAGAGCTGTTATTAATATAAATTTATTTCTATTTAACTTGTTTTAAAAATAAGAAGGTCAAATGTAAAAGAAAAGATCCAGTATCCCTAAAATATTTACATCAACACTTTTTTGGTAACAAAGAACTGGAAATAGAATAAATGCCCATCAGTTGAGAAATGGCTAAACAAATTGTGGTATATGAGTGTGATAGGATGTTAGTGTGCCTTAAGAAATGTTTAATATGAATAATACATTTGACATGGGGAGAATTCTAAGAATTGGTGCAAAATGAAGTAAATAGACTAGGAAAATAATATTCATGCTTATTGCTTTCCTAGTCTGTTTACTTTGCATCAACAATGGCTACAAAAATATAAAGAATAACAAAAAATCATAGCTGAATCCTATGTAAATATAATCACCAAATTTAAACCTGAAGAAGAGACGTGTACCTTTCTGTAATTTGTTTTGCTTCTATACATTTTTAAAAGGTTTATTAATGTTCTTGGTATTATATCTATCACTATACAGTAAATGATTGTGTTTTTTAATTCAATAATGAAAGAAAAAATGTATGGGCCCGAGAAAATACCCCAGTTGATTAAGGTACATTTGAAACTTTTAAAAGAGTGAGAGAAGTGCAAATGTACCTCCTTCCCTTCTTTTTAGAGGTGAAAGTGAGGGGCCTATAGTTGTGGAATACTGTATATACCATCAGATTTAATTAATTTACTTGTTAGATTTGATGAACTGTCCCCCCCCCTTTGTTTCTTTATTGTAGGAGATGACTATCTGAATAGATAAGAGAAAGATATAGTAGAAAATGATGATGTAAAAAATCAATAGAAATTTTAAAAATATTTTTATTTTTATCTTGTATACTTAAAACATGGGTAACATCTCAGACCCCATTGGTGATCCAGTGCAATATTCTGTAGCCAATTGTAATTGCAAGAGGTGTGCTATAACAAGATGGGTTTGTCTTTCTTGACTTCTCTTTCAAGATTAAATGCATCAAAGCATCTCTCAGTAGACATGCATGGCTCTACCATTCATAAACTGATCTACCTAATATTATATACAGAAAAAATATTCAGCTAGTACTCTACTCTTGCCTCAAATATTCCACTGACTTATTTTGTAACCTTATGTCACTTGACATCCTTCAACCTCAATTTCTTTATCTCTAAAATGAAAGGATTAGACATTTTTTCCAAATTAAGAGTTGTGTAATTCTATTACTTCTAAAAGATTTTTTTTTTCCAATTTTCTTCTTTAAATCATAGCTCCAGTGTTTTTCATGAAATAATAAGTAACAATTAGATTTTATAATGTTTATATATTTCTAAAATTTCCCCTCCTTTCTTGGGGAATTGATAAGTCTTCCCATATCTCTTCCATTTCCCTGTGAAATTTCTATAATCATACTCTGAACACTAAATTTTTTGTAACCAAATGGGTTGGAGCCTTTTAAAAATATTTCAGAAGGATAAAAAAGACTTTTGCCATTATGTACGCACTGATCTCTTTCTCTGGTTAGTTATGCTTGTCTGAAGAAGTACCATACTGTCTTATATTCTAACGCACTATAACTGATCCATAAGGTGGCTTCAACTGTAATATGCTGACTGTGAACATGAATTATAAGAGACTTACTTTGAAGACTCATAAATGGATAATGTGAATTTCTAGTGTTTGTAAAATAGTACCTTGCCAAGGATCACCAGGATAATGTGGAAAGATTTTACAGAGTTTATTGTTTTGGGTTTCTTTGGTTTTTGGTCATCTTGTTCTCTTGGAACTCCAAACCATAAAAATAATTTTTATAAAGCTCCAGTAACATTCAAAATTAATGACTTGAATGGTATACTATGGTAGCCTCCATTTTAAAAATCCCATCCATTGCCAAGAATATTACATACTGGTTCCATTGACTGTGCAGCAAAGGAATAAAAATGCCCTTGCTAGCAGATTAGTTTGGCTACTGCCCTTTTGTTCCCAGCTTTGCTACTGCTACTCAGACATGTGCATTCCTATGTCATGTGTTCCATCCCTTAGGATATATATGGACACAGAATAAAGCCAGCCAGAGTTGGCAGTATGGACAAATCTGTCACAGTTAGTGTACTCTATGCATAATTAATTTGGGGAATGACACATATTACATCAATATTTGTGTTTGATCCATTGAGACCACTAGTTCAAGTGAAAATATGGGAAGCATTAAAGTTGTTTGAATTGAGTGTTGCTTTGGACACTTAGGTAGGTTAGCATTAGGGTAATCAGTCTATTGATATCCCAGTTTTCAGCAGACAGATCATATTAATGACTGAGAAAGAAAAGTTCTTCTGAAATAATTCAATCCATTTTTCCCTCAGCACCTTTCTTTTACTTAGCATGAATAAAGTACAATCCATTCTGATTTATTTAACTCTAAAGTAGATTCAACTGAGTAAACCATTTCTTCATTAACCAAAAAATGGAAGGTGATTGGAAAAGTCAAAGGTTGAAACAGCAGAACAGAATTCATAAATTATCCACTGTATTTGGCCAATATGGATTCACCTTCTAGTATGTAGTGGCTCATGAAGAGAAGAAAAAATATTGACTTAAAGACTTTAGCCCATGTTTCTGAGTGAGTAGGTATGGAAAGAGTTGACCTTATGGCATTTGGGTTTTTAGTAAGTTTGAAAAAAAGACCTGAAAAACTAGCTAAAAAGAATGATTAAAAAAAATTTTTTTTGAAGAGCTTCAAATGTCTAAGGATGGCTATTGCTTTTGTTGGTTTCTTAAACTTAACTGGAAAGAGAAACATATATAACAATTCAAAAACATTACTGTATCTTCCAGGAATCATCTCAAAATGACTGAATGGCACATTCTCCCCTATAATGTTGCATTGCTCTGGTACATTTTGGATAAAGTAAACCTGAGCAGATAGCTTATTTTCAGATCACAATGCTGTTTTTTTCCTTTCTTTGGCCTGATTGTTGACTATCTTGATGTTTTTTTGTTGTTGATGATGATGTAACTGAATTTGAAATTGAATAACAATCTCCAAGGTGGTCTTCTTTCTGGTATACCTGATTTGTATTTCTTTCAACTAAATAATCTAGCTAACTTGGTACTACTGATAGGATTTCTATGTGTCCTCTTGTTTATACCTAATAAGGTGAGGGAAAAGGAAATGCTATTGATAAATTACTATGAAATTCTACATTAAGCAAAGAGAATGTTTAAAAAAAAAAACCCTATAATCTAACTTTCCCCACAGTCTGTGAAAATACTTTTGTATCCCAATATTAAGGACATTGCCAATAGACAGGTATACAGGAGGAAGCAAGGGGAGGGAGAGGGTGGAGAGGATAGGAGGTAGATAATAGATGACTAAATTGAGTAACCTGTGTTTCAGAAAGGAACAAAGATTACCAAAGTAATCAGATCAGTTCTCAAAATCCATGTTGTTCAAATCTTCCAATTTTATCAGTCCTTCTGGGAAAAACAAAATGCTGACAAGCATGTTCCTTGTATTTGCCCATAAATAATTTACAAGATTTGAAAAGAGGCTATCTCTTTGCAGCAGAATTGTAAAACTACAGAGTATTTCATGCGTACCTGAAAATTGTCCTGGAATTGCCAAGTAGTTCAGCTGCCTTTGGCTTTGTCTCTGAAAAAAAAATCAAAAGGCTGAGACTACTTAAACTTTGACAACAAAGTTTACTGGTTCATATGAAGTCAAAATCAATGCTGAATTTGGACTTCTAGCAAGCAAAGCAGTTTGTTGTTGTTGTTTTGTTTTTTGGCTTTTAGTCTAAGGACAGGAATTAATAGACTGCTGTTTAAAAAGACCAGTCTGCTTAGCTTGTGCCCAGACAGTTGCAAGGGATTTTGCTTTACGACAGAGGGGTGTGTGTGTGTGTGTGTGTGTGTGTGTGTGTGTGTGTGTGCGTGTCTGTGTGTCTGTGTGTCTGTGTGTCTGTGTCTGTGTGTCTGTGTGTGTCTATGTCTGTGTCTATGTCTGTGTCTGTGTGTGTCTGTCTGTGTGTGTGTCTGTGTCTGTGTGTCTGTCTGTCTCTGTGTATGCTGTTTTCTTCAAAGACCATGAAAGATAACAGCTGTTGCTAACACAAGGGCAACCACCCATGGGAGTAATGAAGTTAAGATGGATTTAGAATGTCTGTGACCAAGTGAGCACGGAGAATTGTGGTCTATATTGAATGAGATGTCCTCTATTATCCTTAAAGACATTTTCCTTTACCCATGGTTCAGAGACTGGAAGAAAGGAATTTCCCTGTCCTGCTTTCTCCCTCCTAAGTCTGTGCGTCACTTCTTTCCTCTTAGAGGAAGGAGTTAATACAAGAAAGCCCCATTTCTTGCAGTAACCAGCTATGCCCAGTCAGTTTATGCCCATGGTGGTTCACTTTCTCCTCTTGTGATTACCATCCATTAGACATTCTGATGCTAAGACATAAGGAAAACTTGCTGTGCTAATCATGTATGCATTTTTATTCAGAACTGGTAGGAAATGAAACATTACAGAAGGCTAATTTTAGTGAGTCCCTAATCTGGAGACAAAATGGGGGATAGTGATTGGACTATATGGGCTTGAACCTGTGTCACAAATCTGTATGTGTTTACAAATATACATGTATATGTACGTGTGTATGTGTGTGTGTGTGTGTGTGTGTGTGTGTGTGTATTCAGTCTGATTCTCACTCATATCCTTGTCTTTCTCCTACCAACAAAGTGTCTTCATCTTTGGGATTCTTTTGAACCAAGAAAGGCTTATCTCTGGAGCAACTTCTAATTTTTTCAAATCCATCCAACAAGTTTGTTTTTGTATCTCTCCTTTAATATTCCCACCACTAATTAGCCATATATTATACCTGTGTCTCCTAAATGTGATCCTAGTTTTTGGAATATTTTTACATAAACATTTTTTTCACCCTATACCATGATCTCCTATGCTTTTAACATGTGTGAAAAATAATTAAGATTACCCTACTCCCCTATAATAATAATTTAAATGTTTGCTATACTTTACAATTCGTAAAGCACTTTTTCAGAATAATCTAGGGAGAATGAGAATAAGTTTTATTCTCTTTTATAGATAACAAAATTGTCTGAAACAGGTTGTTAACTTACTTAGGTTCACGTTGCCATTAAGTGACAAAACCAGCTCTTGAACCTGTTTTGTTTTGTTTTGTTTTTAACTCACAGACAAGTATTTTTTTCATTACATTATGATGTCAGATTCCAAAGTTAAATGGCACATCCAAAACATCTCAACACTCCAAAGAACCAAACATATTCACAAAAGGGACTTCAGTTAAAGTTAGAAAATTTGCACAATAAATTCAGTGTCCAGTTAAAAGATTGTAAACTTTCAAATGTATAGAATTTCTCCCTAATATTTGACCATTCATACCCAACATCCATCAGTAAAAGGTGCTTTACCACAGTGTAGAGAGGCAGTTCACCCATGCAAATAAATGTAGGAGATGAAGCGTGGATTTTTTTTTGGGGGGGGGGGAGAAAGAGAGAGAAGAGAAGGAACTTTTTGTAATGTAAAATGATATTATAAAGATATAACATACTTATAGCCTTAGATAGCTCACCTACTAGGATTCTCTGAATAAATATTTGGAACACGTGCACTTGGATCCTCTGAATATACAGAATCTACCATTGGGATAGAACTTACAGACACTGGTCAATATTCCAGAAAAAAATCACCCCCGTTTCATGTAGGATTCATTTCATTCCTCTCATACTTCCCAAACTTAGGAAAAACTCAAATCACAGTATTTAGTAGTCTTCTTGGCAAAGTGTTCTATGTTTGTTGCCAGCTATAATTTGTTTTCTAATGTTTCACCTAAATCCTACCAATTGAGTCTTAAATCTACTATTCTTTACTCTTTCTTTATTGGCAGTGGACAATAACCAATGCCTCTTCAGAAACAACTTTGAGCTTCTTTTTTTGAAAGCAGCCTCTTCCGAGTTTCCTCAATTTAAGCTCACCTACATAGTATCTTTATCTTTGGGATGCTTTGTGCAGGGGTGGGGGAGAGGAAGTCCTTTTTGGCCCTAAGGACTCTTCTAATCTTTTCAACATTTTTAATTTGGACATAGCTTTACCTCTACTAAATCATAGCCTGTATGCGTGGAACTATCATAGTCATTGCCTAGGAATGTCTGACAGTACCTCAGACTCCTTTACTGGTTCATTATCCATCGTAGCCCTTAAAGGTGGGTACTCCTCAAGGGTCTATCCTGGGTTCACTCTACCCTTTCTTAGTGACCTCACTAGCTCCCATTGCTTTAATGATTATTTCTCTGCAGATGATCCACAAATGTGATAGCCTCCCTCTAGACTCTTTCCTGAGCTTTAGTTTTATATCACCAATTGCCTCTTGGACATTTAAAATTAAATGTTTTAATAAAGCACTTTGCATAGATCTTCAAACTCAGCATGTCAGAGATATCTCAAACTCAGCATATCAAAAAGAGAACCCATTATCTTTCTCCAAAAATGTATTCCACTTCAAAACTTCCTTATTTCATTTGAAAGTGTAACCATTCTTCCTGCCTCCCAAGTTCATAATCTTGATGTTATCCCTGATTCCTTATTCTTTCCATCCCACTTATCCGATCAGTTGCTAAATCTTGCCACTTCTGTTTTCACAACGTTTCTCATGTCCATCCCCTTCTCTTTTTTTTGCCACCACCTTAGTTCAAGCCTTCATTATCTCTCAATTAATTTCTTTTATTGCCTCCTAATTAGTCTCTCTACTTCAAGACTTTCCCTACTCCAGTCCATCCTCCACACAGCTGCCGAAGTCATTTTCCTTAACCACTGTTTAATCATGTTACTCTCCTACTCAATAAATGCTAGTGACTCCCTATTGCCTATAGGACAAAATATAAACTAGCTTTTAAGGCCCTTCATAATCAGTCTACTTTTCTAGCCTCTTTTTTTTGTATTCTATGATCTAGTCACAGTAGCCTTCTCTCTGTTATACACAACCCTCCATTTTCCTTCTCTGTGCCTTTTACACTAGACATCCTCTACCCATATAATAATGAAGATGATGGTGATAATTAGCATTTATATAGCCCTTACTATGTACCAGGCATTAGGCTAAGAGCTTTGCAATTATTATCTTATTTTATCCTCAAACAGCCCTGGGAGGTAGGCACTATTAATATCCCCACTTTATAGATGAGGAAACTGAGAGTGACTTGACCCAAGACACATAGCTAGTAAGTATCTGAGGCTGAATTTGAACTCAGATCTTCCCTACTCCAGGTCCACTGCACCATGTAACAATGTGTTCCCTCTTCCACTTTACCTCAGAGATTTCCCTCTCTTCCCTTAAGATGCAGATTGCATTTGTACTTGTATCCTCAGCACCTAAGAACAGTGTCTGGCACACAGTAAATACTTATTAAATGCTTGGTCATTCAATAGCTGTACTTGTTGTAAATAACCTTGCTTGTATTGGTCCAGACCTGTCATTTCATTGATATTCCTTCATGAGGAAATTCCCTCTCTCAATGCAGATTGGTAAACTGTCCTGAAACTTTATGATCTTACGAGAGTTGGCTAGGGCAACGAGCACTTAAATGTCATTCAGAGTCACACACACAGGCTGTGTCAGAAGTGAGACTTCAACCCAGGTCTTGATGCTGACACTGGCTGATTATACCCCAAGTCACCCACCCCTTAGTGCATGTGATGGCCAGTCTAGCTGCTCATCCCTTCAAAATATATTTCTGCCACACCCCCAAGTTTGCCTCAAATTTATTTTGTTTGTACAATTGTTTTCATGTTGTCTCCCCCATTAGACTATGAGCTCTTAAAACAGGGACTGTCCTTTACCTTTCTTTGTATTTCCAATATTTAACAAAGTATGCAGGGCATAGTAGGTGCTTCCTTAGTAAATGCTTGTTGAGTTGACTTTGGTAAGTGAAGGGCTGTATACATAGGGAGTACAGCTTTTCAACACAGACAAAACTATCTCCAAGCTGTCTGACAGTGCTAGGGAGATACTTCTGAACTGAGGAGAAGTAATATGGAAGTCATTCTGTGGATAGACAAATCCTGCTCCATTAGGTAAGGGCAGAGAAAGTCATCATCCACTAGGAATAGAGTTTTGGGGGAAAGAGTGTTATTAGTGACCCTCCAGACATCAAAGAAAGAACTAGGTCTCTGGGGTCAGATCCCTGGATCATGTTATATTCTTAGTTTTTTGTTTTTTGTTTGTGTTTGTTTTGCTGTCACCCTTGGCAAAATAATAATAATAACCTAGTCTGTGTTTTAATATCCCCATCTGAAAAAGAAGGCAAAAGGATTCTTCCTCTATCCCACAAGAACTATCGTGAGGATAAATGAGATAATATAAAGAATGAACTTTGAACTCAGAAGACAAATGATTTCAAATTTCACCATTATTTTTGTAGTGTGTTCTGGGAAATAGCAACAGATCCAACCAGATGAGGCTAATTTCTATTTAATGCTGTTAGGAACAAGAAGAAATTAGAAATGAAAGCTGGATTAGATATCAAACGTACTTCAGTATTCCAGTAATAGGAAATTCTTCTGAATTCAAGTTAGTCCAGGTCTAAGATTATCCTTTTTAAAAAATCCATATGAGTTTTATAAACAAAATAAATAACAGGGAATTTTGGTTGTTTAGAAAATTGGCTGTGATGGGGTCATTGGATCAGCTGCCAAAGAAGATCGCTGTGGAATATGTAATGGAGATGGAAAAACCTGCAAGGTTGTAAAGGGAGATTTCAACCATACCAAGGGAATGGGTGAGTAGAGATTCTGAAAAGCCTTCTGTTGACCTATTATAATGTTTAGGTACCACCTGAATATCAAGTTTTGCCTAATTGTCCTCTTTTCCCAAAACCTAACTTAATGATTATTTTCCCTAAGTGTTGTGGTCAAATGATTCTTCATAATATCTAGCTAAGCCCATACATCAATCTTAAGATTCATGAAAGGCAGAGAAAATAAGTTATTTCTTTAAGTCTTTAGAATTTGCCTATAAAATGAATTTATTCACCTCCATCCAATTAATGGTGCACAAATCATTGTTGTGGCCCTTGCCTTAATGACCTCAAAACTATTTCCTTCCAGTTTAATGCCACATCATTGTTTTATGTTAAAAAGGATAAGAAAGAGAAAGGTAATTTTTCTCTACTTTTACTTAGAGGTGAGAATTGTTTACAATTTATAAGTTTGAATTAAGTAAAAGTTTGATAATATTTTAATGTATCTTTAAAAGACGCTATGTGCTACTGCAGGTTTCAAAGTATTTTCACGTTTCTCTGTTGGCCATGATTACAAAATAAATTACCCTGTCTCCCAGTTTCCCAAATAGCACAAAGTATACCAACATAGCCCTTTAGAATATTTCAAAATATGACTTTTATTTTTTTCTACTTTGACAAACATGCTCATTTACGTTCAAATGAACGTGATGCTTTTCTGATTCGGGAAGAGACTTTAGAAAAGGGTTAACAAAGGGAAATTATGAAAAAAAAAAGCATGAAAATTCCTTTAAACTATGGGTTCTAAATTTTCTTTTTGTCATGGGCCCCCTTGGCAATCTGGTAAATACGCCTACAGACTCCTTGGAATAATGTTTTTAAGTGCATAAAATAAAAATTCTTAAGATTACAAAAGAAACCAATTGTTTTTGAAATACAGTTATCAAGACCAAAAATTTTAAAAAAAGGTCACAGATTCCAGCTAAAGAACCCTGATTTAAACCATTAGAATTCCCAAGTCTATTACCCTATGCTGAGAAGGGAAAAGTGGGGGTTGGAGAAAAATACAGCAATTATCAATTTTGTAAACTGGGATTATGGTCATTATGCACTTTCTAAAGCCTATGGAAAATGACCAAAGTATCTCCCCCCCCCCCATATTTTGTGGTTTGCGAGGGTTTAATTGCCAATATGCTATCAGTTCCCCCTGAATAACCAAGGATAATTTCTTCTTTGGGGGAAAGAGAGGAGAAACTATGTATAGTCTACACAAGGGCTCTTCTAAACTGAATATAGGAGATTCAATCACTAGCTAAGTTCATTGGAACAAAGCATTGATTATAATCTACTTTAAAAATACATAATGCATAACAATGCAAAACAAAATACATAACAATAAAGTATAATTTAACAAGTAAACTCTTCTGTTTTAATTATGTTTAGTAAAACATAATATAACAAGAAAATGTAATTTCTCTCACCTAAGACCCATTAGCAAGAATACATTGGCATTAGTTATTTGATGAACGCTGTTTCAGATCCTTGCCTTGATATCCACATAACCTCTTCCTACGTCATTACACACTATTCTGAGATGCCAGCTGACACCTATCACCACATGTTAGGTATACATGGAATCTGTAGCCTCCAAACCAATTCCCAGGATTAGACTTCATGGTTGCATTATTTGAATCTCCTGCTGGCAACCAGGCAGAAATGATGCATGGTTTTGTCTGTGAGCCTGTCACCACCCCTTGGCTCTTGTGCTCAATATGGCTTCCAGCTGTTGATTCAAGAAGTGGCTTAGCAAACCTATGAAAAAGATAAGCATATGTTTACTCTGCTAGGATGCACATGTTCTGTCTATTGTTCTGAAGAATTGCCAAATGTCACACCTTTATTTTAAAACAAAAATCTGTTTAAATCTTTATACTTAGGAATTATAGTAAGCATACCCTTATGCAGATGGAGATGTTTACAATAAGGCACACTAACCTGCTGATACTTAAAATACATAGATACACAGTATGATGGTATTTGAGGTCTGGAAAAGACCCCAGATCTAGTTTCATTCCTACCTGAAGTAGGAATTCCCAAAAAGTGATCATCTATTTAACCACTCCAAACCTCCACTTGAGGACCTCCAGGAAAAGGGAACTTGCTACCTAATTAAAGGCTTATTCCAATTTTAGGTAAATCTGATTTTAAAGAAATATGTAATTTAAAATACATGTGTGTATTTAGTGTTACTGTACAAAATTGGTCATCATTGTTAAATCCAGAATTGACAGTTATAATACCCTTTTTATAGAAGGCTACTGCTACTGACTTCCCTCAGGGATTATCTCCCATTTTTACTGTATATGTCTTGTATGTTTTATCCCCTGTTAAAATGGGGGCATCTTGAGGACAGGAACTGTGTTCGCCTTTGTATCCTCAGTGCTGATCATAGTGCCTGTCATGTAGTAAGAGCTTAATAAATGCTTGTGGATTGAGTGGTTGAAAAACTTCTAAAAAAACCCTATATCAAATACTTCCTGGTGGTAACAAATGTCAGTCATGTAAATAAGAAGCAGTGGTTCTGAAGTCTACTCAAATTATTTTAAGTAGAAAGATGCTTCACTGTTTACTTAACCATATCACATAGCAAAGTTGGAGAGGTAGCAAAAGGAGGTGTTCTGCTCTTATAAGGGTTGACTCCAAAGAAAAATATCATCCCACACAAATAAAAAAAAGCTAATGAAAGAGTTCATGGCCACGTTTTATAATGACATAATACTTGTTTGGGTTGTTTTCAGTCATCTCATCCAAAGTTTTAGATATTGAAAACTCATGGAATTTTACCTTCTAAAGCATCTATAATTCATTTTGATAAATTGAAGGTAATAGAAATTGTCCCATCAACGTATAATAATATAGATGATATCTAAATTTTTTTCATTATGCTTATATTGCTTGCCATTCTATGTATTATTTCTCTCTCAGCTGAATTAAAAAGTACATCCTTATCAGTTATGGCTAAGTTGAAGCTACTGACATTTGGATTTAGTAAATTGGTAATCACATTATAGTTGATACTTCCACATCAACTACCTCCATATGGAGAATGGAATTTTTCTGGCTTTGAATATTCAATATTCATGTACTTCAATGGTAGGACCAGTCAGTATTAATGAAATATAATAATAGCTTAATTTAAATGACAGGTTAAGGTTTGAAAAGTGCTTTACACAGATTATTTCATTTGATCTTCACAACAACCCTATGAGGTAGGTGGTATTACCATCCTCATTTTTGAGATGTCTGCATTCTAAACCTTTCAGATATTTATAAACTTTATATAAATTTAGACTACCTTAGTAAATTCTTTTCTTTATTAAAAATTTGACTTCTGTTAACAATGATATGGCTATTTCAGGTTCTATGCATGGAAATACGTGATTACTTTGTCAGCAGCTATGAAATCATAAGAAATTAATGCTTGTGCATTATTAGAAGTCATAGATATCCTTGTAATCCTGATTTAAAGCCATAAAGTTAATTCCTCATAACATGTAACACAACCCGTTTCTGTTTCTTAGTCACCAATAATATTTGTAAGAAGGTGTCCACGTGTGTGATGACAAAGGCAAAGGCTGTTCCCAAGTGTTTTTCATGTAAGATGTTTGAATGCTGTGCATAGTTCATAGTGGAGACATCTTTGGTGTTTGTTTTCTCTCTATGCTTGCCTTCTGAGTGGATTTGGTGGAATGACTGAGTCATATATGAAGCCATTGATAAGCATGAGGGCCATTTACTATTGACCGTAATCTTTTTAGCAGGAACAACATCTGCATAGATAAAGTGCTTCTACTCCTACAATGACATAGCCAATTAGTTTCTTTTTATAATGTGTACTTAACCACACAAATATTTAAACTACTTGGAAATGATTTAAGGTCCAGATCTGTCTCAAAATTTTTTATTAATGATCATCAACATGTTTTCCACCATTTTAATTAGATGTAAAAATTGGAACTTGAAAGAATCAAAAAGAAAACTATAGGAGACATTAAACGTAATAAAATTTATCTGAGCAAACTTGAGAAATGGACATTAATCAAGAGCAGTCCAGTATATTTATGTAGGTCCAGATTTAACTTCAGCTATTTTATTCATTCATTCAATAATAATTTATTAGAAATCAAAATTTTAACAAGTCAAAATTCAAAATATATTCTTTTTAAAGTCATCTCATTACCCAAGAATATCCCCAATAATACCAAATCATTAGTAGATTTAATACCGAAGTTTTTTTTGTGCCAACGAAAAGTTCCCAACCCAATTACTTTATTTATGTAACTTAGCAGTTTGAGAGTATTAATTGGAATGCCCTTAAAATGGTATCTTTTAATAAAAACTCATAAATTTATGTTTAGATTCATAATTTAGGTTTAGAGAAAGGATTTTTTACTCTCCTTTAAAGAAATTAACTTCTGGCTTTTTTAGATTATTTAATTATTTACATATATTTTATGTCATTATTAAGGGATAAGAGATAAATTGGAAAAAATCAATGATCAGTTTGCTATTTAAACCTACTATGTAAATAACATGTATAAACACTGCATTAACCTTCACTCTGATAGGCAAAGTGCCACAATATTCCCAATAATTTCTTCAGTTTCTGACCTATAGAATTTAATTTTGTAATAATTATTTTTCCATAAATACTCTCCAGAAAAGGAAATTGTATTCATTCAAATTGCACAACCTTTTACTTAAGCGTTTTGAGATCATAAGCATCATTTGTAAAACATTATTTTCAAGAAATAATTATAATACTGAACTGATGACTGTGGAGAAAACCTAAGTGATATTGATGAAAATAATTACCTTCTCAGTACCTATTTATGCTACAAAAAGTATAAAGGAACGTCATAATCTTCATATGAATTTTGCCCCTGCATCATAAATGTTCTCTAGAAGATTCTTTAAGGACTTTTCTTCCAAAAGAAAGGTCCTTATTGCAAAATCAGATTTGTCTCCTGATTAAAAAATTACAATTTCTGAGTATTTCCTGCTTCTTACAGCAAGAGTGAAATATATGCTTGACTTTCACTTTCTTCTAGTGACCTCAAAATCTCTGGATAATTTCTTTCCATATGAGGTTACTCCAACTGAAGACCACAAATAGTTGAAACATTCCCCCAACAAAATGTAATTGAATTATACATTTCTTGATCTTGGTTAAAAATAATTCCGTGGAAAAATTATTGGAAATAAATATCAAGAGTATTTTCCTGAGAGATTTTTAATGTTATGGCCATGCACAAAAGAATTTTTAAAGATTAGAAAGGAAATATAACTTTGAGAATCTGTTGAGGAAATCTTAGCGGGGGAACAATTAAGAATGGAAATAAAAGCGGTATGAGCTATAGCAAAAGGCTCTGAAGTTTATCCATGGCTTCTCAATGAAACTAGTTAATCATTTTCCTCCAACCTGATGTCCCATGTTTAAAGGAAGAGACCACAATAGAAGATTCTCCAGATTTGAAAATAGTAGTTCTTATCATCTGAATGAGGCTGATAATTTAATGAACCATTTCATATTTGTCAATTCAGAATCATCACTTTTAAATTTAATGGTCTGTGATGCTGTGGTTTCTGATATGAAATTCCATGGGACATCTACTTAGAGGGATTCTGGGAGACTTGGGGATTGGTGATGGGCACTTTATACATCTAAAGGACTTTTAAAATTCCCACACAGGCTGAGAGTGATCATTCTTCAAGGATAACTCTCTGGGACATGTGGGAGCTGTTGGAAAGGAAGTTAAAGGTGATTTCATTGCACCTGCGCATGATCTGATTGTGAACAGGAGCTCTCCAAATGATTTTGGCACCTTTCTCTGGTCTTTTTTTCTCTTGTAAAAAAGGAAAAAAAATCTATTTAGAAAAATGGATTAACAGATTCATTAAACTTTACTACAGAAACCTTCCTTGCCATTTTCAACCCTCTATATTTCAGAGACATCCAAGTTGAGAACTCTACATGTTCCTTTGTTCTTCTACTCCCTCATGTTGCCAGATTTTGGGCCATTTCCCTATTCATTAGTACCACCATTGGAGGGTAAGAAGGAAAATGGAGGGAAAGAAAAGTTCAGAGAATGGAGAAAAAACAAAATATATCAGTTTTAATATCTATGAATATCCCTCATGAAATAGGCAGGAGAGGAAGCAAAAAATCATTAACCTTAATTTTACTGATGAAATTGAAGTTTGGAAGTTATCTGTGGATGAGTTACTCAGGTATATTCCTCATTAACTGTGAAATATTGGAAGTTAACACAGTTAAATCTAGACTCCATCCTGCATTTGAAATTCTGTGCCCTAATAGCCCTAAAGCCAGCTGTGCTAGAGTCATGAAAGAGACCATTCCCTGCTATTGGTTTGCCTCTATTGTCAGAAGATAATTCAGTCCAGCCAGAAGATCTTATTTCCAAGTCTGGTTCATAGTATAAATGAAAATGCAATAAGACGTGAAAAAAGTACTAATCTACTTGATTGGTGAAAGGCTTTATAGTTCTAGCTTCTCATTTCATATATCCAGCATTTACTTGAATTGTAACTTCAGAATCTCATGGAATGAGGTTCAAAAATAAGGAAGATTCGTGAATAACTGTGTGCTGTTGGAGCCTTAAAGTTCTGTCCTTTGAAGAAATCCCTGTAACATGATACAAGTATCGGCTCACCTTGTTCACTTACTGAAAGAGCCCTACTCCAAAATTAAATGTTAACAGACCAGATTTTACACAGCCGTTTGAATAATGTAACAGCATGATAGAAGCTGGAATTATTGCTCAAAACAGGATCAGCAAGCTTAGTTTCAGGAGGCATTATAGACACTGAGTAGCCTATATTAAAACTCATCAGAAACAATGTGCCTCAAAATGGTAAGAGTAGGAGTACCAAGCATCATTGCTCGGCACTCTGTTCGATTTTTAAAATTCTTTGGATGTCAATATTATATAAGTTTTAAAGGCCAGGTAGGAACATTTACAAAGATGCAATATTCAACAGACATTATAGGTATAGGGCCTGGCACCTAGAAGATGCTTAATAAGATAATAAGATAAGCTCATTCCTTTAATGACAAATTTTGTGAACAGTTAAACACTTAAAAACTCTGCAATGGTCACTGAAGGAAATGCAAAGATCTTTAAAACACAATCTTTACTCTCAAGGAGATTGTAGTCAAGCCAAGGTGTTGTGTGTGTGTGTATCTACATGTACATACACACATATACATGTATACATGTGTATATGTATGTGTGTGTGTATATACATACACACACACACACACACACACACACACACATAGACACTACAACGCAAAATGTATAGATATTTAAGGGACTAGTGTGGGAATTTCCTCTACTCTTCCAGATCACCACCTGTCTGTAATTTAGGAAATAAATTCTGGGAGTTCCTTGAGAAACATAGAGGCTTATTAGCCTGCCTGGGGTCACCTACATAGTAAATCCATGAGGCAGGATTTGAACCTCTCACTCTTCCTGCCTAGAAGCCCAGCACTCTCTCTCCATTATACTGTGCTGCTTCTATAACACAAAACAACGTGACAAACGCATAAACAAGCTGTTGAAGAGTTCTCTGTATCCAGGTCTCACTTTGTGATGAAGGTGACTAAAAAACAGGAGTTTGTATATATCTCTGACCCCTCTCTTCTATCCCTTTGGAAACAGTTCAAACTTGTGGAAATAGATAGCCATTTAATGTCATTAAGGGGAAGAATGGTTTTTCCTTGTTCAGAAGCTACACTTGCAACCCTAGTGCCATCCATCTGGCTTAGAATTTCTATCCAGAAACTGAATATGATCTGAGACAAAACTAAATGCTCACTGCAGTTAATGCACCATTAACAGCTCAAAGACTGCTTTTTACAATTGAAAACTATCTAATGTCTTAGAAAGTGTTTCTTTTCAGTGTCATCTTTCACTGCTTTGCAACTGTAGCCCTAGCTGGATCTCAGCAGTTGTAAAAGGAACTCCTTACTCCTTTCTTAATGGTTGAGGATACTCATTACATCACTAAATCTGTACTGCTTTTGAGCACCTTTGCTTCAGTGATTAACAAATTGAAACATCACCTGATACCACATGAACTTGGACCTCTGGTGTGTTCTGACTGGTTTCCTAAGCAGGGTAAAATCATTTTATTTCAGACACTTTTGTAATGATCACAAAAGTCATCATTTTGCTTCTGTGTTTCAATGTCTAATTAGTAAACTGGAGGAATGGTTTCATAATAATGCATGACTTGCAGCCAGAGGAAGTAGAAACTTAAGATATGTTGTTATCTGGTAGCTTAGTATCTCTTAAAGAAACAAAACCAACTCCCTACTATGTTGAAGGTTATTCTTTACATGAAACTATCATTATGAAAAATCTTCAAATTCTAGGGGGTTTTTTGCACATGAAATACAAATGCAAAACATACAACTTTTTCTTTTGCAATAAGTACAATTTTATTTGTATATTTGTTGCATAACGATATCTTATTTTTCCATGACTTTATTTTTCTAGCTGTGCAGTTGATTTATTTTGAATATCCTGGAACTGAAAGCCAGGTTCAGGTAATTCAAATGCTTTTATGAGTACTTCATACTGTTTAGAACCAAGGTATGCTGCAAACACAGTCTGCAGCATTATGGGAAAGGCCATCTTTCTAAAGACAGGTCGTGAGACTGTGATCCAGTAGGTCCAAATATTTCCTCTCTCTGGTAGTGGAGCTGAGTTGTACCTGGCTGCCAGAGCACCATTTATTGGCATAGCCAAAACAACAGGGTAAAGATCCCCGAGTAGGAAACCAACCATTCCACTTCTTATAACAGTACAGGCTTCACAGCTTAGATCACCTGAACTCAAAGGTAAACTTACAAGACTTTTGTAAGTTACGTAGGTTGATAAAAATGGGAGAACAGCCATTGGTAAAGCTGAAAACATACAACTTTTTAAAGTTCTAGGACACATGGAACTTTTTAAATTTACCACTATCAACAAATATCCTGTTACTCTGGAGGAAGAAAAAAAAAAGCCTTCTTTCCTACATATTTATTTTTTTCTATATTCATTGATGCTTTTTGTCTTATACTCATTTCCCACTTACTCCCTCCAGATTAAACCCTCCCTTATAAAAAAGAAACACAATTTGACACATCAGATATAGAAACCTTGTTGGAAAATATTGGACTTTTTGTCTTGGTAGGACTCAATTTTGTTGCCATGAGAGAAGGAGTTATGTTTTGCTATCTCTTCTCTTGGATGTTCATTGCGGTGTTTTTTTAATTACTCCGATTTCAACTTTTTTAGTGATCTTTTCATTTACATTGTTTTATTGTTTTGTGTACATTATTATCTTGGTTCTAGTTCTCTTTGCATTATTTCATACAAATCTTCCCATGTTTCTCTGAATCCCATATATTTGTCATTTGTTGCCACAAAGTAATATATTTGTATGCTCAATACTTGAGTGGATCCATGACTTATCAATTCAGAAGTTCCCTCGAATAATTTAATTCACAAACCATCTATGGCTGATCATCTTGTTTAGCTCTTGTCCATGTCCTCCCCAAAGCTGACCAACATACTTTTTCCTGACATCACAAGTATACCAGTGAGACATTCTGTTACCTATTATCCCATATTCTTACATGACCAAGTCTATCTTCTTTTTTTTTTTTTCTCATACAATTCTTTGCTGACATCTTTGATTTCTCAGCTTCTTTGGGGTTCTTATTGGAGATACCTTAAAACCTGCTCATAGCCACCATATGTCTTTCCATTGTTGTTAACGCCATGCACCAAGCAGATTCCCAAAAGAATACTACTGTGAACAGCTTTTAAGGTTCGGATTACACAGATTAGTGAACACTCTATTTATTCCATTACAAATCAAGGCATTCACAATATATCACAATGTAATATTCACAACATTATATCTTATCAAAGAAAATCACAATATGGTGTTCATAACAGCTTAACATTAGAATGGCCACACAGTTTTCACTACAGTGGCCACACAATATTTAGAACAAGAAACAAAAGAATAATCATCTGGTTTCCTTAAGGGGGAAACCCTCCTAACTTAATCATTCAGTCAATTCACAATACAATAATCAAACTTGCACTCATGGGGCAACCATTAACTTAATCAGAAACTAATCTAGATTCCTGATTACTATCATTAATCACTGGTACAGTCATTAGAAAACCACACAAACCCTCTACCCTTTGGTGTCCAGCAAATCTCAATTTCATCCAAGGGGAGGCCTTTTCTTCATCTTGACTCTGGGTGGTCTCTCTGATTCCCTGGATCCCCTTCCATGGTCCCAGCTCCCTCCCGAATCCACCAAACAGTCACCTGGATTCAGAAGCAGACAG
>CM053589.1:100939500-100976563 GCA_028646515.1 Pseudochirops corinnae
AAAGTTGTTTTGATTTGCATTTCTCGAATCAGTAGTGATTTAGAGCATTTTTCCATATGCTTAAAGATATCTTTAATTTCTTCCTCTGAAAATTGCCTGTTCATATCCTTTGACCATTTATCAATTGGGGAATGACTTGTGAGAACATACTATTTCAATGAACCTTTTGTGCAATGTGAAAAAGGATCCTTAGGTAACGTGAATCACCACCCAATAACTTTCCTTTATTATCAGAAAATGGATTACATGGATTTTTATTTAAAAGATATTTATTTACTTAGACCTGTAGAGCACATGGTCTCTATCTTTCAGAAACTTATAGTCTAGACTCTAAGGGAATAAGGCAAATGCACGGGGACAATATAATGAAATTGTTTAAACAAGGTGATATGAACCCATGTAGGAAAGACCTCTGGTGATTAGGCCAAGTTCAAAAATTCATCACCTTCTCCCTCTCAGCCAGACTGGCATTCTGAGGGACTGTTTTTAAACCCTATAGGACCGAAATTGGAGAATCAGGCTGAAAAAATGCTTATAAAAAATATAAACAAGTATAAGTTAATGTAGTATGAACTATGTAAATAAATGCTGCTGGAGCACAGAGTTGCATTAAACTTAGGGCATAGAATTTCAAATGTACTTACTGCCCAAGAAAACCCACAAATTCATTACAATCCAACAGACCACATTCCCGCACTCTGTCCATGTTAGACCACAAGTTCACACTGAACACACTTTGGACTGAAAATATTTTCAGAAGCACATATCTTAGTGTCTCCTTAGAACTTATATTTCCACTTGCTTTGCCCACCCAGATATTTGAACCACATACTTAACATATTCTCTGACCATGAACATCTTAAAGAAACCATTCTTTATCACCATATAAAGATGCTTTTTGTTAGGCTTGAATTTCTTTAGATTTTCAGAAATAACTACTACATTGCAGCATCTGGATACAATAATCTCAAGTCTTGTCATGTTTCCATTAAGATTGTATGCTATGTAACCATCTAAACAGGAATGGAAAATGAAAAAAAGGAACTTTATTGTTCCCCTTCATTTTTGATAGAATCCCACAACATTTTCTGGTTTTGCATGTTAAAAATTATAGAAATGCAAACAAAAAAATAGATTTCCACTATCTTCTATATCAACGACAGTTACCTCTCAGCTCATAGTATCATATTGGTTGTATTATTAAAGAAGTTAAAAACCCTCTAGAAGTCAGTAATCCAAAATGATATTGAGACAAACAGACAAAAAAGGAGGTGGGGCATGGTAACACATTTGATGAGTACATGAATATTCACTATATAAATAAAATAAGTGCATATACTTCTAACATTAAATATTTTATCCCATAGTCATTTCCATTTCAGTTCGACAAAATACCTACTATGTGTAATGTACTTTCAATTATCCCATCTACTTGATTTACACATCCTCCAAATTCAAAGTTTTTCTTCTCTACTTCCAGGTATTCAACTTCTAACTGGAACAAAAGTATAATTATTATTTGTCAATCTGTGGTAAGGAGGAGAAAGTCATAGAATGAAAAAATCTTTTAAAAAATTCTATTTACTTTGACATTTATTTGATTATATTTTATAGTATATTTCATTTTTTGGCCAAATATCAAAAGTAGTTTGCATTTAATGAGCAAACATTGGTTGATAAAGCAGAAAAATGATTCAGGAGTATCTTGGATCCTAGAGAATCCTAGAATTTGTGGGAAATATATGAAGTAGATAATCTGTAACATGGATCATCAGAGGTTGACTTTGCTGAAATATAGGCCCAAGAAAAGAGAGTATTGACAGAGTTTAGCAAATTAAATGAGTTTGAAAATTGTATTTTATATTCAATCTATTATAATAGTGATATTTGTCTTATTAATATTAATTTTAATTATTTGTCTTATTAATATTAATTATTTGGGCATAGTAATTCTTATTCCCTGTGAACATAAATCTGTCTTATTAATTTTAATTATTTGTCTTATTTGTCTTTTAATATTTGTCTTATTAATATTAATTATTTGTCTTATTAATATTAATTATTTGGGCATAGTAATTCTTATTCCCTGTGAACATAAATCCTTCGCAAAAATCTCACACTGATGTTTTGTCATGGCATGGAAGTGACCCTAGGTTCTTGAAGGCTACATAGAAGAGGATAAGCTTTGGCCAGTTCTATAAACCTTGAAACATGCTCTGTCACTCTAAGGATAAGCCTAATGAAGTAGGGGAAGGCTGACCACCAGTATGTTGGCCAACTGGGTGATTAATTCTTTGGCTATGACAAACCATTAAAGAAAAATACAACATGGCCCTCAGTCCAATGCAGCCCCTTTCATGTCTACGTTGACAATCATAGAGTGGCAAAATGGGAAGGAGGGTAAATAATAGAGTTCTTTTGCCCAATAATAAACATTAATTTAGCTGTTACATTCTCTAAAATCCAAGACCAATAACTAACAAGGTTGCATGCTACTGAAGGAACTGAAACATATAAATATTGATGTGTGACATAAATAAGCCAGAAGACATTTCACTGCATAGTCATGGCAGATTTTATGCCTTTTTTTTTTTTTTTTTTTTTTTTTTTTTTGCGAAATCCATTATGTGAAGTTTTAAAAAATTTTGCTGGTATGACTTGTCTTTTAGTTTCTGCCAATCTCACACCAACTTTTCACTCACTGAAAACTGTCTTTCCAAAGCTCTGTTTTCATGCTGTTCAGCAAACACAATCATTTTCAGATTGAAGCCCAAAGAATAGTTTTTACATTTATCCATAATCACAAAGAAATGCTTCATATGTTAATGTATCACTGGCAGATAACTGTACAGTTTAGCTAGCCTGGAAAGATGCAAGTCTTCTCATATCACGTGACTTACTCATGGCAGCTTTGCCTGCCTGCCTGTTCCCATTGCACCTACTACTCTTCACTGGATTGAGTGACAATGCTGTTAGTACTAAACAAACCATGCAACTAAGCTTTTGGAAATATGCTAACAATGCATATGGCCTGAGAATTCTAGGCTCACGGCTCACAATGCCTGAGAAATAAGTGCATATCCATATGCAACTGGTAAATATATTGCTGCTCCACTTACCTTTTAAGCAGTGTGAGGAACAGAATTATATCATGTGATGTTTATGTGATGAAAGGTTGTAAACCAATTTTTGTGCTGAAAAAAAAAATACTGTGCAGTGATTATGCAATGGCAATGATTATGCGGTGAAATATGGTAATGTAGTGCTAGGTGAATGGAAGAATGGCTTGTAGGACCTCTTTGGAGAATTCTATAAGGCATTGGCTAGGCTGGTTTTGTCATGCACCTGATTGTTTCCAGTAGCAAAGTAATAACTCATTATATTCATATACCAAAGGCAACATGAAATATTTCACAGAATACTTTATCATCTAGTTTTGCAAAACTCTTAAGTTTGAGCAAAAATACCATTAAAATAGATCTAAGTATTCTTCCCCTCAAACTATTCCTTCTTCCTATCTTTCCTATTACTGGATCACATATATACATATTTATATACACCCAAGCGTATATGTGTATCTATGTACATATAAACATACATATATGGGTTGTGTGTTTATATACACACAATTTTTGTATGTTGTCTCTCCCATTATAGGGTGAGTTCCCTGGGGGCATACAGGAACTATCTTTTTTTTTTTTTTGCCTTTTTTGCAAGGAGAGGTATTACATAAGCTTAGTACAGTGCCTGATACACATTACGTGCTTAATACATGTTTATTGACTGATGGATTGATGTGAAGGTAATTGCAGTTCATCAACTAGTATCTGTTGCAGAGGATGGTGAGATAGAGAAAACAGGAAGAAAACTGTGGGATCTTCTCTGTCAACACATATGGATAACTAGTGACTTCATTGTAAATGCTGGGGCATGAGAGAATGGTGAAAAATATTTTGGAATTTGATTCAGGTTTTTGAAACACAAGAGATGAAAGACATGCAAATCTCTCAAAAGTCTAATGTTTTTATGTCATAAGTAAGATGATTTATCAATAAAAATTGGAAGGCACTCAACATAGTGAACACCAAAGAACATCACAAAAACTAAATTGACTATCCTAAGGGAGTGAAAACAACTGATATACAAACCTAGAAGTCATTTTTTAAAAATTAGTTAACCATTTGTGCACAACTGACTCAGATTAGATCAATGTCAAATTAGGTGGGTAAAATCAATTGTGAAACTGAAAAAACAAGTAAAAATGAGAAGATATTGTGTGAAGTCAGAATGTTACAGTTTGATTATTCAGATAAGTCATTCATTTTCCCCCAAAGTGGAAAATGCATAAAGGTTAACATATTGACTCTGATTATTACTATTTCCTATAGAAGGTTAACAAATGTAATCTCCAGACCAAAGAGCGCAAAGGAGCTCAGAAAATATTTCAGGTAAAACAAAACATTAAAAAAACACTCAGTCTCCTTGCCAAGCACAGAAACACTGTAGCTAAAATAATGTTATTTTAGAATATAAACTCATTTGCAAAACATTACAAAGGAAGACCATGTTAGGTTATAAACAGTATCACTGGTATCACTCTCCATCCAATAAAGCAATGATGAACAGGGGGAAAAGGACAGCATTCTACATCCAGTTCACTGTGAAACTCAAGGAAGCTAGATTATCAAAGAGATTGACAAAAGCAGAATGACAACACAGAAAAAAAAATGGAACAGCTTTGTCAACATTTCCATAACTATTTTCATGAATACAATGAACTACAAAAATTGTACTTCACCACCTTAGTCTATTTGAGGAAGTAAAAATGGCACATAAGGAGAGTTTGCTCAGTGAAAGCATGGAAAGGGAATAAACAGGTTTTGCAAAAGATATCCCATAGCATACTCTATTTACACAGTGACCAATTAATCAAAAGATGTCAAAAATACAATATTTCGTATATTACCACAAAGGGATGACTTGTTAAAGCAAAATGCAACTTTGACCTCAGAGTCAAGATTCTACAAGTTTCTTTGCCAAATGTAACTGCTGGGAAAATTTTGTTCAGTATCCTGATTAGTAACATAAAGACAAAACAAATGTCTATGCTAACAGAAGGTTAGCAAAACTTTTATGAAGAATATCCAGAACAGAATCCAAGTTGAAAAGAGATCTCATATTAATGGTAATGTGCTCTATATATCTGGTTGTTGCTGGTGCCTTGATCACATCAGGATCTGCAATATTATGAGTCTCCTCAATGAGATCTATGATCACTCAAAAACCAAATATATTAAGAATGTCTGTTGTCTAAAATACCCTTTGTGGTTGAATGGGCAATCCACTGAGTTTGTCAGTAGGTTTGTCTTGGTCAGGAATTGCAAATAGACAGTGATCTTGGACCAAATTAAAAAGGAACAAGAGAAAAGGGCAGTCTTTCCAGCCTCCTCAGTAGTTATCATATTCATATTTTCTTACAGCATGGTAACATTCCATTCCATCCATGAACCACAATTTGTTTAGCCATTCTCCAAATGATTGGTATCTGCTTTTCTTTGCTACCACAAACATCTTCGCTATACATATTTTGGTGAATATGGGACCTTTCTTTTAGTCATTGTTTCCTTTGGGGTATGTGCTTAGCAACAGAATCCCTGGGTCAAATAATATGGGTATTTTAGTTATTCTCTTAGTGTAATTCCAATCTCTCTTTCAAATTTATTAGACCATTTCACAGCTCTATCAACAATTCATTGGTATGCCTGTGTTTCCACAATCTCTTTAGAATTGACCATTTCTCTCTTCTGGCATCTTTACCAATTTTCAGAATTATAGTAATCTGTGTTTCTCTTATTCTTGGGGATTAGAGGCATTCTTTAATAAATATTTGTTAATAGCATTTTTTTCAGAAATATTTGTTCAGATTCTTTAACCACTGATCTATTAGGGACTGACTTTTTGTTTTATATATTTCTATTATTTGTCCATATAATCTTGGATATCAGACCCCAGTGATTTGATATAAATGTATTTCCCCAGTTAACTACTTCCTTTCTTATTCTAGTTATACTATGATTTGTGCATCCAAAAGCTTTTCAGTTTTGTGTAAATGAAATTATCTGTGTTATGTCTTCTTATCACCTATATTCTCTGTTTGGTCAACAATTCAACCCCTGCCTACAGTTGTGAAAGTTATGCAATGTGCTTCTCTCCTAGTTTTTTCATGGTTTAATCTTTAATATTAAAGTCATATATCCACTTTGAATTTATCATGATATTAGGGGTACAAGGAGCTAATACTAATTTCTGTCAGACTGCTTTCTGGTTTTCCCAGACATTTTGTCAGATAAGGAGCTCTTTCCTAGGTAATTTACATTTAGGAGCTTATTGAGTCCAAATATTTATGATTCTTCCTTGTCTAATATGTTACATTAATCTACTGGCCCATCTTTAACCCATGCCAAATGGTTTTGATGATATTGTAATTTGGTATTTGGAAAACTATTCCTCCTTCATTGCTCCCTTTTTCATTATTTTCCTTGATATTCTAAAAAAAAATTGTTTTCCCAAGAGACTGTTATTATTTTGTCTATCTCTGTAAAATACCTCTTGGTAGTTTGATATAGCACTAAATTTGTAAACAAATTCAGGCAGTACAGCATATCCCAAAACCTTTAGTGACTTTAATAGCTTAATAGCAATAAGACTTTTGGAACACAATGTATTGTCATTTTCATTACATTTTATGACCAATAAGCCAGCTAGGTGGTACAGTGGATACAGTGCCAGGCTTGAAGTCAGAAACACTCATCTTTCTGAATTCAAATATGACCTCAGACACTTATTAGCTATGTGCTCCTGGGCAAGTCAACTAACCCTGTTTGCCTCAGTTCCTCATCTATAAAATGGAGAAGAAAATGGCAAGTCACTCCATTATCTTTGCCAACAAAACCCCATATGGAGTCACGAAGAGTTGGACACAACTGAAATAACTCAACAACAAGAATGGCTAATAGGCAGTTGAAGATCAGGCAAGGGGTTAGGGTTAGATAAGCAGGACTGAGAATTATCCACATAGATATGATAGCTAAATCCGTGGGTTCTGATGAGATCACTAAGTAAAATAACATAAATGGAGAAGAAAAGAGGTCCCAGGACAGAGCTCTGTGGGACACCCATGATGGGTGTGCATGACCTAGATGAAGATTCAACAAAGGAGTCTGAGAAAAAGTGGTCAGATTGGTAGGAGGAAAACCAAGAGAGTGTCCCAAATACCTAGAGAGAAGAGAGTATCAAGGACAAAAGAGTGCTAGACAGTGTCAAAGACTGCAAAGAGGTCAAGAAGGATGAGGATTGGGAAAAAATAAAGACTATTAGATTTGGCAATTAAGAAGTCATTGGTAACTTTAAAGAGAGCAGTTTCTGTGGAATAATGAGTCTAGAAGTCAGAATGCAGAGAGTTAAGAAGAGAATGAGAGGAAAGGAAATAGAGGCACATCTTTTAGACAACCTTCATAAGGAGTTTAGTCATAAAAGAGAGAAGAGATAGAGGGACGGATGGGTCAAATGAGGATTTTTTTTTGGAGGACAGGGGAGACAAACACGTTTGTAAGCAGTAGAGAAGTAATTAGTAGATAGAAAGAAACTGAAAATTAGTGAGAGAATGGGGTTAATAGAAGAAGCAAACTGCTGGAGAAGACCAAATAGAATGGGTTCACTCGTGCATGGAGAAGAGTTTGATTTAACAAGGAGGAGAATAACCTCATTATGTGAGATAACGGTGAAGGAGGATAATGTGGGAAAAGGCATTTGTTGTGTGAGAAGAGGAAGGAAGGAAAGGGAACACATCTTAACTGCATCATGACTTGAAGTAGAAAACAAGAAATGTAAAAAGTTCTTGAGAAACAGTGGTTGAGAATAACAGAATCTTTGAACTATAGGAACTTTAGAAATAATAAAATTGACACCACCACCACCCCTGCCTTGTTTTACAGATGAGAAAACCAAGGCTCAAAAGAATGAAATGATTTGTCCAAGGTTGTATGGCTAATTAAGTGGAAGAGCAGAAACTAGAATTCAGATTAATTGGCTTCTCGTCTAAATTTCTCAGCATTATATCATACTTCCTTTATAAATGGGTTAAAAGATTGTAACATAGGTGTTAGTAACTTATGAGTTTGCTCTCTGAGGCTTGTTGCCAGCCCCTTCCCTGCTCATGAGGGAGAATGAGGATAGTGCCAAGAGCTCTGGACTCAGAGAATCTGAGTATATATCCTAACTCTGACATTTATGCCCTGAATACCTTGGGTAAGTTTATTCCCATATCCTGGACTGATTGCTCATCTATAAAATGGACTACATGGCTTCAAAGGTTCCTTTCAGCTCTACATATATGATCACATGACCCCTTTCAAAACACTTTACTGCTTTCAAATGTCAAAGCTTAGTCATCCACAGAAGAGCTTGGGCACATACACATGGATTTATCCCAGAATAACTGTAGTTAGAGCCTTAATATGCAACGTTTGAAAGACTAGCAATATCTAACTTATAATCCCTATTGTCCATACTTGGATTCTTCATGAATTTACCAAATATTTATTAAGTGGCTATTAGGTACTAGTGGCATTATGTAAATGTAAGGCATACAAAGCTCAAAAATATATATCTCCTCTATCAGCATATTAGCTCTTTAAAGGCAAGAACTAAGATAAATACTCAAATAACTATAATACAAGTTATATTCAGGCCACTGGGGAAGCCAAAATAAAGTGGTCCTTAAAGATTCAACAAAGGAGACATATTTTATATCCAAGGGGAATCAGTGACCACTTCAAGGAGGAGATGGAACTAGAACTTCCTTGATGAAAAGGGATAGTTAACTGAGGGGAAAATATCCAGACATATGGTACAATGCAGAGGAATACTTAGAAAAAGGAAAATGAAAGACAGGACTGGGGAAAAGACAAATAGTCTGGTTGGTTCTCAACAACAAAAGTTTTGCATAAGTGGAGTGATACAGTGCAAAGCTTGAAAGCTATGTTGAAATCATGGCATAACAGGGCTTGTGATGCCAGACTAACAAATAATTGAAGGGTTTTGGTTGGGCAAGTTTCATGATCAGACTTATCTTATCCCAAGGCTTTGTCAGTTGTTGGATGTTGTTCTTCTATCTCTAAACCAAAGATGTTGCTAATTTTCATTTTCATGCCTTATTTTTGAGAAATTTTGTAAAATTTTGATTATCCAGGGAACAGAAATCTGGCATTCTTAGATATATAATATCACCACAAGCTCAAGAGCAAATGAACACTTGGCAGCTCAAAATGACCACTTTCACATATAATGGCAGAAGCACAACCTAGTCTTTAGTGGGGATACCTGAAAAGTCCAGAAGATAAATTTCATCTGTGTATAAGGGTGGCAACTAAATCAAACATTCCTGGCCAACCCAAGTGAAGTTACTAAAAAAAAATACTTTAGCCCAGATGTCTTTGTCAGGCAAAAACACTAGTAATAGCTAGCACTTCAACTGAACCAATCAGAGACATTTCAGTTAGGTAAGAAAAGGTCCATAGTCAATTTGGAAGGAGTGAAAAACATTGAATTAGATAAGATGATGCTGAATAAGAAGATAGTACCACTGGGGAGGTCCTCCAACTACTTGGTCTACATTATAGTTTTATGAAAAAGAAGTGGAATAGAAGTTGAAGGAGTTCTTGGGCACTAGAAAATTAAAGTTTTAGTATACTTTTTATGACTATTTGGGCGTGAAAATAAGGGCATCTCTGAACAATTTTTTTCCCTTCTAGCTGACCAAATTGCAAAATGTAGGCAGCAGGTAAGAGAAACAACAAGTGTTAAAGTCTTAAATAAAGTGTAAAACTGTATTTATATTGTTATCCCTTTATGAAGTACTAAGAAGTCTTTAACCAATTTGATTAAATATGATGGAATTGGAGAGTAGTTAGCTGCCCTTTAAAAACCAAGTGCACTTTATACAAATTTATTCAAGGCAGGAGATTTCTTAAGTGTATAAGATTTGCAAGTTGAGAATAGACCTGTTTGGGAAAGGCTTTTTTTTTCTTCTCTTCCTCCTCACCTCCACCACCTTCAATAAGCCATAGCATTTTTCAGGAGCAGCACTCACCCAATGGGAGATGCCACATCCAGCAGGAAGCTGGCTCAGTCGGGCATGAAACTGGAGGAGCCTTGTAGAATTGAGAGAGTTAGTTCTGGCTATGGAAAGCTGAGTATCAGAGAAAAGGACCAGGGAGCCCAGTTGAGATGATGTTATCTTAGAAAGCAGAATGAAGATATCACAGGAAGAAAAGGAATATCAGGGTCCTGTAGTGTTAGAGATATGAGTTGTATGGGCTACATGTTACCTGTGTGTGTACCTCTCTACTAGGGTGTATTACGTGTTTGCTGAGAATAGCTAAAGTCATTTATAGTTCCTGAACATACAATATTGCTCTTACTGTGTACAACATTCTCCTGGTTCTGTTCACTTTGCATCCGTTCATGTAATCATGAAAATCATGAAATCATCCTGCTTATCATTTCTTTTATAGAACAATAATATTCCATAGTAAAGGCCATTTTAAAAATGCATATATCACTGAGAGCTTGTAAGTTACCATTTTAAGCATGTAGACCCACAGAGTACCTTGAACCTGAGGCAGCTATACCCCAGGGGAACCAACAAGTTAAGGGTGTGGCAACCTACAAGAATCACTATAGATGTAAATAGCAACAAAACAAGCTGATATCCATGATTTACTCAAGAAAGGAGGTTCCAGCATAATATGTGTGGTCATAACATTAGCCTTAATGTCCCAAAACAAATGCATTTATAGTATAGTACACTGGTTTATAAAATGATGAACTTGAGTTATCAAAACAAAGTAAGATAATATTTAGTTATACTAAAAGTAGTGTAATAGTTTTGTGAGTGTTTTAGGGGTTGTTTTGGGGAGGTCCAGAACTATGATTTCATAGATATCAGAATTTTAAGGTACCTAAAACTCCCTTCCCCAATAGCTTATAGAACTTAGAGAGTTGGATGGGATACTTGACCCATGGTTACATGGCTAGTATGTGTTAAAAGCAGGACTTAAATATGTCTTCCTTATTCTAAGGCCATCCCTTTATCAAAAATACTACACTGCCTCTTGTCATTAAAAAAAAAATCATATAGGAAAGATGGGGTCAGATAAGTAGGTGAACCAGTCATGTGGAAAGAACAAAGGATAACAGATGCAGCCCAGGTCCTGTTCTGGTTGATTACTTTAATACAACTCTCTGTATTCCTCAGATAGGGAACTCCCAGTGTGGAAAATCATTCCAGTGATACAGATTATCAATCCATCTGCAGTTTATAGTCTTAGAAACTTGTCTGGGATTGAGAGATGGAGTGATTTATAAAGAGTCATACAAGTAGAATGTGTCAGAGGGAGGACTTAAATTCAAGTCCTCCCTACTCAAAGACAATACTATATTCACTATGCTACACTATAATTTAACAAGTGAACCATTTTAACCAATGAAATTTTAAAAGATTTGGCATCTAAAATATTAAGGGGATCCTTTGTGGAAGATTCATGGGAGGATATAGACAATAATCGCACAGAATGATGAAGAGGGTTTGCAGTCACCACCAATGGAGAGAATATTTGTGATCAGTTAGATAATCACAGATCTACTGAAGTATATTCACTGTGCTGTTTAATAAGGCAAGGAAGTGTGTAATAAAAAGCTACAACACAATAATATAATATTACATACTTATACCAATTAGAGTAAGATGCTAACAATGAGGTCATAGATTCTGTCCATATGTGCTAGTTAACTTTGCTCTGTTGCATGGCCACAAACTCTACCCTAAACCATAGCCAGCTGTTTAACAAATGTATGTTAATGAAAGGGGGATGGAATGAAAATGTGCAGATGTATGTATGAGTGCTAAACATAAAAGGAACAACTCAGGCAACCTTCAATCAGTAGTTTCATTGTATTATTATAAATCTACAAACAAGGACACAGTACTTGAGCTATTTCTCATGAATCATGTACTAGTTTACCTTCTATGTGCTTTGTGAAATAAGACATGTTCATGTCTACAAAGTAGTATAACAGGGATTTAAATTAGGCCTTGAGGGAAAGGTAGAATTTTGATGACAGGTGAAAAAGAAAATAAAACTGATGAAGAATGAAAGAAAACCTGGGAATTTGAGGTTAAGGAAGTCAAAGAAGGATTAGAGTCTCTTTTTCAGTTCTAGTCATTAAAAAAGTGGGTGCATGAAATTGAAGCAAAGTATTAATATTAGAGTACACTGTAGTACTGGTTAACAAATCATGGTCTATAATTGCATTTACAAGGCTACAAATCAGAAAAGAAGTTATGGTTTAAAAATCATTACAAATGTGGAAAATTGCATGAAATTATTTTATTTCCATGAAACCTTCCTTAAAAGTGGGGAGCAATATAATCTCAGTTTAGATATGAAGTCAAAAACCAAATCTGAATCCTAGCTCTGCCCCTTATGATCTATGTGACAATGAACAAATTGCTTCTCTAAGTCTGAATTTTCTCCTATGTAAAATAAGGTGGTTTGACTAATTGATCTCTTTGATGATCCTTAAAGCTTTAAATTATGTGAACCAATGAAAGGGAAGACATTGAGAGTAGGAAATGAGAGACTAGAAAAATGAGCAAGAGATTTTTATTTACAGGTAAACCATGAACTTTGTGTCATTCATTCAGAAGCAATTTTTTTGAGATGGAGAATAAGGAGAAAAGGTTAGTTAAGGTGGAAGTAGAAAACCAGAACCCAGAACATGTAATGTGGCAACCAAAAACCCAAGAGAAAAAGTTGAATGAAAATCCAAAGAATTCCATATCATTAAAGAACTACTAAAGAAGGGAAAGTACAACACAGTGTTGAAACTGGCAAAGTAAATGAGTCTGTATTATTATTATTCTTTGACCTTTAAAAAATGATTTTGTTCTTTTCCTTCATATTTTTCTTTATTTCTCAATTTTACCTTTTATTTTCTTTGACCCTCTTTTTCCATTAAGTTCCATGCAGTTTCCTTTGCCTTCTCAACTGCATGCTATTAGCACCTCTTTATTCTAATCCTCTGCTTTGCTTTATGAATATTTCTCTCAAGCCCTGCTGTAACAGTATGAGATCTGGAATCTGACATGTGGGGTGAATGGTTTCTTTCCAGCATCTTACACCCCAACACAAACACATAGGCAAACCCAGCACTGACATTGGCATGAGATTCAGAAATCACAGATCAGCTCAGCTGTTATGACTGAAAACATGGGTGGGCTGATGGCCAACAGCTTTATATCGATGACCAGAATCCACAGCTATCAAACTTTCCTGCCAGCATCAAAAACATGGGAAACTTTAAGAGCATAGTTCTTTAAGACACTGTGTTTAGATGGGCTTGGAGGAGTCTGAAAGTCAACAGGGTTATGTAACTCATCCTAGGGCACTTGAGCTAATGGTCTAACAGATTTAACATTCCTGTAGCATAAATGGAGCTTATTAGCCACTTGAAGAGACCATTCCAAGTTATTAGATATTTCCCTATAGCATTTATGATTTGGATTTTATCCCAGGCAGTACATGATGGACTCTATATTGAGTTAGGACTATACCAAAAAAAAGTACATTCTGTGTCTTACTGGCAATTGAGTCGACCTGTGCAGTGATCCACAAGGAAATGACTTTCTCCCTTAAATTGCCCTATTTGCTCAATTTACTGTAACTGGGATAGGTCTTGTTGGGATTAAAATGCAATGAATCCGTCCACTTCTAGTGTAAGCAAGTAGTGTTAGAGCTCACATGTGTTTGATTGTGACTTGAAAATGAAGAATTGAAAAGAGTAAAATGTTGAACTGGATCTAAGAACTGAAAAATCATCATTAAATCTATTTCTAGCTAGTCTGAAAGCTTTCTTCTTCCACCATTTATAAGTAAATCAATTTATTTGGACCATTCGTCAACTGCTTGCCTTATATTTTGGTATGCGAATGGTGAGGAGGAGTTTATACTACTTGAATTCCGGGGCTTTTTCCCCTGGCACTACCCAAATTCCAGAACTTCACCTGCATTAAAAAAAAATAATCTTTTCTTGCTTTGCTTGAACTAGAAAAAAAAAGATTGAGATAAAAGGGGGGGGCATTTTTTTCTAAGTTTTAGCTTGGAATTCAAAAATTAAAATATTCTCTACTTTAATACCAAAGTCTCAGTGGAGAAATTGTTTAAACAACTCTATTAGAGACATTCCCACAAAAAATAATGATGAGTATAAAGGAGCTAGATCTCAGGAATCCTTAATCAAATTGGAGTTTTCCTAGACATGTTAATAATATCACACAAAATAGACCACTGTTACTTGATCAAATTGAGGAAACATACTGGTCAACACGATGATAATAAAAGACAAGTTGGAGACAGTCACCAAACTACACTGACACGAAAAGATTTTTTGTCATCAACTCTCAACTGAGCCCTCATTTCAGCAAGATATTTTTTCCTTGATTTTTTTTAAAAAAGTTTTATTGATGTTTTGTTTTTACTTTACAAATACTTACAGATCACCCCTGCTCTGTGAAAGATCTCATTACAAAGTAAAACAATTATTCAATTTAGCAATGCAGTGACCTCATCTGAAAGTGCACACAGCTCTATTTCATTGATCTACCTTTCTATTTCTTAGTACCAGATAGTTTTGATAATTACTGCCTTATAATACAGTTTAATATCTGGTGCTGCTAAACCTTCCTTTACACATTTTTTCATCATGTCCTTTGATATTCTTGACTTTTTGTTTTTCCAAATGAATTTTGTTATTTTTTCTAATTCAGTAAAACAATTTATTGGTAATTGGGATGGCATTGATATTAATTAGTTTGGGTAAAATTGTCATTTTCATTATATTGGCCCTGCCTACCCATGAACAATTAATATCCAATTATTTAAATCTGATTTTATTTTCATAAAAAGGTTTTTTAAAAAATAATTTTGTCTATATAGTTCCATTCCACATCTGTAGTATCCTCTCCAACCTCTCTATTTTTAAAGTGCCTTTTTTTAACTAGTGAAAATCTATTTTCTCTACCTCCCATCCCTCATGGGGGGGGGGGGAGAGGAGAAGAAAATAAATGCAAATCCCCTGTAACAAATATGCAAAACAAATTTACTCATTAGCTTCATGAAAAATATATATGTCTAATTTTGCCATCTAAATCTCTTACCTCTCTGTCAGGAAATGGATAGTATGTCGCATCATCAGTCCTCCAGATTCATGAATGGTCAATGCCCTGGTCAAATTTCTTATGACTTTCAGAGTTTTGTCTTTATAGTGTGATTGTATAAATTGTTCTGCTTCTAGTCATTTTGTTCTTCAGTTTATAAAAGTCTTCACAACCATTCATTTTTACAATACTCATTTTCATAGTATAAATTATTCTTCTGCTTCTGTTTACTTCACCCTGTATCATTTCATATACATTTATAGAAACATAACATAGAATTCTTTTCAAAATAACCTATTTCCCCATTTTCTACAGCACGATGGTATTCTATCACATTCCTTTAGCATAATTTGTTCAGCTATTCCTCAACTGACAATCATCCCCTCAATTTCCAGTTTTTTTCCAGTCAAAAAAAGAGCTGCTATAAATATTTTTGTATACATTAGACCTTTTCCTCTTTCTTTGATCTCCTTTGGGTATAGGTCTAGCAGTGACAAAGTTGGGTCAAAGGGAGTGCATGGTTTAGTGTGGTTTTTTTTTTTTTATAATTCCATTGTACTTTCTAGAATGATGGTCCCCATTCACAGTTCTTCCAGCTATGCATCAATATGCCTGTTTTCCCATAGCTCCATCAGCATTTGACATCTGTCAATATGATGAAAGTAAGGTAAAATCTCAGAATTACTTTAATTTGTACTCTAATTAGTAGTGATTTGAATTTTTTAAAAATATGGCCACAGGTTTCTTCCTTTGAACACTGCCATATACATCTGTGGGCCATTTATCCCGTTCTTATTTTTCTAGATTTGAATTAGTTCCTTATATAACTTGGAAATGAGATCTTCATCAGAGAAACTTGCTGTAAATATTTTCCCTCAGTTAACTGTCTCCCTTTTGATCTAAACTTCATTAGATGTATTTTGCAAAAATTTTTCAATTTTATGTAATCAAAATTAACCTATTTTATCTTTTCTTTTTTTGAGGGGGTGGAGTGGAAGTCAATCAGCATTAAGTGACCTGCCTAGGGTCCTACCCCTAGTAGGTGTCTGCGGCTGAATCTGAACTCAGATCCTCCTGATTCCAAGGCTGCTGCTCCATCCACTACACCGCCTAGTTGCCCTTCATTTTATCTTCTGAGATCCTATCTAACCCTTATTTGGTCATGAACTTTTTTCTTATACAGAGATCTGAGAGATATTTTTTTCCATGTTTGTC
This sequence comes from Pseudochirops corinnae, assembly GCA_028646515.1. Taxonomy (NCBI): domain Eukaryota; kingdom Metazoa; phylum Chordata; class Mammalia; order Diprotodontia; family Pseudocheiridae; genus Pseudochirops; species Pseudochirops corinnae. Next base: position 100,955,993 of record CM053589.1, read on the forward strand.
TAATTTGCTTATGATCTTTTATATCTAGATTGCATATTCATTTGATTAGTAACAGCATACAGAACCAAATATGTCTAATACCCTAGTATTCAATAAAAACAAAAACCCTAACTACATATAGAGATAATGAGAAAAACTGCTGGGAAAATCATCAAGTAGTATAGAAGAAATTGGATTTAGACCAAATCTCCACACCTTATGGAAAGATTGCTCCAGCAAATAAATCCTTCCGTTCCTCTGTAATCAATTCCCTAATCCACTTACCACTGAGAATATTTCTTTTCTACTCTTATCAAACTTCCCACTCAATATTGGCTGGAGACCTCACCTTATTCTTCCCTGAAAAAATCCTATTACATTTCTCAGACATCATCTCTTACTAACTCCTCCTTCATTTCTCTGATGAAGAGGTAGCCCTTTTCTTCACCGAGATCAGTCCTTCTACATGAACCTTTGTTCTCATTCCCTCCAATTTTCTCTGAAAGACTGCTCCCACTATCATACATAGTCTTTCTTTAATCTTCAGTCTCTCCCTGTCTACTGGTTTCTTCCCTGCTGCCTAAAAACATGCTCACACACACCCACACACACACATACACACACACACACACACACACACACACACACACACACCTAAAAAAGGAAAAATTAATCCCATCATCCCATTATCATCTTAAATCTCTTCTTCTCAGTTAAACTCCTTGAAAGAGCTGCCTATACTTAGTGCCTTCATTTTCTCTCCTCTGTCTTCCAAACCCTATTCGATCTGCTTATGGACATTTCAATCTGGATGCCTCACATGCATCTCTAACTCATTATCTCCAAAATAGAATCCCTTATCTTTTTCCTAAGACCTCCCCTTCCTCCAAAATTACCTATTGTTATCTAGAGTACCAACATCCTCTCCATTACCCAGGTCTGAAACCTCAATCTTTAGTTCCCAGCTCTTACTCATTTCACATAACTAAGCAACTGCCAAATCCTGCCACTTTTGACATTGTTATCTTATATATGTCCCTTTCTCTTCACTCACACAAACTCCACTCTAGCTCAGGACCTCATTACTTCTCTCAATTACTGCAAGAACCTTCTAACTGGTCTCCCTGTCTCAAGTCTCTCCCATTGAAATCCATCCCAAAAATAGATATCAGCATAATCTTCCTGAAGTGCACCTCTGCTCATGCCACCTCTCTGTCCAGTGTCTCCTCATTACCTCTGCAGGAGCTCTAGAATCTACAAACAGCTGTCAAAATGGTCTTCCTTAAGTATACCTCTGGCCATGTCACCCCTCTATTAAATGGATCCCTATATCTTCCCGGTCTTTTGACTATTACTATCCTCTGTGTAGTTCACAGTCTAGTCTTTTTGACTTACTTGCCATTTCTCAAACATGACATTCCATCTCCATCCTCCCTGCCTCTGTGCTGGCTATCCCCCCATACCAGAAATGTTCTTCCTACTCACCTGTGCCTCCTACAATCTCAGGCTTCCTTCAGAACTAGCTTGAAATGCCACTTTCTACAGAAGGTCTTTCCCAGGTTCCCCAGGGGAGTGTGCCTACTGTTTAAACGTTATTTTCCATCTTTTCTGTATCTAGCTATTGACATGACACATTGCCTAGAACATAAGCTCTTCTTGGGCAAGAATTGTTTTTGCTTTTTCTTTGCATCTCCAGAGATAGGATAATGCCTAAAACATATCTACAAGTCCTTATTGAATGAAAACAATTAATGGAACATAAGGAACTCTTAATGATTGACTAGCTAAGAATCAGTTTCATCACTTATGGTCTACAGAAAGATAAGATGGCCCCATGCTACTGGCATTCAGCTTTTAGAGGCACACACCTTCAGCTAGTGAGGACTCCCTCTTCTCCTTTTCTCTTGTGTCTCTTAGTGTGCAGCAGGAAGGTATGGAGGACTTTTCTTCTCCCTTGCATAGCTCCCTTTAAAAAAGAATTCCCTCAAATGCTCTCATTCCATTTACAAAAACATTTCAAACTCTTTAAAACCACCACAATTCTTGCTTTATCTCTTTAGAGAGTTCTAGCTGGATTTGTGTTCAAGCTGCGTTTTTCTCTGAGGCATTGTTTATTGATCTTTTAGAGAACACTCCCTTCTTCTGCACTGGTGTCTCGAATATCATCATTTCCTTATGGTGTAGTTTTTTTGCTTGCCTATTTTTTCCAATCCACTTTCTGATTTTGGACTGGTCTCTGTCTCATTTCTTCGGATTTGGGACAGGCTGGGGACTTGCAAGCTCTCAGTGCTTCCAAAAGAGTCTGATCCAGGGCAAAGTCTGATTGCCATCCTGGTGCCCTGAGCTCTGCAAGTTTTTAACTGGTATTAGGATCTGTGTAAGAGTGGACTGCTGATCAGCTCAACCTCTGTTAGTCAGTTAGAAAGCTCTGTTGGTTCAAAGTGTAGAGTCCCCTTTGGACTGGGTTGCCTGCCTTGGTTATTCCTCTGCACACTGTTCTAGATGGCAGAAGTGAAAACCTACTCTAAGCTTGGGATCTGAGTCACACCACTGCTGTGGCTGGCTTCTGAATTTCCTGGTTTCTTCATATGCCTTCCAGGGAAAGTCAACCCCGAAGCCAAGCTGTGAGCAGTTCTCCTTCTCCATTCTGAATCTGTGCCCCAGGCTTAGGTAGAAAAGGCACCTATCCTCAATGCCATGCCCCAATGTGGATCTAGGGGTGACCCAGTCTATATCTACAGACCTCTCTGTCTGTCTCCCTATGCCAACCTGGGCCAGAGAAAGGACTCACTATGTCTTTTTCTGTATTTCTCCATTAGGAATGAGTCTGGTGCATTTTTATAGATCCCTTTGGAGGAGTTGTAGATGGGAGCTCAGCTTCATTGTTTCCTTTGTGCCATCTTGGTTCTACTTCTCCTAGTTCTTTTAGAAAAACCAGGCACCTTCATCCTAAGTCAGCAGAAGCCTCCCCATTTCTAGTCTCTCAAGTCTTGGTTCCAAGGCCTGCCATCTTCCCAAGAGGACATGCTCTAACCCCATTGCCATACTCTCTGGAACAAACAACAGGATCATCTAAGCCAGTTAATGCTCTGTTTAGGTTTTTCTTTCAATAATTCTTCCTGATACAAGGCTTAGGTTTCTCAGTCAGAGCAATCACCATAATTTATAGTTACGATTCAGTGCACTCCTCTCCTCAGCTAACTACAACAATTGATAATGGCTATAAACCAGAAAATGGTCACTTGTCTAATTATAAATATTCACAGACTTAAAGAATGGGTACAGAGGCAATTATATATCCAAGGGGGTGAGTTCATTATCTCTGACCTTTTCATTTGCAAATATAGTCAATCATTCAGTCATAAAGGAGGATACCTTGATAACCAGAAGATTTTACCACTCAAGGTTGCAAAAGGGCAATGTCTAAAATGAACTTCTGGGGCCCATCTAGTGTATCATTTTACTGATAAAAGGACTGAAGGTCAGGGAGTTAAGCAAAATGACTTATCCAAGGTCAAACAGGGAGTAAGCATCAGAGATTAGGATATGAACCCAGATCCTAAGACTTCAGAGCCAATGCTGAAGGACTTATAATAGTACAACCCTTTTTAGTAGGAAATGATTTAGTTGTAAGAATTTCTGTGTCCTAATCCAGAACTAGCCTTCCCCTCATTTTTTCAGAATAAAAGATCTGCATATAAAAGATAGATAATCCCTACTTAATTTCAGTGAGATTAGGCTGATTAAATTCTCAAATTTTATGGAGACAATTAGAGATAAAAAGAACCTTGATGTTTAATTATGGTGTTAAAACTTTACAGGCAGGGAAAAGTTAAGAAAAGAAATGCAAACTAGGTTGAAGAATAATTAAAGCCTTAAGTACAAAATACTCATGGAGAAAAGAAGGGAAAATGTGTTCTTTATTTCTCATATTCTATAAGAAACTTCAGAACCCAGAAAATGCAGACATTTTGAATTTGCAGAGATCTTTGATGAGGTTTCCAGACTTTGCCTAAGGGTGTAAAGTGAAATTTCCCCCTGGGAACAAATGGGGCTCAAGACTATCATTCCCCTTTCCTTCAGTGTTTGACTCAGTTTGTGTTTGCATTGGTGATTGGACCTCATACAAAAATGAACAGTTATAAGGAGAGGACAAAGTGATTGGTTCAGAGGGGTGATCTTTTCTCTCGCGTTAAAACTAAAGATTCAGGTCTTTTGTTATTGTGGGTTGTTTTGTTGTTTTTGTTTTTGTTTTTAACAGTATACGTAATATAATCTTCTAATAAATGTTATGCAGTAAAATTTCAGAACACAGACAAGGCATATTTCTTGACCTCAATTAAAGAGAAAGGATCTGCCATATATACAGGTTTACAGCTGAGTTAACACACACACACACACACACACACACACACTCTATACTCTCATACATAAAAAGTTTCAACCTGGGTATATAATAGGCATTCCAAAACTTACTTTTGATTGATCTATTGTACCTGTTTTACAAAATGGCATGTCTATGGTCCCTGAAATGAAGGAGTATAAAACCGTTCCTCTCTGTGGAAACTCCCTGGTCTGGCTCAGACTCAGATATGAGGGTTATGCCTCTTTCACATACAAATAACACTTTTGTGTATCACTATTCAAAACAGATTCCTCCTTTTAAGTCCTAACTCTAACCTCATATTATACATGCATGTGTGTATACACATATTATATACACATATGGACATATTATTTATATAATAACAGAACATGTCATTGGGCCCCATGAGGCTGGAGTATTCTCCTTCTTTTCCAGGAGCTCCTCCATTAGTTCTGGCCCAACATATGCATTCAAGAAAGAGGTTAAGCTGTATTTCTTGAACTTCCTGGTTCTTTATACCCTACCACTCCCACCCCAGAGGCCAAGGGAAAAATCAGTGAATACGTAGCTTATGGCCCACAAAAGGTAAAAAAATCTACATTGTATGATGTAGATTAGATATAGTATAGCTGTTTATTTCTTCCATAGGAAAAAAATGTTTAAAAGACAAAAGATTTAAAAGCCTACATTGACAGCCATTTAATCATGAAACAGCTGTGTAACTTTTGTAAAGGCATTTCAATCAATTGTTAAACATTTATTAAGATCCTATTACATGTCGGGCACTGTGCTAAGCACTGGGGGTTCAAAAAGAAACAAAAGGCAGCTCCTATTCTCAAGGAGCTTACAGTTCAATAAAGGGAGACAACATGCAAACAAATATAAACAAAGCACATTTTAATACTAGATAAATAGGAAATAATTAACAGAAGGTAGGGGCTAGAGACTGAGAAAAGCCTCCTATAAAAGATAAGATTTTAAGACTTTAAGAGAAGCCAGGGGAGTCAGTAGTAGGTGGAGTTGAGGAAGGACAGCATTCTAGGCATAGCTGACAGGCAGGGAAATATCTGGAGCTGAGAAATAGAGGATCTTTTTCACTACCAGGAGACCAGTGTCACTGGATTGAAGAATGCATGGCAGGGGAGTAAGGGAAGATAGGAGGAGGCTAAGTTATAAAGGGCTTTGAATGCCTAACAGCATTGTATATTTGATCTTGGAGGTGATAGGGAGTCACTGAAGTTTATTGGGGGGGTGACGTAGTTGGACATGAACTTCAGGAAAATGACTTTGGTGACTGCACAGGGGACAGATTTGAAGTAGGGGCAGGCAGACTCACCAGCAGCTACTGTCCAGGTATGAGGTGATGAGGGCCTGCAATAGAGTGGTGGCAGTGTCAGAGGAGAGAAGGGGGCATATTCAAGAGATTTCAAAGGTAAAATTGGCAAGTCTTAGCACAGAGACTGGATATGATAGATAGTGAGGAATAGAGGATGGCAAATACATTGCAAGCCTGGGGGCCTAGAGGGATAATGTTGCCCTCTACACTAATAGGAAAGGTTGAAAGGGTGGAGTGAAGATAGTTTAGGGGGAAATAATGAGTTCTATCTTGGACATGTTTAGTTAAAAATATATACAAGACATCCAATTTGAGATGTCTGAAAGGCGGTTGGAAGATGCAAAATTAGACATCAGTCGAGAAGTTGAAGCAGGATAGATAAATTTGAGAATCATCAGGATACAGATGGTAACTAAAGCTAAGATCATCAAGTGAAGTAGTATATAAGGAGAGAAAAGAGAGGACAAGGAAGAGAACCCAGAGGAATACCTATGGCTGTCCAGCTGGTGGACATCTCCTCCAAGATGTTCTGAATTATCTGTAGAGGGCACAGATCATAATGCAGTCAGCACTGACTGAACGATCCAGGGGCTCCCACTTTCCTGAACTCACAAGATTGCCTCTAAAGCTGGAAATATCCATCTCAGCTTTGCTATTCAGTCACCTAAACACAGACAAAGAAACACAAAGCAAAAAAAAACCTCAGCTGAGATCCCAGCTCAGGTTCACCTACATTAGACCCCTGTCTAGCCACCACCTATGAACATTAACCACGTCTGTTGGGGTGTGGGATGCCACTGCTACCTCCCCGAGAAGGAAATTCTCAGAGAAAGTTTCATTCTGCCTGTTCAGGAAAACCAAAGGAGAGCTGAAGGAAAAGGAAGGGAGAGAAAGGAATTTCAGAAGATGTCTCTCCTTTTAAAGTAAAGCAGTACACCAAGCCCCCTGAAGTCATACAGAGTGGCTAGTCAGAAATGCCCCAGCATCAAGCAGAATGAGGGTTTTTCCTGACTATCCTCCCTGATTCTACATACGTACGTACGTACGTACATACATACATACATACACACACACACATATCAGTATAGAAAACTTCCAAGAAAGCAAATTTGGTGCAGATTAGTAACTCTTTATAAACTTAGGGTTTTAGAGAGTTGTTTGATAAACTGAGTGTTTTCTTGCCAACTGACACAGTTGCTGTGAGAGAAGTAGAATTTGAACCCAGGTTGTCCTTCCATGAATAAACAAAAAAGATTTATGAAGTGAATACTTTTATGCCAATGACTATGCTACTTATTGCATACAAATACAAAATGAATCCTTTGTACCCTCATGGAGCTAATTTTCTAATATGGGAAAGCAATACATAGGGAAATGCGGTGCCCTGGAAGGAGTGTTTTGGTTTTGAGGGTCCCAAGGACTGTGAGAGGAGATGTAGGACAGGAGATTAATGTGCTGTTTCCCTTAACAATGGTAGCATTCATTTTCTTAGGATTCCTAAATTGGAAAAGCTGTTAGAGAGGTGGGACAGTTGTGAGCTTGGGTTGGATTGGTTCAACGTAATGGGCTATGTGAGGCAGGCAGCAGTCAGGACTGCTCAGGTCCTAGAGCTGGAGCACCGGAGCTGAAAGCATTGATTCCCTTAAGATATGATCTCTGGTCTTTAAGGCACAGTGGGCAAGACTGGGCAATCACCAGTCATCTTGACCTTTGTCTTGCCACTGGACACAGAGAAGAAAGTGGGGCTGATGGTCTTGTGCAACTCTGCCTCACTCATTTCCAACTCACTGGAAAGTTAAGACATGCTCATGATGTTATTGGTCCTCTTCCAGAACAAAGGACCAACAACAACAGTGGGCAAAAAGACAGCCGACACCTCTCTAATTTTATACACACACTCACTTGTACATAGCATGTGGATGGATACATGTGTGTATGGATACCATTAGAGTTAGTGTTTCTATAGACAGAGACTATTCTAAGCAGTAATATGCATTTATATGTTTCTGAGTAATGCTTTGGATAGAGTATTAGACCTGGAGTTAGGAGGACCTGAATTCAAATCTGATCTGAGGCACTTACTTAGCTGTGTGACCCTATATATTTCACTTAACCCTTTGTTTGCCTCAGGTTTCTTTTCTGAAAAAAAAAATGTGCTTAATAATAGCACCTACCTACTAGGGTTGTGAGGATAAAATGAAATCATTGTAAAGCATTTCATAAATCTTAAAACACTATATAAATGTAATTATTATGTATGTGGTTAAAGTTAGATATGCGGCAGCTGGATAAAGTTCCAGGACTGGAGTCATAAAGACTCAAGTTCAAATCTGAGCTCAGACACTTGCTTGCTGAATGACCTTGGGCAAGTCACTTAACCCTCTTTGCCTCAGTTTCCTCATCTGTAAAATGAACTGGAAAAATCCCTTCAGTATCTTTGCCAGGAAAACCCCAAATGGGGTCATGAAGAGTCAGACACAATTGAAACAACTGAACAACAACAAAAAGTTAGACATATCTACTCATAATTTATATGCACATATGAATAGTCCCGATGCATAAGTGTATATATTCTTTTTTTTTTTTTTTGCTTTATTTTGGAGGGCAATTGGGGTTAAGTGACTTGCCCAAGGCCACATGGCTAGTAAGTGTTAAATATCTAAGGTCACATTTGAACTGAGGTCCTCCTGACTCCAGGGCCAGTGCTCTATTCACTGTGCCACCTAGCCACCCCAGTGTATATATTCTTAAAGTTAGCCTGAAGGACTAGTTGGGGCTTTGTCCCAGAGCCCTGAAAATTTAGAGTGTATTACTCTTTCCATAGTAAAGTTTCATACATCCCCTCAACTGAATTTATCTTAATTCCTTTTATTTGTTTGACTTCATTAATTACAAAGTTGATTTGAAGACACCTTTTTTCCTGTTGCTTATCCTCTATGCTTTTCATTCTCCTTGCTCTAAGCACCAAAAATGCTAATTACACCTTTGATCTTAGGGTTCCCATAGAGACTATTTTGAATGGTGTGGAATCCAACACAAGTACAGTTTTAACACGGGAGTGACCAAATCCTGTATTAAAGACAGACTTGGAGGGCTTTGCCAAGGAGGGCTGCATGATTCATCTCAGGAAAGATGGAGGGACCAAGCAGTGATTAAGCACCTCTTCTACACCAGGCACCAAACTAAGCGCTTTACAAATGTTACCTCATTTCATTTTCACATACAACCCTGGCAGATAAGGGCTTATATTATTCCCCATTTTACAGTGGGAGAAACCCAGGCAAACAAAGGAATGTGATTTGTCCAGGATCATACAGTTTAGTAAGTACATGTAAGCTATGGCTCAGTCATACCATGGATTACATGGGCTTTTTTTTTTTTTTTTTTCACAAATGGGGATTTAAGGCTAGCTTTGGGTAGATTTATAAATTAGGTAAAACTTTTTCATTAGTGTCCTAAATCTCTCCTTTCTGTCACCTTTTCTGCTCCCTCTGCCCCTACCAGGGGCAACTGATCTCCAGGTACCCAGTCCTTTATCGTTTTTTCCCTCTCTCCAATCTACCACTATAATGTTCATCACGTGAATTCCTTTTCTCTATCCTCCCTGACTTAGCTTTAATACAAGTTCTCATTTTTCTCCACTTGGGCTACTCTAAGAGCCTTCTTACAACTCTTTCCAGTTCTATCCCACCACCACCACTCCACAATACAAACCCCCTTCCCCCACATTCTATCCATTACATTACTGTAGGACTATAGTCATGTCATTCTTTTGCTCAAACTACTTCAAGCATTCCTTCATGCCTACTAAATAAAGTTCCAGTTTTGTAGCCTGACATTCAAGGCTCTCCACAAATCAAATACCCACACACCTTTAGAATCTTATCTCATATTACTTTAATCTGTACTCCTAACTCCTGTGAAGCACAGCACATGAGTAAAACTTATTAATCATTCGTCCAGCTGATTGTTTACTAATAAGATTTATACTCAGTGCATAAATCAAACTTTATTGACTATTGAATAATATAAGTATCAAATGATCTAGGAAAAAACCAACAAGCCAATATCTTGTACCAGTGCTCATGCCAAGGTTCCCTTTTCTGCACAGCTAGAGGTTGCATGTCTCCCTCTGAAGTGGCCTTCTGACAAGTCTCCAATCAGTACTATACTATTCTTGAGCAACACAGGATGCTCATATTTCCAAGTGAGGGAACCCTGAGGAGAAGTCTATCCTAGTTGCAACCCAGCAACAGGCTGATGACTGGGACCTCCTGTAGGTCTTAAGGTTCTGCCTATGGGTATTTACAAGTTATATCTAAGTTCTAATTGGTAATCAAATACTTCAGTTTATAATGAAATGAAACGATCTATCAAAGCTAATGTCATTTTATTAGTAGCTTACCAAAAAAGGAAAATGGGGGGGGTATACACATCATCTGTAATTATTTACAAAATTTGGGGGACATACATCATTGCTAAACTATACATAAATGCTTATCTTACTACAGAAAAACAACTCACGTAACAACTACTTAGTCATAAAATGGAGACTTAATTCATACAAAATGGAACTGCTCAGCCTAACCAACATTCTGGCCCAAGCCCTGTGCCTTGCTGCTTTGCACACACTGTCCTTGTGCTTAGAATTCCCACACCTTTGACTTGTTGAATTCCTCTTCAACTAAAATGTTATCTCCTCTACTAAACTTTTTCTGATGTTTCCAGTTGAAAGACATTCCTGTCCTTCAATACAGCACTGTACTTGTATCATATTTTGTGCAGTTAAGCATGGAAATCCTTTTATTCTTCCATGTTTGAATCCATCACACTCCTTGCAGTGGTTAATTCCACACCTTCCTCTGTTCTCTCTTTCTCTACCCTGATCTCACTTGTTTATTTTATTGAGGAAAGTAATAATAATAATAATAATATTAATATTAAAGGAACAACAATAATAACATGAATGTAACCCATTCTTTAAGGGTTTGCAAACTCCTATACATACATTATCTCATTTGAGTCTCACAATGACCCTATAAAGTAAGTTCAGGTATTATTATCTCCATTTTCCAAATGGAGAAATTGAGACTTAGACATTTAAGTAAAAAAAAAAAAAATACTGAAATGGATCTGTGATCTTATCAGTTTGGATGTTCCTTCCAATGAGGGAAACCTTAACCCATCCATACCTGTCTATCCTGTGTGAACTTTGTCCATGCCCTTCCATGAGTTATGGAGGTAACCAAGAGGTATACCCAATGTGATACTACCTTACTCACTTTCTCCTGTACTGTGGGAGTACCACTGGAGCAATCCACCCATCATCCCTCACCCTCAACAGCTGACCACTCATCTTCTTTTACTGTGATACTCTTCATGGAGATGGCTTTCATTCCTATTTTTCTTTGAAGTGCCTTTGAAGTTTATAGGTTGCAGTTGGCTTACACTCACCTCTCTAATCTGTGTGAAACTCACTTTCAATTTTTTGAAGACTGTTGTATCACCTAACCTAGCCATATACTGGTAGAATATTGAGAATAAGAAAATTGAGGTCACATGCCATGGGCTCCTCCCTTTACTGTACTTCATATCTCATAATCCCTCCCCATTGTCTTTTAATCTTTGTCCCTTTATCCTAATCTCAGAGGAAGAGTTGACACCTGTCCTGGTCACCACCAACTCCTTTCTTTTCCTTCCTCCTTGATATACCCCTTCCGGTCTTTCATGCTTTCTTCATCATTCAGTTTCAGTATTTTCACAGCCACTGCCTCCTTCTCTACTGATCACAAATATGCCCAGGACTTCCCTATGCTTTAACAACAACAACAAAAAAAAGACAAAGCAACCATTTCTTAAATCCTGCCTTGCAAATGATTCTCAAATCAAAATGTCTAGCCTTAATGTCATATTTGGAACTTGAAGGAAGCTTAGAGATTATTTAGTACAATAACCTAATTTTACAGATGAGGAAACTGAGGCTCAGAAAGGTTAAGTGATTTGCAAACTTGTACAGTGGCAGAGATGGGATTTAAACTATATAGTCCAAATGCCTGCTGGATATCTATACCTGGATATCCCATCAGCATCTTAAAATCACCATGTCCAAAATAAAACTCATTATTGTCTTCCCTCCCCAGGTCCATCCATCCATCAAACTTTCCTGTTTCTTATCAAGAAACCATCACTATTCTTGTTACCCTCATTCACCACCTCAAACTCTTTCTCAGCTCCTCTCCTTCACCCCTCATATTGGATTATTTGTCAATTCTTGTCTATTTTACCTCCCCTCTATTTTCCCTCTTGTATCCATTCCCTTTTCTGCACTCAATAGCCCACCAACCTAGTTCAAGTCCTCATGGCCTTTTACTTGGACTGTTAAAATAGCCAACTAATTTATGTCCCTGCCTTTCCCCATCTCCAATCCATTCCACACACAATTAGTGAATTAATATTCCTAAAACATAGGCCTGACCAAATCATTTCTCTCCTAAAAAAAAAAAATCTTTAGTGGAATACCATTGCTTCTAGGACAAGATACAGCCTGCACAGTCTGGCATTTTATAATGACAGGATCTGGTTCTCATCTACCTTTCCAGAGTTACTGCTCATCACTCTTCTTCAGGTACTCTATGCTCCAGCAAAGGTAGCCTCCTGAATGCTCCCTGAACTTGGTATTCCATCTCCAGTCTCAGTGCCTGGAATGTACCCCTTCCTTATCTGTGCCTTTTAGAATTATAAGCTTCTTTCAAGGTTTAGTTCATAAACCCTTTCCTCATCCCCCTAGTTAGTGGGCTCTACCTCCACAAATTACCTTGCATTTATTTACCAACATACATGTTGTCTCCCTGCAAAACCAAGTTAAGCACCTTGAAGTTAAGGACTGTTTTGCTTTTATGCTTGTAACTCCAAGGACTTGCACATAGTGGATGCTTAAATTGATTTTTTTGCTGAATTGATTTATGTCCTTTTTTTTTTCAACAAGAGTTATTTATATATGTGTCACATGCCTCATGAGACTGTCAGCTGCATGAGGGCAGGAACTTGTCACAGAGTCCCTTGAACTATGATTACCAAAATTCATTTCATAGTGTCTGGTTTGTATCATGGTATGAAGATAGGTGTTCCTTTTTGAATTTTTAACTTCAAGTACCGTCTTTCCTTACTAAGAAATATAAACAACATTGCAACACTGACATTGCTTTGCTTACTAGAAAACTTATACAGAATACACATTTTATATAGAAACTATATGAAGGCTTTTCTCCCCTTGTGTATTAGACATTAATTCACCATCTCCTATAGATTTTAAGTTCACATTTTTATGTAGTATTCCCAGAGGAAACACCACAAGCACTTGAGACTTATTTCCATCTCAATTGGCTGTATTTCACATACCTATGGCGTACACCTCTGCAACCAGTTAAGATTTTCCCCTATTTCTGCAATTATAATGTCAGAGAGGACTGTACATCTAGGTCCAGAGAGCCCCATAGCAACTGGATCATTGATAAGATTTTTTATTTCATCCCTATGTTAGTAAACCTTATATAAATTGGGAAATATTTTATTCCTACACTCTGTCTGCCAAAAAAAAAAATCCTTCAAAAGTGTATACCTGGGAATATAGATAGCAGATTAAGACTTTATTCCCCACCAACCACTGTACTTGAACTCTTGAAAAAAGGAACATTTCTAACACATGTCAGAGGACTTTTCCTACATAAAAAAGAGAAGTTTGGAAGTCACCTTCAAGGAAGCATCATGCCATCACCCAACTGGATGCACCCACCCTCCCTCCTCTGATTTCCAGCCAGCTAAATAGACTATCCTCTAAAAACTCTCTTGGACATATAAATCTTGTGCCTGGGGTTTTCCTCCTTTTCCCGTATAGTGCAGATACTGAGCTAACGTTTAATCACTCATTTGGAGAGAGATTTGCTGCCAAATGGAGGAACTGAAATAAGTATGAGAAACTAATCAAGTTTCATCATTTAAAAATTTCATGAATTCCCAGATCTCCTTCCAGCTGCTATGTTGGAGTGCACCAGTGTTTGGGAATGTACCTTACCTAAACTTTGTATCTTCTCTGATGCTCAGCACCATGCTTTGTACAAAGTGGGCACACCATGAATGACTGTTGAATTGTATTTTATTTATGAGGCAGAACCAGTCTTAATAGTATATAAAAGGGACAGTTGCCTGATACATTTTGTCATTCAAGGGACATTTGAAAGGACATTACAACTAAAAAGATGCCTCTTTCACTTGGGTCTCAAATTCCACAATTCTAATTTCATTTCTTTAGCTTAAGGATTTATCATCTATGAAAATGCAAATGTCCTTGAAATGCATAACATATAAGTAGACTGCTAAGTTGTTAGTACTAGAACGAGATCTTGGATAACCTTGTCTAATCAGATTTCTACATGAGGAAATCGTGACCAGGAGAAGTGAAATAATAATAATAATAACAATATTTGCTATTATTGTTGTTATTATTTAATATTACTGTTGTTTTTATTATATAGTGCTATGTTCCAGGCAATGGGTTAATAAGCATTTCACAAATATCATCTCATTTTATCCTCACAACAACTCTGGGAGGAAGTCGCTAATTTACCCCCATTTTACCGATGAGGAAACTGAGGCAACAGAGGTGACTTGCCCAGGGACACACAACTAGGAAATGTCTGAAGCTAGATTTGGACTCGAATCTTCCTGACTCCCAGACCTAGTACTCTATGCACTATGATACCATCCATCTGCCTGAAATGCCTTGCCCAGAGTCACACTGCTGTCTAAGGGCAGATGCAGAATTTAAACCTATTTCTCCTGACACCTAGTACAGTACCAGTCATTTACATCTTAGTATGAGTGGATTTATCAGATGCTTTCCTATTTCATCATATCCTTTCCTGGGAAGGGAATTGCTATGATCACCTATCTCAGCCATACACTGGTACAATACTAAGAATAAGAAAATTGAGGTCACTTGCCATGGGCTTCTCCCTTTACTGTACTCCATATCTCATAATCACTCCACATTGTCTTTTAATCTTTCTCCCTTTACCTCCATCTCAGAGGAAGAGTTGACACCTGTCCTGGTCAACACCAGCTCCTTTCTTTTCCTTCCTTTTTAACATATCACTTCCTGTCTTTAATTCTCTCATTATCATTCAGCTTTAATATCTTCATAGCCACTGCCCCCTTCCCTACTGATCACAAACATGTCTTCCCCATCCTAAAATAAATAAATGAATGAATGGATCGATGGATGGATGGATGGATGAATGAAAAGGAAAAAAAGGCAAAGCAATCTTTTCTTAAATCCAGCCTTCCAGATGAGAGAAGAAGGCAAAAAGAGCATGAAAACACTGGGCATATGGGTGGAAAGATTACACCATTGAGAAAGGAGGGCTACGTAGAAGGAAAATTGGGATGAAGGAAAAGCCTTATTATGTATGTTTTCCTAGGATCAGCACTGTGGAGAACGGTATACTTAGAAACCCCACTGTCTGCTGAAAATATCAAAGAAAAAGGTTTCCAAATGAGACCTATCATTGTGCTTGTTCAACTAACCCCCTAATACAAGTTCTGATGCTAATAATGATGTTTAACATAGTGCCCTTCATCCCAAGCCAAAATGTGACATCCATTATATCATGTTTAACCCTCACATCTGTGACTGCTTAGCTTCATGGGTTAGAGCATGGTGCTAATGAGGCCAAGGTTGCAGGTTCAACCCTAGCATGGCCAATTAGCTTTGCACTGAGAAAAACTGCTCCGTGACCACAGACTGAGCCTTTCATTCTGGCTAGCCCTTTTCCACATGCAAACTACAGATCACAAAAGCCACTAGGCAATAAAGCCTCTCTGCTCAGGATGACTCACCACTAATGGAAAAGCAACTCAAAATGCATGCCTGATAACCACAGCCTTTGTATACTCCACTAAATTTAAATAAATAGCTAATAAGTAGGTATTAAGGTTGTTGTGGGTTTTTTATTTCATTTTTTACGTGAATTAAAAGGTGAGACCAAGTGAAAACATACCTACTCTTCAAATGGAAATAGAATAGCTGGGCACAAAACTGCTGCTTTTCCTTCCCCCACATCCCTCCCAGGACCCTGGCCAGAGCTTTTCCAACTTAACCATACTACTTCTACAGAAATGAGAAAGGAGATTATTTAGAAATTGTCAACATCCAAGGCAAGATAGATTTTGTATTTGTATTTCAGAAAGAAAAATACTGTCAGATTTAAAAAAAAAAACAATTTACAGAGTTGTTGATAATAATATTAGCTAGCATTTATATAGAGCTTTAAAGGTTTACAAAGTGCTTTACAAATTTTAAATCGTTTTATTTATTTACTTGATCTCATAACAGACTTAAGACTAACAAGCTAAGGTTGTCAAACAGATAATCACTAAAAAAAAGAAAAAAAAAGTAGCATAAATCCGGGCATGAGTGAGAGCTGGCAAGCCTGTTAGCAAGAGGACTACTGTACTGGAAAATTACTGAGTGCTGTTTATAAAGGCAATCAGACAGGAATGTTACTCTTGGATTTTAACATTCGACATCAGCAGCTGTATTATTCTTTTTGATGCCTAAGTTTTTTCCTCAAAGTCTTAGTGACTGGGTGTGGCATAACCTGTTACCAAAATCAAGATTCACCTGATTATTTTTTACCCAGAACTTGTATTGATATGAACTATAGTTGCAAGAAGTGTAATATGATAGAGTGTGACAGGGGAACAAGGGAAGTTGGGGTGGAGGAAAGAGTGAATCAGGTTATTCCATTCAAGTCAATTCAAAGACTCCTTATTAAATACTAATCACTTATGCCTCAGCTTCCCTGTTACTTACCATCATTGAATTTAGTTTCACTATAAATACATGATAAAAATTTCTCAGTAGAACATGTGTGTGTGTATTGAAACTAAAGCCTTCAAAACTGTGTGAATGGGATTATATGGCAATGCAGGCTGCTTAAAGGAAACTGCCATGCCACATAAAAGTGGCTCCATAGTCTGGCTGCTAAAACATGTGCTAAGAAAATTCAGCCTTTTAAGGCTGATACCCTTCCAATAGACATGGTATCCTAGGCATAGGCATATTTCACTGTAGTTGGCTTTTAGCTATAAAATTCAGAGTCAAAATGAATCCTCAGAGCAACAGCCAAAAATTCCAAACACTGCCAACAGTTAAGAGATTCCAAGAGTGAGAATTAAACTCCCCCAACATTTTTGTTTTTCAGAACATCACAGCTGATCTAATTTTCAGAATTACCTCCTTTGTTCTTTGCATCAACTGGGTCAGTGCTCCTAGAACGAGCTAGATATCAATTTTTTATTTACTTATTTGTTTGACCTGGTCTCCCTATCTCATCAAGGCTGAAAGTGCAGTGGTCATTCACAAGACCATTCCCATTGCTGATCAGCATGGAAGCTTTGACCTACTCCATTGTGGACAGGGGCTGGTTCATCTTTCCTTAAGCATCCTGGTGACCTCTACTCCTTGGAGACTCACCAGGTTGGTGCCAGACTTAGTGTGGACATCCAATTGGCTTAGCCCTCAATAGCTTAGAACTCCAAAGGTCAAGCAATGTCCAAGCCTCAGCTTCACTTTTAGTAGGGATTTCAGGTGTACACTACCATACCTGGTTAGAAGACAGCTGAGAATTTAAATATTAAGGCTGCTACCTAAACAGGTTGTTGTTGTTGTTAAGTTCATACTTGTATTTACACTCTCCCCTTCTTTGAATACAAACACAACAGGATATAATAATTTCCTGCCAGTGGGCCACATGGTCTTGAAGGTTTTTTCCCAGCCTAGTGATGGTAAGTAATGGTCTTCTTTGATTCTACTGACACATAATAAAGGCAGTACTGTGGGAAGAGTAATGTCTCTGGAATCAGATGACCTTGGTTCATAATCCCACCTCCGATGATTACTAC
Source organism: Pseudochirops corinnae (assembly GCA_028646515.1). Lineage (NCBI taxonomy): Eukaryota > Metazoa > Chordata > Mammalia > Diprotodontia > Pseudocheiridae > Pseudochirops > Pseudochirops corinnae. The sequence goes on from CM053589.1 coordinate 100,973,635, forward strand.
CTGCATGACTTTGGGCAAATCATAACTTTCTTGGACCTACATTACCACATAACATAAACAAATCTTCATTTTTACATTACAAAGATTCCCATATTATCCCTATTACAGGGGAGCTTCCTTGTAACAAAATAAAACAATTATGTAAAATTAACACTATAGTGAATTCATCTGAAAGTATATGCAACATTCTGTATCTATAGTACTACCCCCACCCTCACAACCTCTCTATTTTAAGTGTTCTTTTCATTAATAAGAATCTCTTTTCTCCTCCTCACCTTCTATTTTGCTTTTAATACCCCAATCTACCTTTCTCTCCATTATACGTTACTCACCTCCATGATCTTCTTACATTTGCTCACACATATTATTCCACCTCTGGTCTCTGTTCCTTCACATAAACCATCCCTTGTACCTGGAATGCATTCCTGACTCTTAGTCTCTTTTTTCAAATCCCTGCTTTTCTTCAGAACTCTGTGCAAACACCACTTTCTAGTACCTCACTCAGAAAATTACCTTGAATTCATTTTATATTTTTTGTGTATGGATTCATATATTTACATGTTTCTTCTCCTAACAGAATGTAAACTACTTGAGAACAAAACCAGTTTTCTTTCTTTTGTAATATTCTTATAACATAGTTCAGTGCCTGGCACGTAGTAGGCATCTAATAAATGTTTAGCGCTTGACTGCTGTGAAAATCCTTTGAGATTCAATTCTGCAACATTAAGCTCTTTTGCTAGGCATTTAAAATGAACATGAAACAGTTCCTACCCCCAAGAAGCTTACATTCACCTGGGTGGGGGAGGGGGGGCGAGGAATGTGTAGAGGAAATAAAACATGTATACAAGGATCTAAATATAAAAAATGCATAAAATAAAAGAAAGGAGTCTTTGGAGTAGTCTCCATGTAAATTCCAGGTATCATTTATTGGCATCATTTTTTTCAAAATTTACTTATTTAGTTTACAACATTCAGTTCCACAATCCCTTGAGTTTCAAATTTTCTCCTCGTCTCTCTCCTCCCCACCCCCCATAGCAGCATGCAATCAGATATAGGATCTACAAATATCTTCACATTAAACATTAGTCAGGTTGTAAAGAAGGATTATAACCTATGGAATGAACAATGGGAAAGAGAAAACAAAACAAGAAAAAGAAAGAGAGCAAGTAGTTTGCTTCAATCTACATTCAAACTCTGTAGTTCTTTCTCTGGATATGGACATCTCTTTCCATCATGAATCTTTTGGCCTTACATTGCTTAGAGGAGCCCAGTCTATCAAAGCTAGTCATCACACATATGTTGTGTCTGTAATTGTGTACAGATTTCTCCTGGTTCTGTTCTTCTCACTCAACATCAGTTTATATAGGTTTCTCCAGGTTATTATGAAGTCCATCTGCTCATTTCTTATAGCACAATAGTATTCCATTACATTCTTATACCACAACTTGTTTAGCCATTCCCCAATTGATGAGCATCCCCTTGGTTTTATAGGCATCACTTTTACTTTTTTTAAAATAACATTTTCCCCCAATTACATGTACAAACAATTTTTAACATTCATTAGTTTTTTTTAGTTTTGAATTTGAAATTTTCTCCTTCAGCTCCATAACCTCCTCCCTGAAACAGTGATCAATCTGATATAGGTTATACATGTTCAATCATGTAAAACATTTCCATATTAGTCATTTTGTAGAACAAAACTCAAACCCCCTCCAAAAAAGTGAAAAATAGTATGCTTCAGTTTGTATTCAGATGCTATCAGTTCTTTCTCTGAAGGTGGATAGCATTTTTCATCATAAATCCTTTAAGATTGTCTTGGATCGTTGTATTGCTGAGAATGACAGTCATTCACAGTTCTTCAATGTACAATATTGCTGTTACTGTGGACAATGTTCTACTAGTTCTGCTCATTTCACTCTGCATCAGTTCATATAAGACTTTCAACATTCTTTATCAATGACTTGAACGAAGTTATAGAAGATTTATTCATTGAGAAACTAGGATACCATTTCATAACAATGACTTGAAGAAAACAGATGTGTTTAGTCTAAAGAAGAGAAGACTTAGGGGGAAATAAGATTGTCTTTCAAATATTTAAAGTTTTGGTTTGTTCTGAAAAAGAAAACTAGAACTATTAGAAGGAAGCTGTGCTGAGATATATTTAAGAATACAGATATGCTCAGCTAAAAGAACTTTCTGACAATTGGAGTTATCCAAAAGCAAGTTGGTCCTGAATACTAATCTTTCCATCATTAAAGATATTGAAGTGGGCAGAGTCAAGATGGCAGCATAGAAGCAGGAGAATTCCGTGAGCTCCCCCCTGAACCACCTCACATACCTATAAAATATGACTCCAAACAAATTTTAGAGCTCCAGAACCCACAAAATGACAGAGAGACAAAGCTCCCACTGAAGGCAGCCCAGCAGGTGGACAGGAAGGTTCATCGCAGCATGCTGGGAGCCAAACCCATGGCTTTAGCCCCAGAGCAGCCAGGACAAGCCACGGCTGGAACATTCAGCTGTGGCAGTTTCCAGAATTATCAACCTATAAGAGGCAAGGACAAAGTGAAAGGTCAATGGAACTTAGCTAAATCTGGTAGAGAGGAGCTGGTCTGGTCTTCTGGCCCCAGAGGTAGAAGCAGTGGAGGCAACAGCCCTGCAGCTGTCTTCATGTAGCTGCTTCAGAGTTCCTGGCCTGCAGATTGCAGGGGGGCCAAGTGCTCTTGCATTAACCTGCCTGGATCAGAATCACAGTCTTGGGTGCTGGTCCTGAGATACATGACCAGTGAGCCAAAGCTGGTGGGCACTGCAGAGACAGTGACCTCCTAATAGCTCCAGCAGCTGCAAAAACCCCAGCAACTTGGGACAAAGCTATCCCCTCTGAAAGAAGAGTTCTGTGGAGCCCAAAAGTCAAGTAATTGACTGGCAA
>CM053589.1:100977063-101004166 GCA_028646515.1 Pseudochirops corinnae
GGGATAACTGTTACAATGGAGGGGAAGAACAGGAAGGCAAAAGGGAATGGGTTAACCTTACTCTCATTGAATTTGGCTTAGGGAAGGAATGACATACACTCTAAAGTGAGTATCTTGCCCTATAGGAGAGTAGGGGGGGAAGCGGATGAAAGGGGGGATGATGGAGGGCAGGGCAGGTTGCAGGGGAGGGTTGTTAAAAGTACACACTTCTGTAAAGGGACAGGGACAAAGTAAAGAATAGAACAAATGGGGGGCGGCATAAGAAGAAAGGAAATATAGTCAGTCTTTCACAATATGTCCATTGTGGAGATGTTCTACATAGCTACACATATACGGCCTATCTTGAATTGCTTGTCTTTCCAGTGGGGGTGGGTGACGAGGGAGGAAGGGAAACAATCTAGAATTTAAAGTTATAAAATCAAATGTTAAAAAATACATACGTATGTATATTATTATTATTATTATTATCATTTACATGTAACTGGGAAATAAGACATATAGGCACTGGGGTAAGGAAATCTATCTTACCCTACTGGAAAGTCAGAGAGGTGGTGGGGGAGGATATAGGAGAGAGCAGAATGGGGGAGGGGGTATACAGTTGGATCATTGTTTTGGGGTGGTGTGTAGGGGAAAGACAGGGAGAAAATTTTTAACTCAAAATCTCGTGGAAATGAATTGTGTAAACTAAAAATAAAAGTTAATTTTTAAAAAATTAAATTTAATTTAAAAAATTTTTACAGCAAAAAAACAAAGATATTCAAGCACAGACCAATGACCACGTGACATTATAAGATGGAAAAGTATGCTTTGTGGGATATCTGACTGCATGACTTCTAATGCTCTTCCTCACTCTTAAGTCCTTTGATTCCATTGTCTTCATGTCATGTAACCGCTATCTCTTTATGCCATTGCTACTTATTAACAAGAAATCCTACTTCAAGGTAATAATGAAACCCTCAAATGGTTATCAAAAATATGTTTACAATACATTTTATTAAATAGTTACACACATGATATCACATTATGACATACATAGTGTTATGCATATGTGTTTATCACTTAATTTTAGATATCATTTATAAACAAAAGCTTCCCAAATTGGCACGTAGACATGGGGCCTCTTTACTTCTACATTACTCGAGCTTGGGATTTCCCTCCCCTCTCTCTTCTTTTCCCTATTAACTGCTAACCTACAATCCTGCCAAGCTTCATTTTATCCTCAATTCACACTTCACCCTAGGACAGATCCAGCGTGGGCGTGACCAAAGTCAGGTTTGTATTGGCAAGATTGATAGTGGCAAGGGGGTAGGGGAAAAACAAAGCCAGGAACTTCTTTAATCCTTCTCCTTACCTGTCAGCAGTGCTAATCCCTATTCCCCAGACCCCCTAAGTAAAAAAAAAAAAATTAGAGAAGGATGGAAGGAGCACATAGGAAGAAGCTCAAAAAGAACCTGGCATTTTCATTTTGTTTACAAACAGTAAAAATATACCAGAAAACCTTAAGCAGATTATTTAGGAATCTGCAAGCCAAGCCAAGAATATACAACAAAAAAAAAAGAAATAAGTAATTATGGTAGAAAAATAAAAGGAGGTAACTTGATAGCCTGCTGAAATTGTTATCGATCTCTCATGGTTACAAGAACAAGAGGGAACCTCTGCCTCCCACATCTCATCCTCAAACTCCCTGAAGCCCCTACCCCTCCATGTCCCATATCTCAGTATTGCTAGAGCCACTGTCTTGGCCTATTAAAGTCACTACCAAGTAATATGGAGCTATTCCTACAGTAAGAGATGGATGCCTATGTGTTCCTAATATCCTAAAATGAAACGCTCAATGAATTTTACTGTCCCTAAATTGCCATTTTAAGTTTCCAAATCACTGTAACTATTATTGTATGTGGTATAATACCATACTATATATACTATACCATTATGAGTACAGAAGGGTAATGCAGGTAAATTTGGGTTTAAGTGGATTTTTGTGGACTCTATAGCCTGAGAACACAGCCACCAGGCAGCTAAGTGACAAAGTAGATAGAGTTCTAGGCCTCAAGTCAAGAAGACCTGAGTTCAAATTTGGTCTCAGAAACTTAACTGTGTGACTCTGGGCAAGTCATTTAACCTCTGTTTTCTCCAGTATCCTCTTCTGTATAATGAGGATAGTAACACTTACTTTCCAGGGTTTTTGTGAGGATAAAATGAGATGTTTTGTATATCGGCACGGTATCTGGCATGCAATAGGTACTACATAAGTGTTAGCTATCATTATCATTATTATTATTACTATTATTATTATCATTATAAGGCATAGCATTATTTCTTTGGGAAAATGCCTTCCAAGTTCCAAACAACCAACTTACTAATTAACATTTAGAATGCAAGCCACACGAGCAGGCTGGAGACTACCTGTACAATGCATGTCGTGCGGCACAATTCCTTTTCAGAGGAGGAGTCAATGTTACGAATATCAAACTGAGAATAAGCTGGAGTCATTGCCTCTAGAGGCTTATGGAAAATGGAATGGCAGGGACTTTGGGTATTAATCTAAGATCAATAGAATAAATGTTTATCCAGTACAGCTATGTTAGGTAAATCATTCATGCTTTAGTAGAAAGCTTCAAAATTAATAACTTAGACATGGCATATTGTGAAGAAGAATATGAAAAAACTAAAAGTTAAAATCATGTCTAATCTTAAAAAGTTAAAGCTAACATTTCAATTAATATTCTTCTGCTGCTCCGTGTTTTTTTAGTAGCTAATTATTTGCAATAGAAAGTAGCTACAGAATCCATCAATCCTTTTTGTGCCAAAAGTGTGTACAATTACATTTAGAATGTGGACTGTTTGGAGGAGCCCGAAGTTTCTAAATCAATCAACATTTTTTAACAAGGTTTACTGACTTTGGCACAGCAAGCATCTTTGAGCTGAGTGTCTACAGGTCTTGCTTACATAATTTACTGAGAAACTAATTAAGACTAATTATTGTTTCTCATGGGTCTGCCTCAAGAACAGCTGTCTGGCATCTGTTTTGACTTCATTTTGTTGTGATGTTTTAATCTTTCTGCAAAGTGAAATAAAGGATATGAGTGTTTTATTGTAGGTATCCCAATGCAATTTTTATAGGAAAATGGCTACTTGCTTTATTATCCAGCAGCATTAAATACACACCATATCTCTGCGATGTGCTGGATCCTAAGTTTTATGGGTATCCTTAGAACATGTATGCATAAGCGCTACAACTGCCTATGAGGTGGGCAAGTTTGGTAAAACACAAAAGTCCAGAAAAAGTAGTTAAGTCTGTACCCTTAATCATTCTGTAATTCACATGGAAGACCTCAATTAAATTCAGTGAAAGGAAATAATAGATAATGTTTGATATATATAATATCTTTCTTCCTAAAAAGCAAAAGTCCTTAAATATTCATTATTGATCATCACCACATCTCTGTAAGATATGAAAAAGTATGTACTATTACTAACCCATCCACAAATGGAAAAAACTAAAGTTCAAGGTCAAGTGGTTTAGTAAAAGTTAAGTCAACCGAGCTAGAACTAAAACACAGGTAGGTCTCTTGCCTTACAAGGCCAATATTCGATGACTGGGCAGCGTCAGCTATTTTTAATAGCTAACATCTGTTAGCATGGTTAGGGCATGTATTAATGAGTCCCCCCACATGAATAATTGACATAAAAAATTCTAGTAGTAAGGGGAGTTAGTACCATTCAGAGTAGGTGGAGGACTTTGGAGAAGCCAAGTAGAAAGATTTCTAAGTTATGATCTTGGATTTATCTGACATTTTATATTTTTAATTTGTTCTTCAGTCATTTTAATTTGCATGGATAATAGGAGCAACTTGCCAAAATTCAAAGCAGTTTAGCAACAAAATCAGAATAGAAGATCTGGTGTTGCTGGTAGTTCCCTAAGCCTACTTTTCGTCTCTGAATAATTTCTTCACAAGTTAGCTGTGGCTACCATTCAAATTCTGCTGTAGATGCCAAAGGGGTATTGCTAACAACTGATTTTTTTTGTTTGTTTGTTTTAAATGGGAAACACTAGGGGTTTGAAACTGTAAAAATCTAGGATACAGCCCAGGAATATGAAAGTTTTGAATGGAATAAAACACATTGGTCTCCATTTTGATCCTGGGTTGCACATACATCTGGGAGAAGCTGGACAGGACTCTTGGCAAGAGGAATGTGGAGTGTGAAGTTAAGATCCATAATTAAAGGAAGGTAGTTGGGGGTAGGGAAATCTTACAGAGTTGTAAATTCTCTTCCTCATAAAGCCTTGTGCCAGGACTCTCTGTGCAAGCTTTGAACTTAGGACAAGTGGTGTTTTCCTTTTCTTGCCCCTAGAATTTCAAGCTGGGTTGTGTGAAGGAATCTGTCTCTCTCTCTCACTGAACAGCACAGCCCATGGGGGATCACTCTCTCTGCTCTGAAATCCTCCACCTCGTCAAATTTCTGGGCCAGCATAGTAGTGTTTCCTTAGACACCACATATAGCAACAGCCAAATGAATGTTCTTTCCTCAAACTTTTGTTAATTCCCTATATGAACATTTTCTTAAATCATTTTGAAATATAAGTATTTTCAGGTTCAAAGCAGGGTAATGGGATGGAATGCTCAAGAAAGTCAGATCAAGTATTTTCATGGGTACACTGACATGCTAAATAATAGTGTAGCTGGAAAACTTGGCCAAGCACTCACTGTACTGGGTTATTATTAAATCTTTCATTTTCCTGTGGTGGTATTAATATCCCCAAGTACTAACATCCAGTAAAGTTGTTTTGTTTTGTTTTGTTTTTTAACATTAATAACATTGAACATTAAGTATCTTAGGAAACCGTGTCATAGATTTATTTCCCTTAGGAAAATCATTCAAGATAAATGCTATGGACTGACATTTTAGGGGCAGGTAGGTGGTACAGTCAATAAAGTGCCAGGCCTGGGATCAGGATGATTCATCTTCCTGAGTTCAAATCTGGCCTCTGACACTTACTAGCTATGTGACCCTGGGCAAGTCATTTAACCTTGTTTTCCTCCATTTCCTCATCTATCAAATGAACCGGAAAAGGGAATGGCAAACCACTCCAGCATCTTTGCCAAGAAAATCCCAAATGGGGTCATGAAGAGTCAGACTCAACTGAAACAATGAACAACGATAACATTTAAAGGCAACAATGAGGAAAAAAGAACATCTAATTGAAACATGTATATATGGATCAAAGATAAAGATATTTATGGAAGTAAAGATAGTGTCCATGAGGAAAGCAGAAAAAGTTTCATTTGCTCAGTAAACATGAAAGAAATGCCTTCTATGTTCAAGACCTTAGAAGAAATTTAAAAGATGAATATGACATGCCTCCTGCCTCAAGGTTCCAGTTCAGGATTAGAATTGTTATATAACTTTGCCTATTCCATGGCACTTTGGGCAGTTGGATATAAAGGACTAAAGCTCCTATGAGTTTTCCTTTCACTTGAAAGGTTTGCATTCATAAGGCCAGTTAGTAAGAGTCTGCTTCTTACTTCCCCATTGGGGGTTGGTTTGCCTTAGTTAAGGCCTGTGTCATTCAACAGAGACTTTCTAGGGGTATGATGAACTGAAAGAAATATTTTAACTTTTTTTATTTAGTTGTTCTCCTTGTCAAAAATATATTTTATATAACTATATCGAAAATACAACTTTACTAAAGCTCCTTTACTAAAAGTATAATCCTCTTCATAGAGCAGTCACTTGAAAAGTCAGTTCTTAGCACCTGAACATAAAAATTAAATATTATAAGTAATCATTATTTCTATAAAAATGACACTCCATTAGAACAAGATTTAAAGTTATAGAAATTATTACACTGGTTACTTTATATACTAATTCTTAAATTATGTTAAGCATTGAGATACATAAGCTAACCTTGGTCTGTCAAGCCTTTGCTTCCCTTCCTGTTTAATGATTAAGTAAAACATTTCTTTCAAACTCACCCCAAAACTTTATCAATAAATTAGAGGTCATGTGGGGCATATATACTCTTTTTCTAGATATCAGATCAACATCAAAAATTCTCACTCTTTGAAGCTCTCAATATGTGGAATTCCGTTGAAGGGGAAGGATAAATTTTGAACAAAAGGTTCTCTTTAGGTGGAAAAATGTACTTAGGACATGCTTTTAAGTTGAATCTGCATTATCAACACTTTCCTATATCTAGACAATCAACAAAACAATGAATCAGACCCTGATTTGTGCTTTTCTTTTCCATGTCCTTCCATAACTATTCCACAAAGAATTTATCTCCATAGTAGGTTTCCTCTAGACTTTTAAACATTTTATAGATATTAGTGCAGTACACATCTATCCAAAGCATCTAAAATATATGTATTGGTGAACTAACTCTATGGGTTGTCCAGCCAAATGAATATGAGAGACTGAACAATAGGGATTATTTAGTTACTTGGATTTTCCTGTATATTTAACACTCTCTTGAGTGCTAACGGATCTAATTTAAGAGTTCTACATTATTCTTCAGTTTAATATAGTCAGCACAGTGTCATCCTACAAGCACCCAGAAATGAATAGGAGGAAAATGGGCTACGTTGCTTTTCATTAATTCTGTAGCATTTTTCCTAAATGATATTCAGTTTTTTAATCAACAAAAATCCTATTTCTCCGTCTTACCCTAAGTTCCCTCCTGCAATTGAGAATGAAAAAAACAAAATCTCTGTTATAAACATGTATAGTCAAGCAAAATAAATGTTCACAATGTCCAAAAAGAGATGTCTTATTCTGCACTCTGAGTCCCTTACCTCTTTATTTAGAGGTGGGTAGCATGGAACCTCTGAAATCCCAATTGGTGATTAACTAATCAGAGTTCCCAATTCTTTCAAAGTTGTTAATCTTTACCATATTGCTGTCATTCTATAAATTGTTCTCCTGGTTCTGTTTGCTTCGTTTTGCATCAGTTCATATAAGTCTTCCCAGGTTTCTCTGATTCTTTTTTTTGATTGCTTCACTTTTTGGCTTGCTCATTCTTTCAACCTAATTCCTGACTTTGGACTTGATGTAAGCGTTGGACTCTGCATACTTCTGGAGGAAAAAATCTAGACTGGTCCTTACACTGTTCTCTTAGGGGATTGAGTTTTGTACTTTTCCAGAATCCTAGAGACATCTCAAGCTCAGGACTTACAGGTTTTCAGTGCTCTCAGAGCAGTATGATCCAGGGCAAAGTCTGATTGCTCTCTTATTCTAATCTGAGCTCTATAAGTTCCCGATCTGGCTTTTGGTCTTAGCCAAATATAATGGTAAATTGCTGCTTGTCTCAGCTACTATCAGTCAGCTGGAAATCTCTCTAGGTCAGAGTAATGGAGCTGTAGACTCCACTTTGGTCTAGAGTTCTTGTTATTATTCTTTTGTAGGCTTCAGATTGTGCTGAAGGCTGGAACTGTGACCTTGATTTGCTCCTGGGTTCTGAACTACATAACTGTTGCTTGTTCTAGAACTTTACTCAGGAATACCATCCCTAGGCACAAGTCACTTCCTCAGGCTACAATGGGTCTGTGATTCAGAACTGAGAAGTAGGCAACAAAGTTTCCATTTGGCACCTGGTGCCTGTCTTTCTGTCCTATGGTCTAGGTCTAGGATGTACTCTTGCCCTGGTGCATAGTCTCTCTCTCTGGGTGGTGGAGTGCTCTGTGAGGTGTGCTACTGGCCTGAAGCCATCCTTCACATCTGGGGCAGACCTGTCTGCCTCCCTGTGCTGACCGAGGCTGAAAAAATAACTCCCTATGACTTTTTCTTGGATTTCCATATCAGGATTTGATGTAGTGTACTTTTTAGGTCTATTTGGAGAAGTTTTAGAAAGAGCTGAGATGCACTGCTTCCTGCTACTCCATTATTTTGACTCTGCTTCAGTTTTGGAGAGATTAATTTTGATGACCTCAGGCTTCTCCCTAAAAAAAGAAAAGGTTCACTTTTCCACATTAGCATTCTTCCAGCAATAGTATATGGATGTAAATAATGCAATACCATAGTCCTTAGAGAATGAAAGCTGTGAGTCACCCAGAGGGCAATGGAGAGAGGCATGTGGTGGGTTTCTGTAGGTTGCAACCTACTAACAAAGAACTATACAAGAGAAACAGCTTAAGAGTATCATTAGAGAGGTGTGTGATTAGAAAATTATGTGGGACAGTTAAGTCACAAGAGGGAGGAAAACTACTGGAGGATCTACATGGTATCTACACATGGTTAGGAGAGCCAGAAGACTCCTAACACATTGGTGACTGGTCACCTAGGGAATATTTATGGGAGGACATGCACAAAAGTCACAGAGTAGAAATAGTTATGGACTAGTTGAGAGCAATACCAGTGGAAAGAATATCCTAATGGATCATAGATCTGTAGTACTTGGGCTGTCTAGCTTTTATATCCTTAACTTTTGGTATGTGACTGGCTCATCTCCTTTCTGGTCATATGTGTCCTATGTTGTTTCTTTATTCTATTTCTTGCTTGTAAGTCATTGTTAGAAACATGATGTAGTCTACTTATTCCCATTTTACATCATTCCATTAACCCTTTGGATCACCTTCAATTTTTATTCTTCTGAAATCATGGTAACCTATGATTTGGAGCCATAAAGCAACAGTGGGGAAAGATTAGCATTAAAAGACATCTTTTTACTCATATAAAGTAATTCACAGTAAAGTAAGCAAAACCAGGAGGACATTATGCACAATGACTGAAATAATATAAATAAAAACAATGAAAATAGGAAATTGAACTCAAAATAAATGTAGTAACCAATAATGAATCCAGAGGTCAAATGACTGGAATGCCAGTGTGGCAAATTTCAGTCAATATTCATTAAGTGTCTACTGTGTTCTAGGCACTGGCAGTGTTGTTACATCGATCAGTTCTCCTTGGCTGCTTTTCTCTGTTACAAGGGAGGATCATGGAGTTAGGTTATATGGGGAAATAATTATGATGGAAGAAACAAAGGTAGCAATAAACAAATTAAGATGTGATTTTTCATGTTTGGGGATCATGGAACACACATTGTGAAAATTCCTAAATGTAATTCTGTCTGAATTATATTCAGAGGGTCTAGGTTTCATTTAGTCAGTCAATAAACATGCATTAAGCACTTGCTGTACGTCAGGCACTGAGCTAATTGCTGGGGTTACATAGAATGGCAAAAGACAATCCTTGCTCTCAAGAAGCTCACAGTCTAATACGGGGGGAAAAAACCCTGTACAAACAAGATATATTCAGGACAAACTGGAGGTAATCAACAGAGGGAAGGCACTAGGAGGATCAGGAAAGACTTTGTGTAGAAGATAGGGTTTTAGCCGGGGACTTGAAGGAACCCAGGGCACCCAAGAGGTGGCAATGAGGGTGGAGAACATCCTAGACATGGGGGACAACCAGTAAAAATCTCCTGGAAAAAAGACAGTGTTTTATTCAGGGAACTGTGATAAGACTAATGTCACATGAATTTCAGAGTAGGATTGGGGAATGGGGGGGAAGCTGTAGGGTATAAGAGTACTAGAAGGGTGAAAGGGCAGGTTATGAAGGGCTTTGAATGACAGAGGATTCTACATTTGATCATCTTTAGCGATAGGGAGTCACTGCATTTAAGAGTGGGTGTGTAGAGGTTACATGGTGAGACCTGTGCTTTAGGAAAGTCACTTTAACAACTGAGTAGAGTATGGACTCAAATTGGAGAGACTTGTGGCAGGTAGACCAATCAGCAGTATATTGAAATAGTCCAGGTGTAAGGTGATAAGGGATAGTACCATGGTGGTGACAGTTATCAGAAGAAAAAAAGGAACACAGGCCCAAGATACTACAAAGATTAAAATCAATAGGACTTAGCAACAGATTGGATATGGGGAGGGGAGTAAAAGTAAGAAACTAAGGATGACACATATGCTGTAAGCCCAGGTGACTGGGAGGATAATCAACTTCAATAGGGAAGCTAGGAAGAAAAGAGGGTTTGAGAAGAAAGATGAGTTGAGTTTGGGGTATGTGAGTTTAAGATGTCTATGGAACAATTGGTTCAAAATATCCAATAAGCAGCTGGAGATGTGAAAGTGGAGGATAAGAGAGAAATTAGGACTCCATAAATTAACCATCAGCAAAGATGTCAATGGGAGCCAATGAGATCACCAAGTGAAATAGTATAAAAGGAGAACAGAAGAGGACCTAGGATAGAGCCCTGGGGGACACTCATAGGTAGCTACTATGACCTGGATGAAAATCCGAGAAGGAAGACTAAAACGGAACAGTGAAATATATAGGAGGAGAACCAAAAGAGATGCCAATAACATGCCAATAACCCTCAGAGAAGAGAATATCAAAGAGAAAAGATTGATGCACAGTATCAAAGACTACAGAAGGGTCAAGAAGAATGAGGTGTGAAAAAAGGCCATTAGATTTGGTAATTGATAAATCATTGGTAATTTTGCAGAGAACAACTTTAGTTGGGTGATGGGGTTGGAAGCCAAAATTCAGAGAATTAAGAGGAAAAAGAGAGGAAGGGAAATGGAGGCACCTATTATAGACAGTCTTATGAGGGAAGATAGCTAGTGGGGATGAATGGATGAAGTAAGGGTTTGTTTGGTTTTTTGTTTGCTTTTAAGAAGTCATGAGCCTGATTATATGCAGTAAGGAAGAAACTAGTAGACAGGAAGAGACTGAAAACAAGTGATTGAGAGAAGGGACAATATCTTGAAGAAGAAAGGATGGAATGGGACCACTTGTGCATGTAAAGGAATTTGCCTTGGCAAGGAGAAGGGCCATCTTATTATGTGAGCTAGAACTGAAGGAGGAGATAGTAGCAGAAGGCACCTGATTGTTATGAGATAAGGAGTGGAGAGGAGAGAGTTTCTGATGAATGCCCTCATTTTTTTCAGTAAAATATGAGGCAAGGTTCTCAGGTGAAGTGCTGGTTGGAAGTGAGAGCCATAGAAGGAAAGAAGAGGGATGGAAAAGTTCAGAAGAGCCACTGTGGTGAGTGGAGTAATGAGTTAGGTGGAAAAGCACTATCTTCAGCCCAATTGAGATTCTAGTCTATGCCTACTGTTTACAAGGTACTATGTATATTGCTCTCTAGTCATCATTTCCGGTGCCTAAGAACTCTTTTTGAAAATATTTGCAACACATATATAAGGCTTCTAAACAATCCATAAGCCCTCAACCTCTTATTTCTTAAATACAAATATATTTTCTAACATACTTCTCACTGTCCTCCCATGACCACTTTCACATTGACATCATTCAACTAATATAGTGTGTTGGCATAATTTGAAGAATTTTATTAAATCCTTCATAGAATTTCTCTTTTATATCTCAGGCAACAGATTTTGGTTCATTAGCTGGAGTTATCTTCATTGTGGGTTATTTGCGCTGATTATAAGCATTATTAGGCTAGATGAACAAATACACTATGAAATTCCATTTCTTGCTGTCTTTTAACATATAATGAAATCCCCTCTAATTTTTATACTCACCTCTCTAAGGAGACATCCTGAGCCCTGACTCCATGAAGCTGCAAATTCAAGTCTTCTAGATTCCTTTATAGTAAGAATGTCAATATGGATATATTTCTTTTATCCCAGTATATGGGCTTAAATGATTTACAGTCCAGCAAAAATTTCACATTAAGCATATCAGCAATTAAATCAATATTTGTAAATGATTTTAAAACTACAATTTTCACCATTTTCTTCCCATTTTTTATGCTTTCACTGAAGAAACAGCAGGGGCTTTTGTACAGGACTGAAGAAGCCAATATTCTTTTTATATTCGATTCAGTAATCACTACAGCCAAAAATAACTTTACCTCATGGGAAACTTTCTGGTGATAGGCTTTTTGTTACCAGGTCTTTATTGGAAGCCATTCTAACTTGTTATAACCTGTGATAGCTTATATTACATAGCCATGCCTTTAAAAATGTCAATGCCATGATGGCTCATGAGAATCAGACATTTGTAAGGTCTTATATAAGGGAATGGATCGCAACTGTGATTTTATCTATCTAGGGCATGGTTCTCAACCTTCCTGGTGCTGCAACCCTTTAATACAGTTCTTCATGTTGTGGTGACCCCCAACCATAAAATTATTTTCATTGCTACTTCATAACTATAATTTTGCTACTGTTATGAATCATAATGTAAATATCTGATATGCAGGATATATTTAAATTGAACATAACCCACAGGTTGAGAACCACTGCACTAGGAGAAGGGGGAAGGGAGAGGTAGGATGGGAAAATTTTCTCACATAAAATAGGCTTGAGAGAGAGAGAAGGACAAACAGAAGAAAATAGGATGGAGGAAAGAACCAAAGCAACATGAATGTGAATGGGATGAGCTCACCCATAAAGCAGAAGTGGATAAATGGATTAGAAACCAAAATCTAACTCATTCTCATTCTCTCTCTCTTTCTCTCTCTCTCTCTCTCTCTCTCTCTTTCTCTCTCTCTCTGTTTTACAAAAGCACATTCGAAAAAGAAAGACTTACACACAGTTAAAATAAAGGGCTAGAGCAGAATCTATAATGTTTCAGGTGAAACAAAAAATAAAAGAGACAGTAGCAACAGTCACGATTTCAAACAAAGCAAAAGCAAAAATATACTTAATTAAAAGGGATAATCAGGGAAAATAAATTTTGCCAAAAGGTACCATAGACGATGGAGTAATGTCAAAAAGTTTCATAGCAAGTTTTTCTCCAAAGGCCTCAGTTCTCAAATCTATAGGAAATTTCTAAATGGTCAAAAGATATGAACAGGCAGCTTTCAGAAGAAGAATTTAAAGCCTTTTATAGTCTACATGAAAAGTTCTCTAGATCACTATGGTAGAGAAATACAAATTACAACAAGTCTGAGGTATCACCTCACACCTATCATAAATGACAAATGCCGGAGGGAATGAGGAAAAGTAGGTACACTAATAAACTGTTGATAGAGTTGTGAATTGGTCCAGCTGTGAATCTGATATGCAGGATGTATTTTCATTGTTACAAATTGAACATAACCCACAAGTTCAGAACCACTGATCTAGGGAATTACCTGCAGGGAAAACAATCAGACAATAAGTAATATTAAGTGCTATTTATGTGCCAGTAGAAACAAATCTGAATTCGAAAATCAGAGGAGCTGAGTTTGAATCTTAGCTCTACTATTTGCTACCCATGTAACATCAGGCAAGTAATTTAACCTCACTGGGTCTCCATTTCCTTATCTATAAAATAAGTGAGTTGAACTAGATGACCTCTAAGGTTCCTGGAAGCTCTAATTCTATGACCGTAAAATCCTAAGATCCTCTGTCTTAAATTCTGGGGATACAAAGGAAAGAAAAAAAAAACAATCCCTGCCCTCAATGAGCTTACATGTTTTATTATTTTTTAAATTCTAAACACCAAAGTAAAGAGCATTTCCATAGACAATAAAACACAAAAAGAAAATTCTCTATAAATCCATGAATATTTATTTCACATGTAAAAGAACTTATGTAATAAACTCGACATGTTACTTTCAAAACTGTCCTGCTTGTCCCATTATTTTTTCCCCCAGTAGCCCTCTTTTTTTTTGGCATCACTATTACTAACCTTCCTCCCTCCCTTACTTGTCCCCATTAACTGAGAGAAAAGGAAAAGGGGAGGCAGGGATGAGCATAATCAGGGAAAATCAAGACCCCGTCCAAAACTATGTGGGTATCTCCTGTCTCTTGTCTGCGTCCCTCACCTCTTTGAGACAGTTCCTCATCAGTCTTCTAGGGACATTGCTGATGATAGCATTAATCATAGTTATCAAGTCTTTCAAAGTTGTTTTTCTTTAGATTGCTGTTGCTTGTATATAAATCAGTTCATTTCACTTTGAATCCATTTGTACTGTTCAAGCTTCTCTGAAATCATCTCTTTTGTCACTTCCTATGCTACAATAATACTCCATTACATTTATATGTCTTAATTTGTTCACCCAACTGTTTAAAAGGAAAGCTATGGCATTCTTTAGATCTAGATTCTTTTATTTTCATTGACACACTTATACACACACATTTAATCTCACAAAAGTGGAGTTTGTTTTGTTTTGCTTGGAACTATTTCTGTACCAATATTATCTTTCTATGACTTGTTTCCAAAGTCAGTTTTATGTTCGATAGCTTCAATCTTTTGACTTTATTCTAATATTTCTTGCTGTCTTGTGGATTCATTTATTTGTTTGGTATTTCCTAGGGGGAATCCATTTCTTATTTTCCTTTCAATTCTTTCCTCACAAGCTTTTATTTCATTTTTTAATCTCTTGCTTCTTTTCATATGGTTGGGGTGGCAGGCCTTACTTTGTCTTTCCCTAGATCCTTGGGTTCCTTCACCAGCCTCTGCCTGCTACATCCCTCTGCCTTCTCTGATGTCTTTGCAGAGAGTGATAGGGACTTTGGAGCCACCAAATTTAACCTGTCCTGGCTGAATACTTTAGCAACTTGGAGCTTTTTCAGGGGAGCTTTTTGTCTCCAGACAAAGAGCCTTGTAGACTTCACATGTCCTGACTTCGGTCATTTTGGTACTAGCTTTGCTTTAGGGGCCCCGTTCCTATTGCCCCTAAACTTCTAGACTCTGTGTGTGTGGGTGGATGTGGGTGTGGGTGGGTGGGTGGGTAGCTCTGGAGTGTAATATATCATTACTACAATGTTTCATTGGATTTCTTTGTCATTATTTGTTCTGAAATAAGCTCTAATGAATTCATTATCTTTTCCCTAAAATCCTCTCCTTTCCCTAACTTCCTTATTGGTGCCTCATTGAGGGCACTGTCATCCTCCTAGTCACCTAAGCTCATAACCTGGGTATCATCCTCAACTCTTTACTCTCTATTTTACACCCCATATTCAATTTGCTGCTAAATTCTGGTGCTTCTACCTTCATGATATCTGTTGCATGTTCTCTCTTCTCTCCTTTTTGTCCTCTTGACCTCATGTCCAAATTCTTACAAGAGCCTGCTGGTTGGACTCCCTGACACAAGTCTTTCCCCACTCTCATCCATCCTCTACTCAGCTGTCATATTGATGATGCTAAAACACAAATCTGACCATGCCACCTCTCCCCCCAAATTAACACCATTCAATAAACTCCAATAGCTCCTTATTACCACCAGGATCAAATATAAAATCCTCCATTTGTCCTTTAAAGCCCTTCATAACCTAACTTCTTCCTACCTTTTCAATATTCTTACACCTTACTTCACTCAGTGCACACTAAGATCCAGTGGCCTCCATGCTATTTCTCACGCAGATCACTCTATCTTCCAACCCTAATCATCATTTTCACTGTCTGTCCCTTATTCCTACTCCTCATCTTCTTACTCCTCATCTCTGTCTCCTACCTTCTGCAAGATGTGATTCCCAGTTATCTGTAATCTTTTTTTTTAATATGATAGTTATACAAATATTTATTTTATGAAAAGGATTATAAAATTCATTTAAATAGCTGTCTTGCAGTATGTTGGCCA
This sequence comes from Pseudochirops corinnae, assembly GCA_028646515.1. Lineage (NCBI taxonomy): Eukaryota > Metazoa > Chordata > Mammalia > Diprotodontia > Pseudocheiridae > Pseudochirops > Pseudochirops corinnae. The sequence continues at coordinate 100,992,554 of CM053589.1, forward strand.
AGTGCATCGCATCTCTTTGTTTTTATGTATATAGAACTATGTGATAAATGGGCAAAAGAGAAATAGCAATGGCAACAACCAGTTGAACTTTTCTACCAAGTGGATTTTTTGTTGAGATGTGGCAAAGATTCAGCTGTATTATAATAATCCCAAGTCCAAACAGCTCCCTGCCTTCTTCCTCATGTAAGATATTCCCTTCTGTATGAAGGAAAAGGTAGAAGCCCAAGTAAACAGTTCCCAGAGCACAAAGGAATAAGTGCAGCTTGGTAAGGTTCTTCCAGATAAAATTACCTGTGATCTGAGGATTAAGTCCAACAAGTAGAGTAAGGATAGCAGGTATCACGTACATAACCATCCATAGTTCTGCATCTGGGTGATTTATCTGGCCTAAAACTCGTTTTAGAATCCCACTCCCACTTCTAAGCAAACCCCTTTCCTCCCCCATCTTTATTCTAAATTATCCCTAATCTTAATACCTTCCTTCCAAGATTACCTACAATTTATCTTGTATGTATCTTCTTTGTACATAGTTGTTTGCCTATATATCTCCCCATTAGACCATGACCTTGAGAACAGGGGCTGGTTTTTGCCTTTCTTTGCATCCACAGTGCAGCACATGTCACCTGGCACATAGTAAGGGCTTAATAAATGCTTGGTGACTTGAGCTGGATGGAGGACTAACTGGGAAGGAGAAGGCGTAGGAGTAGGAGAGTTGTTTTTCTGTAGTTCTGGCTTGCTTGATATTATATCACATAAATTTGTAGTTGACCTATTCAGTAGGTTTTTTGTGTGTTTGTTAAACTTTCCCTAATTCCTTTCAGCAGCAAATGAATAGTCATGAAGAAGGTAGATTATTTAAGTAATCCATGGTTAGGTTTGGAGAAGGGAGGAGTAGGAAGGAATAGTTTGAGAAAGTAATATGGGGTAAAAAGACTAGAGATTTCTCTGATTGTGAAAAATTAGGGTTATAAATAATAAGGCATAATAAAGAGACTAAAAGCCAACTAGGTGACAAGGGCTAGAGGGGAAGACTCAAACTCAAATCTGGAATCAGAAGCTTACTAGTTGTATGACCCTGGGCAAGTTACTTATCCTTTGTTTGCCTCAGTTTCCTCAATTGTAAAATAGGGATAATCACAGCACCTATCTCACAGGGTTGTTGTGAGGATCAAATGCTATAATATTTGTAAAGTGCTTAGCACACTGCCTAGCACATAGAAGTCACTCAAACCACTCCAGTATCTTTGCCAAGAAAATCCCAAATGGGGCCATGAAGACATGAATAAAAAATAACTGAACAATGCAACAACAAAAACTTATTCCTTTCCCTGATATAAGATTCTGGTCCAACAAAGGAATTTTAGAGTTTTTGAGTATAAAAACTGAAAGCTTCAAGATTGAGGGTATGGCCATCTCTACTATATAGCTCAGGCAGCATAGAGGAGTAAGTCAGAAGAGCTGAAGGAATTAAGGAAGCACCAATAGGTATAAATTCTCTAGTATGAGGTCAGAACTTGGAGAAGAGAGGAAGATTGTGAGCCAGGCTTTGAATTCATTGAGAAAAGAGGGAGACTTTTTTGGGCACTAGTAGATAACAGCCACCCAGGATCTGGATTTGCATATAGATGAATTTTGATCACATGAATCTCAATGGAAGAGAGGTTAGTAAGTGATGGTAGTAGAGGGAGAGAATGAAGTAGCAATGCAGAGCAAGGAGTATACCAACACTATTACTGGGACAACCAGTATTAGAAAGGATGCACTGAAGAAGCAAAAGGTTTAAAATGAGAGGAAGTTTATTCATTATGGTATGGAAGTTCCAAACGGTGAACTGGAAGTAGCATAAGGATGTTGGGGTGGGGGGAATAAAGTTGAAGAGGAAGGGAAATAAGGGCATGACCAGCAAGGATTGTAAAGTGGAGTTTGTTCTTTGGCAGTGTGGGTTGTAATAGCATGGGGATTCAGAGAGACTGAAAGGTGGAAGGAATATGCAAAGTTATTAAGAAATGAGTCCAGGCAGAGTATCAGATGGGGAGGTAATAAAGGCAGGTCCAAGATCAGCCCTCAGTGTCTCATTAGAACTCTTAACTGACTGGTCTCCTGGCAGGAGGTCTAACTCTTTCCTAGGAGTGTGAACTCAAACAGAAGGTGGTATAGCCTAAGGGGCCTTCTACAGAGGACAAAGGTAGCAGTACATTCCTGGGAAGGCTGACAGAACTCCCTCTACAAATTCAGGCTGGCACCTCTTCTGCAACTTCAAGTGACATGTTTGGGGTCACAAAGCCATTATGTGTTAGAAGGGGAATCAAACTCCCTAACAATCTACTAACAGATGACTGAAGAGGCCAAAATTGGTCTCCAAAATGTTAAACATCGAAAATCCAACAGGAAGTGAAATAGAAGGCTTTCCCCAGTATCCTCCATGAAGTTTTAAATTTGTCAAGGTTACAATTCCTTGAGGCCAGAAACCCATGTCACCCTTATTTCTGAGTCTCCTTCATTCCTACTAGAAATCTTAACTAGCAAGACAGCTAGCTTCCTCTTCTCCAACTAAAATATAGTCTTACTTGATTAACTAATCCTCTAAAAACAAACCCCCTTTATAATAAAGTCAGCCATGCTAGGAAAAAAAATTCTTCATAAATCACATGTGAAATAACATGGCCATGTGCCATAGCACTGACTCAATGGCAGTGTTCCTGCTAAGCTGTAAATGCATGCAGGTGTTCACTCACAGCTTCTTTTTGTCCATGAACAGGTGAAATGATAGAGCCTAAAAAGGTTCTCTCTAATCCCCCTTTTCTTCATCCTTCCCCTGCTCAACCACACCACCATCTTCACCATCATCACCAACCCCTGTGCACATCAAAATTGGAAAGAATTCTTAATGGGTTGACATTACACTTCACCATGAATGAGTTTCTTTGTGTTATATTCTAATAATGCATTTTAAAGTAAGCTTTTATCTCTGTGGAATGAAAGAATTTATCATCTGTTAAAGGAATTTTGAAAAAATTTGAGGGATAAAGGCAAGAAAATAGGGAAATTTGGCAGAGGGGTGGCAAGGGGATCCTTTAAATCTGTAAAATATGAGCAGTTGGATTATATGAACTCTGAGATTCTTTCTAACTCAAAGTCTCTGATCATAAGGTAATTAATTTAAAGGCAGAATGGCATAGAGGACTGGCCATGGATTCAGGAGGATGAGTTAAAATATTGTCTCTCTAGCTATGTGACTTTGGGCAATATATATATTATATATATTATACATTTTATATATATATATATTACATATATATTATATATAAATTATGTATATATGCATATATATATGTCTGTTTCCTCATCTCTTAAATAAAAGAAAGAGATGGACTAAAGGGTCTCTGAAGACCCTTCCAGCTTTCAATCTATGGTTCTAGTTATTTGAGATGACAAAATAATGACCATGTCCCTCCTATCATATAGTTCCCTCAGTGTAGGATGAGGGGGAAGAATACAGTGGCTAGATGGCCAATTCTTAGCAAATGTTAGGACCACTGGAACATTAGAACCTGGATCACTGAAACAACTAGCTGATTCCTTTGTTTCTCTCTCACTTCTTTCTGAGTTCAAGGCTAAGATCCCACTGCCCCAAACAAAAGTCATTGATCCATAAGCTCCATGCTAGCCTGATCTGCTGCCAACTGCATCGTGGGATTTAGACACAGAAAGGGCATTCAATCTCATCTCACAGAAGAAATTGGTGCCCAGAAGAAGTGACTTGTCCAGTGACAAGAAGGACTTCCCCCAACGATAACTACTGTCTAGTAGAACAATTCCCTATATTCAAAAGAACACAGATTATAAGACCACTCTAAAAAGAGGCAACACAAAGTGCTCAGTTCTGGGAAAAGTACATATAATTTAGCCAACAGTGGGAAGCCCATCAGTGTTAGGGTTATGGGATACCTTAGCAACCTGGGGCAGATACTACAAGGCAATGACCAGATGTTGATATGACTCATCTATAGGTTCTAACAATGCTGTCCTGAGGCAAATGACTAGGTACTGAACCCAGGTTCTACAGAATGGCAGAAATGACTTCCCATCCTCCTCGGTGTTTATCTATTATGCTCTGTGGGTGGTCTTCACCAGAGATTTATGGACCTGCCTTTGATGCATTAGCAGCACCAAGGCACTGAGTCCTGACTGCCCTTCCCCTGACTGCCTACCTAACCTTAGCCACTTCCCTTGTCTCAGGGCTTCCTGATGTGTATTTTACACTTTCCACCATACTTTGTGTTATGTTAGGTATTATTTAATTATATTTCCATATGGTAATCCCTGTGGATTCTCTAAGGGCTTGTATTTGCACCTCAGGAAACAAGCTCTTTTGTGACTAAAGCCCTTTTTAACCACATTGCAGAGTACCATTAAATATTGTATTCCCAATTAGCTGTAACTGATTTCCATAAGTGTAAAATTGAGCAGCACTTGTGTGGGCACAAAAGTGAGTTCCACACACCCCACCCCACCTTCAACTAATCCATTTGGAAAATTGCACAAAAATAGAAACCAAATTTTCTCAGCTTTTCCTTCCTACATGTAATGTTCCTCTTAATAGTCAGATAAATTTTATCCTAACAAGATCTTACCAGAGTTTGCACTGAAATTGTTAGTGTGTGTTTAATGAAATTTTGGCAAAGTTATAGGGTTTCTTTTACAGCAATGAGAATTGAACGTATTTATCTTCTCCATCTGGTTCTCTGGTAATTACAACTGAATTTTAGAGAGTAAACACAGTAATAGGTAACTTGGTCTTTTATCTGGAAAAATAATTTACATCCCTGTGACTATTAGGGACTCAGTAGAAAAAAATTACGGATTTTGGACCTTTTCAATGACATATAGAAAATCTCCTTATTCAAAAGCAGCCTTTGATCTTGATTCGTAAGACTATCTTATTAATCTGTAACACCAGGGGAAAAAAGGTGATGTTTATCAGGCAGGATTCAAACCTAAAAGTCACATTTATGTTGGGGTCCTAATTTAAAGTTTTTGAGAGCAAAAATAAAACAACTCCATGTTGCTTGACCCGGCTTAATACTCACAACCCAATCTGTTAGCTGGTCAGATTCTTAAGATAAACTCCAGATTTTCATTTCCTCTTTTGAAAAATAAATATGTGAATAATATTACCTTAAGGGAAATGTATATAGGAACTCATAACTTCCCAGTTTTTTAATAGAGAAATGATGAGTTGAAACAGCATGCTGTTGTAAAACTTTGTACTTATTCCTTTGGGAGGACATCAAAATCAGACTCTTTGAATCTCTCTTGTACCTTATGATGTTCAGAGGTTTTCAGACATCTGTTTAATAAAAGCAGAAATTTATCCTGAGAGACTATAAATGTCACAAGTTAAAGTTATATTTTGATTCTCCGACAGTATCCCTGAATCAGAGTAGAACTACAAATGTGACTTAGTCTCTAACTTATGGGGAAAAAAAGCAAGCCACTACCCAACATGTTGTTTGGGAAGAAAATAAGTTCAGAAACATAGCTTTGAACACCAGGTGACCAGCACCCCTCTGTTGTTTCTCCTCATACTCTATTATTAAAATATGAAGCAATAAAATGTCACTATAGGCGCTATGTGAAAGGCAGCATTGTCCATAATAAAAACAGGGTTAAGACATCTGCTGTTCCTTTGGAGGACATTCATAAAACCAGGACAGCAAACCTGCACCCCTGGAGAAAGATGATCTCCATATTTCCTGCAAATTAACAAAAATGGCCAAATTTGGCAGGTTCAGTTTGGGTTCAGAATTACTATTCTCCACAGAATTTTGGATAAATTGGTTTAATGGACTGTGGCCAGTTCTAAACTTTTACCTTTCAGAAAAACACTAATCCAGGGTAAATCAAATGTGGTATTTAGCATTGAACAGAAAATACTAGTCTCTTTCGAAAATTTAGGAGTATTGGGTTTAAAAAATACTTCTATTTGGGTGAAAGAGGAGCAATTACAATGAAGTTTTCTAAATTGTCCTAACTACAGGGTACAACTACCTCTCAGCATCCCAAATAAACTAGAAAAAAAAGTTTCTCAGGTAGAACAAAAAATGAAGAGAAAAATCAAAAGAATCACCAAGAAATTCTTATAGAAAAAAAGTAACTTAAGAACTGCTCACCATTTCTTCTCTCCTATAACCAGAGTTTTTGCTCGTCAAGGTAAGCCTCCAAATCCTTGAGATTTTTGCAGTTTTAAGCATCTTAACACCTTTTGGAGTTAAATCCTTGACTGTGACTTGAGGGAGTACCCTGTCCCCTAGTCAGATTGAGGGCCATAAATCAAACCAATCCCAAGCTCAAGACAAGAGGAAAGGAAGAGGGCATCAGTAGAAGAGTATGGAGCCCAAAGGAGGAAAAATACCTAGAACTGCTTAAGTATTTAAGTAAACTGTTAGCAGAAAAGATACAGAAAAGAAAAAAAAACTGTAGAAGAGACCCAACAGAAAGAGTTTCTTGAAAGGCATTTCCTCTCAACATTTGTGAACAGGGACCACCCCCTTCTTGACCGGGGTCCTGAGTATGCCTATGGAGTGGTTAAAAAAAATCAGTCTGAGAGCAGGATGTGGTACTTAGTCTCTTTGAGGTAGTATAGCAATGGGTCACTTGACCTCATCCCTTAAGATCCACAGAACTGGCCAACCCTAGGTGGTTCAAGAAAGCAAAGAACAGGCAGTAAAAGTATGGGAGGGAAACAAGATAGATCTTAGCTAAAATAAGGAAAAGGTTGTTGGTAAAAAGAACATTATCAACAGGAAAATCATAGAAACAGCAATATAGAGATTAAAAGAGCCATTTCATTAAACAAGCATTTCACAACAAAAGAAATTGAGCCAAAACACCCTGAAGAAGTTTTGCAGGAATTTATTCAAGGCTCCATGAGATGAAAATGGAGGAACTATATAAGAACCCTCGGAATGGTTCAAAAGAGTAATCAATTAAGAAATCAATAAGTTTAACAAGTGAGTAGAGAATTTAAAACAGAAGAAATCCAAAACTGCAGATACCAAGAAAAAGAGAAACAGAGTTGGAACACAAAAATGCAGAAGCAGAAAAAACTGACAAAACTAAAAACCAAGAAGATTGGAAGAGCACATATGAACTCTACAAAACAAGACAAGATTCAAATGGTTCTAAGAGTCAAAGATCTGACAGAAAAAAAATATGGAAAAGAAAAGCTGATTACTACACTTTTGAAGAATCATATAGGAAAGTTGCCCCCCAAATATTAGAAATTTTTGGTAAACCTAATTTCCTTATTAGGAAATCAATGTTATAGATGAAAGGATAATGTAGAACAACTCAACTGGGGCTGGGAAATAAAAGGTGAGACCAGGGAATGCAGGAAAAGATGGGTTTTAATGCTAGGGGAAAGTGGAGGAGGATATTCCTCTTTTTCCTTCTGCCTGTGAAAGGTTCAGAGGGGAAAAATAGAATATTTTAGAAAATAGAAAATAGAAAAATAGGGCAGGGAGTGGACCACAAAGGGTGCCACTAGTAGAAAAGGTATACTAGAAGAATTACAAATGAATCCTACAGGGAGAAAAAGATTATATAGGAGCTCTCAGCAATGAACTCTGCTTCAGGGGTAGGGAGGAGATATTAGGTACTTAATGAGATTAGCTCAGGACTGAGTCTCAGTAAGGAAATGAAAGGACCCTGGAGAGGACTATAATGTGAAAGAAGGATAGCATGATATCAGAAAATGAGAGTATTGAATAAATGGCTTCTAAGGTCCCTTTAAAAGCTAAATCTATGATCTATGATGCTATGATCCTAAAATAGATGTACAGAAATCATTTATATTTCTATATGGTACTAACGAAAGCTAGGAAATTCAAGAAAACATGTGAAAACATATGAATGATGCCCAGTAAAATAAGTAGATGAAGAAAGCTAAAAATTAAATTACCAAAATAAAAAAAGAATAGTGTAAATTAGCAGAGAACAATATATAATGACTACAATATGCAATATGACTACAAAAGAACGATATATGACTACAAAAGTGTAAGTGAAAAAAAGCTAGATTAAATTTAAAAAAAATTAAAAATAGTCCTGCAACTCAAATAATGAAACATTCTCTTTTTTTTCTCATAGTAGTGAGTTGGGGAACGAACTACAAGGTCAGAATATTGTATACATGGTCAGATATAGGCACTATATAAATGTTTTTGTCTAATTATTTTTTCTTTCACAAGGAAAAGTTAGATCTGGAAGTAGGGCTGGAAGAGTATTTTCCAGAAATGAGTGTGATTGTTGTTGCTTTGAGGTTTTTTTTTTGGTAGTGTCTCCTGATTTTTTAAAATTTTATTATTATTTATTTATTTTTAAGTTTTGAATTCCAAATTCTCTCCCTCTGAACCAGCCTTCACAACCCACTAAGGCAAACAAAAAGGATATCAATTAATTACATATGGTGAAAACATTCAAAACATATTTCCATATTAGTTATATCACAATAAAGAAAAAAATAAAGTGAGAAAATTATACTTCAATTTGCAATTTTATCAGTTCTCTCTCTAAAGATGGATAGCATTTTTTTCATCATGATTCATTTGAAATTTACTCAGATCATTCTATTGATCAGAGTAGCCAAGTCTCACTACAACATTACTGTTACTGTGTACAATTATGTTCCAGTTCTTCTCACTTCACTTTGTATCAGTTCATGTAGGTGTTGCCATTTTTTTCTGAAACCATCCCCCTCATCATTGTTTATAGCATAATAATGCTTCATCACAATCATATGCTACAACTTGTTCAACCATCTTCCAATCAGTGGGCATCCCCTCAATTTCCAATTCTTTACCACAACAAAAAGAGCTGCTATAAATATTTTTGTACAAAGAGGTCCTTTCCTCTTTTCTTTGAACTCTTTGGGATACAGGCTAAGTATTACTGGGTCAAAGGATTTTCTAGCCATTTCAGCAGAGTTCCAAATTGTTCTTCAGAAATGGCTGGACCAGTTCACAACTCTATCAACAGTTTCTTAGTGTACCTATTTTTCCTCATTCCCTCCAGCATTTGTCATTTATGATAGGTGTGAGGTGATACCTCAGAGTTGTTGTAATTTGTATTTCTCTACCATGGTGATCTAGAGCACTTTTCATGTGACTATAAAAAGCTCTAAATTCTTCAGATTCAGATTCAGATTCAGAATTCAGATTCAGAAGAAAGCTGCCTGTTCATATCCTTTGACCATTTAGAAATTGGGGAATGGCTCTTATTTTTAGACTCAGTTTCCTATAGATTTGAGAACTGAGGCCTTTGGAGAAAAACTTGCTATAAAACTTTTTGACATTACTCCATTGTCTATGGCACCTTTTGGCAAAATGTATTTTCCCTGATTATCTCTTTTAATTAGGTATATTTTTGCTTTTGCTTTGTTTGAAATCATGACTGTTGCCACTGTCTCTTATTTTTTTGTTTCACCTGAAACATTATAGATTCTGCTCTAGCCCTTTATTTTAACTGTGTGTAAGTCTTTCTTTTTCAAATATGCTCTTGTAAAATAGAGAGAGAGAGAGAGAGAGAGAGAGAGAGAGAGAGAGAGAGAGAGAGAGAAAGAGAGAGAGAAAGAGAGAGAGAATGAGTTGGATTCTGGTTTCTAATCCATTTATCCACTTCTGCTTTATGGGTGAGCTCATCCCATTCACATTCATGTTGCTTTGGTTCTTTTCTCCATCCTGTTTTCTTCTGTTTATCCTTCTCTCTCTCTCTCTTTCTCAAGACTATTTTATGTGAGAAAATTTCCCCATCCTACCTCTCCCTTTCCCCTTCTCCTAGTGCAGCGGTTCTCAACCTGTGGGTTATGTTCAATTTAAATATATCCTGCATATCAAATATTTACATTATGATTCATAGCAGTAGCAAAATTACAGTTATGAAGTAGACACAAAAATAATTTTATGGTTGGGGGTCACCACAACATGAGGAGCTGTTTTAAAGGGTCGCAGCATTAGAAAGGTTGAGAACCACTGTCCTAGTGCATCCTTCTTTCTCATCCCTTCATTTTTTTAGATCATCCCAATATAATTGACTTATGCTTACACCCTCTGTCTATGTAGACTTCTAACTGCCCTAATAATGATAAAGTTCATAGGAAGATGTATTATCTTCATATATAAGAATGTAAACAGTTTAACATTATTTAATCTCTTATGAGTATTTCATGTTTACTTTTTTACGCTTCTCTTAAGTCTTGTGTTTGAATGTTAAATTTTCTGTTCAGCTCTGATCTTTTCATCAGAAATGTTTGAAAGTCCTCTATTTCATTAAATATCGATATCAAATTTTCTATTCAGCTCTGGTCTTTTCATCAGGAATGCTTAAAAGGTCTATCTTTCATTAAATATCCATTTTCCTTCCCTAAAGGATTATACTCAGTTTTGCTGCATAAATTAATCTTGGTTGTAATCCTAGTTCCTGTGGCCTCTAGAATATCATATTCCAAGTCCTCTGCTTCTCTAATATGGACAGTGCTAAATCTTATGTGATGCGGTGATACCACAATGTTTGAATTGTTATTTTCTGGCTACTTGCAATATTTTCTCCTTGAGATAGGAGCTCTGGAATTTGATTAGAATATTCCTGGTGTTTTTATTTTGAGATCTCTTTCAGGAGGTGATGGGTAGATTTTTAATTTTTCTTTTCCCTGCTAGATCTAGGATATTAGGACAGTTTTCCTTGAAATTTTCTTGAAATATGATGTCTAGGCTCTGTCTTTGATCATGACTTTCAAGTAGTCCAATCATTCTTAAATTATTTCTCCTTAATCTATTTTCCAGATCAATTATTTTTTCCAATGAGATAGTTCACATTTTCTTCTATTGTTTCCTTCTTTTGACTTTCTTTTATTGTTTCTTGATGTCTCGCGAAATCATTAGGTTTCACTTGCCCAGTTCTAATTTTTAAGGAATTATTTTCTCCAGTGAACTTTTGTACCTCCTTTTCCATTTGGCCAATTTTTTTTTTTTAAGGTTTGATTTTCTTCAGTCTTTTTGTGCTCTTTTTTTTTTTAACCAAGCTATTAATTCTTTTATCATAATGCTCTTGCATCGGGGGCGGAGCCAAGATGGCAGCATAGCAGCAGCAACATATTGCAGCTCTCACATAGCCACCCCAAAATACCCATAAAATAGGACTCTAAACCAATCCTAGAACCCCAAAACGCACACAAGGATACTTCCCACTAAAGTCAGCTCGGCTACGAGGAACCATATCAGCACTGCGAACCAAAACCAGCCTGGCCTGAAGCCGTGGCTATGCCCCGGGGGGCGGCTGGGCAGGAGAAGCTTCTCAGGTGAGATTAGCACCAGCTGCGAGTGGGGGAAGGGGGAGATAAGCAGTCTGGCCTAAAGGTCTCCAGAGTGGAAAAGCTAAAGGCAGAGGTTTTGCACCAGCCTCCACTTTGTAGCTTCCCGCCCGCGGCCTGCAGACAGCAGGAGGACTGAGTGATTGTTTTCAGGCCAGGGCTCTCGCGTTGAGCGGCCTGGATCCGGATTGTTGTCTTGGGCCTTGGTCTTGGAGTCTTCATTATCCAGTTAGCCGGAAGTCTAC
>CM053589.1:101004666-101023666 GCA_028646515.1 Pseudochirops corinnae
TGGTTAATAGTATCTTGAGTTCTCATAAAGTCATTTGCTTCCATTTACTCCACTCTAATTCTGAAGGAATTATTCTCTTCCATTTGCTTTTGAGATTGTTTTTCCATCTGGCAAATTTGGCTTTTTAGGCATTCTTCTCATCATTGGCTTTTTGGGCCTCTTTTCCCATTTGAGTTAATCTATTTTTTAAGGTGTTATTTTCTCCAGTCAGGTTGTTGACTCTCTTTTCATGATTTTCTTGCATCATTCTAATTTCTCTTCCCGATTTTTTCCTCCACTTCCTTTATTTGGTTTTCAAAATCCTTCTTAAGCTCCTCTATGGCTTATAATAAGTTTACATTTTTCTTGGAAGCTTTTGGTTTGGGAGTCCTGAGCGTGTTGTCTTCCTCCCATTCCATGCTTTGATCCTTTTTGTCCCCAAAAAAGGAATCTAAAGTTGGATTGCTGTGCTTACTTTGCTTCCTTTGCCTGCTCATGTTGCCAGTCAATTACTTGACTTTTGGGTTCTGTAGAACTCTGCTTTCAGAGGGGAGAGCTTTGTCCCAAATTGCAGGGGTTTTTGCAGATGCCAGTGCTATTAGGAGGCTGCTGTCTCTGCAGCCCCCTCCAGCTTTGGCTCACTGGTCATGCATCTCAGGACCACCACCCAAGACCATGCTCCTAATCCAGGCAGGTTAAGGAAAGAGTACTTAGCCTCTGAATGATCACTTGGCCCTCCTGCAATCTGCAGGCCAGGAGCTCTAAAGCAGCCATGTGGAGGCAGCTGCAGGGCCACTGCTTCTGCTGCTTTCTTGCCCCGGGTGTCAGATGGCCAGACCCACTCCTTTCCCCCAAATTTAGCTGAGTTCCACTGACTTTTCACTTTATCCTTGCCTCTTTTGGGTTAATAATTCTGGAAACTGCCACAGCTTCTGGCGATTCACTTTCCCAAGTACTAAAGCCATGGCTTGTCCTGGCCTCCCTTGGGCTAATTGGTTTCAGGCCTGGGTGGGCTTGACTCCCAGTGTGCTCTGATGTCCCCTTCCCATCCACCTGCCAAGCTGCCTTCAGCAGGAGCTTTGTTTCTCTGGCATTTTGTGGGTCCTGGAGCTCCAAAATTTGTTTAGAGTCATATTTTGTAGGTATTTGAGGTGGTTATGGGGGTGCTCATGGAGTTCTCCTGCTACTATGCTGCCATCTTGACTCTGCCCCCACTAAATTTTTTTTACATGTAATTGAAAAAAAATTTAAAAATATATAAAACTACTTTATATTTACTTGAAAATTTATATGGAAGATAGACTCTGGGTATATAGAACAATTCTGTAGGAAGTAGGAATTATTTTGTAATAAAGAATTTACCTGCAGACTTGTTTAGGTTTTTAAAAAATTTTCTTGGGAGAAATCATCTGCCTCTGTTTTGAAAGCCCAGTTTTTTCTTCTGACTAAATTAATCAATGGGTATTTGTATGCTCCACAGTGCCAGTTGATGGGATACAGAATTAAAAGTGAAACAGCTATTTTCCTTTGAGGAACTTATATTCTATTAGGTGGGGCCATGGAAACAATGTCTATAAGCATGTCCTATCCAAAATGTATACAAAATAAATATATTGTTTTGTCAGGTAGGACACCAGAAATGGAAGGGATCAATAAATATTTTATGTAGAACACCTTTGAAATAAATTTTGCAGGAAATAAGGGATTCTAAGAAGCATAAAGAAGATGGGAATACATTTTGGGTATATGAATCACTGAAAAGGCAGGGTATGGTATGTGATGTGTGGGGAACAGGATGAAGCCTATGGCTCAGCCACAGAAGACAGGAAAGGGAGTACTATTATAAGGTGGGAGTCAGGTTGGGAGGGCTTTAAAAGCTAAACAAAGGTATTTATAGTTGATCCCATTAGAGTTCATTAAATAGGGAGGGACACGATCACATCTTCATTTTAGCAGCTGTAAGAAAGATGGATTGGAGTGGGTTGAGCTTTGAGGCAAGGAGATCAATTAAGTGACTGTTGTAGTTCAGGCAAGAGATAGTTGAGGACCTAGATTGTGGTGGTGTCACAGAAAGCTTCTGTGTTTGTGAAAATGACAAGACTTAGCAACCGATTGGATTTGTGAGGAAAAGAGAGTACAGCAGGGGTGGGGAACCTGTAGCCTTGAGGACACATGTGGTCCTCAAGTGCTGCCCTTTGACTGAATCCAAACTTCATTGCACAAATTCCCTTAATAAAAGGAATTGCTCAGTAAAACTTGGACTCAGTCAAAAGGCCTCACCCAAGAACCCAGAAGGCCACATGTGATCTTGAGGCTGCAGGTTCCCCATTATTAGTAGGGCCTATAGAATAATGCCGAGATTGCAAGTCTAAGTAATAAAAGGGATCGGGCAAAGAACAGAAATGAAAATAGGAAAATCTGGGAAAAGGCTAGGTTTGAGGGGAAAGATAATGAGTTCTAATTTGGACAAAGTGAATTTGAGATGCCTATGGGACATTGTTTAGAATATCTAATAGGCAATTGGAGTTACACAGCTGTTTAGGAGAAATACTAGGGATCTGTATCAATACCTATTTCCATAAATCAGAGTCATCTATATACAGATGATTAGATCTATAGGAACTAATGAAATCACTAAGTGAGGAGGGCACAGGACTGAGCCTTATGGGTACATTCACAGTTAGGGGGCATGATACTGGGCATGAACCAGAAAGAGACTGAGGAGTGGAATGCAGAAAAGAGAGAGAGAGAGTCACCAGGGGCAGAAGGCAGTTTGGTGTCAAATCCTGCAGAGAGGACAAAAATGTTGAGGACTGAGAAAAGGTCATCAGATTTGGCAATTAAGACACCATCAGTAACTTTGAAGAGAATATTTTCAATTGAATGATGAGATCAAAAGTCAGATTATAGAAAGGAAATGGAGGCAATGAATACAGACAGCTTTTTCTAGTAGTTTGGTTGTGAAACTGAGCAAAGATAATAGGATGATAGCTTGAGGGGATTGTATGGTCCAGTGAAGAGTTTTAATATGGTCAGTTTTGGCATTTGAGAAGGAACTAATAGAAAGGGAGTGGTTGAATGAATATTAGAGAGAGGAGATCTTGTTGGGGTAGCCTTCAAGAGAAGATGGGAGAGGATAGAATCAAGAGTAAAATGCAGAGAGCTTGGCAAGAGCAAGGAAAAATGCTTCCTCCTCATCAGAGACTGAAATAAAGGAGGGAAAAGTGGTGAATGCTATCAAGAGATTTGGGGATGTAGAAAAGGGGGGGTATGAATGAGCTCATGAAGAATGGCCTGTATTTTCTCAGTAAAGAGTGATTCATGTTCTCAGCTGAAAGGGTGGGGGAAGGGGTGATGTGGTAGGTTTGAGAAAAGAAGGTTTGGAACAACCTCTGTGGTGAGTGATAGAGAACTGATTAGGTAGCAGTAAAAGAACTGCCTTGCTGTGGTGAGTGCCCAGTTGAGATTAGTAAATATAAATTTGTAGAGGACCCTGTCAGTTTGGTGATATGACATCTCTTAGTTCTGTTCAGCAGCTGGTGAGTAGGAGCAGAGCTTCTGGATGGTGGGAGTGATCTAGGGTTCCTAGGCAAGGTGAAAACACTGACTAAATAAGGTAGGAGGGAAGTGTTCTGAGAATAGAGGACAATGTAGAGTTAAACTGGTTAACTGTAGGGTGAAGAGTAGGAAGAGAAGAATATGAGATGGAGAAAGGTGAAGTATGGGGAGATTACTGAGAGATTAGAGGCATAGGTGAAGATGAAAAAAGGCTGAGAAGGGGTGAGACATAGGGCGAAGCAGAGTGATATTATAGAAGGTAACAATGTTGATTATGGATGGCTTGTTGTAACATTCCAGCATTTTTAGAAAAGGTTCTATAATAAGCCCAGATGCTTGTAAAACCAAAGTCTGTATCAGACATCAGGTGTGTGTTTGATTTGGTATGAGAGCTGGTAGTTAAAAAGACCACAGAATGAAAATTACTAGTTCTTCCTAGACTTAGCTAAAGGGATAGGAAGAGAGGAGAATCTTAGACCGGTTAAATTCAATAAATCCCTACTCTGACATTTATAGGCTATGTGACTGTGAACAGTTTTTCAGCTGTGAAATGAGGGTACTTGCACAACAACTCTCCCTGGGCTATGAGGAAAGAACTTTGTAAACCTTTAAATTTAACCCTGACCTTTTATTAAGTAAAAAATTCCATAAAGAGGCAGTCAGAAGGCTTCTTCTCATAGGCCATCATGCAGGCTCATGCTACTTAATAAAGACAAACACTATTACTATTTTTCCTGTTTTCTTATACCCTATGAACAGGACACTAGAGAGGACTTATTGTACCCTTACTCTTTGTTTCTTTCTTGTAAGGGCTTAGAGAAAGAGAGATGCTGGGGGAGTTGAGTAGAAAGAAAGCAAAGCATCATCAGCGCAGGTCTAATAAAAAAAAAAAACCAAAGAAACAAACGAATACAAATCCAACACTATCAACAGGAGAGAGTTAAAGCCACTGGCTGCAAAAGGATCTTGTATATCTTGTGAAGTAAAAATCTGTGATTTTTGTCCAAAAGTTCAGGGGAAATTAGAAGAAAGAATTCCAAACAAACTTTTATATAACCAGGGTTAGAATGAACTGTGAGTGAAATAAACATTAATGAGAGAGGCACCAAATTGTACCTAAATGCTGATTTAAATAAACCACAATTGTGAACTATTTTCAAATGTAGCATTATGTATGCTTGCATATGTTTGGCTTTTTCTTGATGATGAGCAGATAGATTTTCAGTTAAAATAAAAAGAGAGATAAGTAGACTATGTTTGGACTACAGGCTTAGCTGATGATGGCACAATTTATATTTCAGGATAACATCCTCCTAGATTCTAGGAGAGTTTGCAAAACCAAACATATAAAGCAACAGAACCAAATGTTCTACTTTATTCCTTTTCCTAATATATGATGATGAGTTACTTTTAACTTAAAAGGTAACTCAGGGATATATTCATTACAAGGGAGTAAGACTATCACACACTGGAAAAGTTTTGCTTTAGCCTCAAACTCATCTCCTGAGCAGTCTGAAAAGGGTCACCTTTTGCAAGTTCTTCTATGTCCTTTCGTTCATTAAAAATGGGCTGAGTACTTTTTTTATCCAAAATAATCCCAACTGTTTGGCAGAAAACAAAAAGGAACCTTAAAAATATTTTCCACACTAAAGACTGTCTTGGATTTAGCTTTTTTTGGGGGAAAAAAGTACTTTTGATGGAGGAGTAGAGTTTGCACTTTATTCAACTATTTTTTTGTTTTGTAGCCAAAAAATCAAAATCATTAATGTAAAGTGTGGCTTTTGAATACAATATAACCAATGATTCAATGGTATTTCCAGAATCAGTATTCAGGGTTTAAATTTAAGATATAATTGATCTCTTTCCAGGATTTTTTTATAGCCACACAATTTGTAGTTCACACTTACATGCTGAAAAGCTGACCCTTCTAACTTCAACTTGCTGCAATATAAAAATAATGCCACAGGACATAAGCAAAATCTCCTAAACCAATTTTCCTGGAGTGATTCTCTATAAGAGTTTACTATATAAGGAAAGCAGAAATTAAATGTAAAATTTCCTAATATCTTAGATATCAAAAGCAAGGGTCAAACCTCTTTGCAATTCATAAAGAATCTCAAATGTTTGAGTTAGAAGGGCCTTTAGAGAACCTCTTCAGAGTTTCTTAACTCTTTCTGTGTTATGAACTTTGCCAGCAAACTGATGTACCCTTTTCTCAGAATAATGTCTTTAAATGAATAAAACAAAATATCTAAGTTCACAAGAGAAACCAATTATATTAAAAACCAGGTTCACAGACCCTTCAGGTCAAGAACCTTAATTTTAGTTCAATACTCTCATTTTATAAATGAGGAAACAGAGCCCCAAAGAGATTAAAGTAATTTGCCCAAGGTTCCAGAAGCTGGACTAAAACTCCATATTTTAAATTCACAGGCTACTTCCTTTTCTAATCAGCCAACAGCCATTTTATTAAGCACTTAATGTTTCCAGGCAAGGTGTTAATCACTGCGGGGAGACAACATACACACAACTATGTAGCATAATACATAATAATGTAATTACTGTATAATAATATGGTACCTAGTACTGTGGCACCAGATTATTTTAAAGCTTACATGACAACAGTAATGATGATGATAGAAGAGAAGATTGAAGAATTAATTAGATTTGAAATGATAAAAAGAAGCCTGCTATTCTGGAAAAAAAAGTTGCTTTTAATATCATTAGATAGAAGTTAGAATAGTTTTCTGGACATTCAGGCCACACTTATTGAGTTCCCAGAAAGTGCATGGTATGTAGTTTTAGGTTTTTAATTTGTATCTTGAGGTCATTCCTCTCTGTTGACTCAAGGAGTGGGACAATGGAGAATATCATTAAATTTGGATGCTATTTTTGGGTTGGTTACCAATCACTTTCAGAAACTGATAATATCTTTTAAGTGTTCTGTACCACATTGTCTTCAATAGTGAGATGTCACCTACCTATACCATAGAAATATTGCAAAAATTATGGACCTGTTAATTATGAAGTGCTTCATAATCCATAGAAGGTGATAGAAAATGCAGAGTATTTTTTTCTTTCATATTAATAGAGATGTCAGATTTTAAAGTATTGTCATAAAGAACAAAGTATGAGGAATGTTTTAAGTTGAATTGGCATAATTTTCAGCATTAAAACTTGCCTAAGATTCTTTACATAGTTCCTTGTTTCTAAAACCATTTGTTTTTCATTTGTATAAAGAAACAGCCTACAAAGTTAAATTAAAGATCCTCTTTCAGTGACAAAGGAGTAATTATTCATTTAGTCTCAAAAATCTCTACTTTATTGGTTTTATGTACAACACAGGGACAGCTAGGTGGCATAGTGGATAGAGAGCCAGGCCTGGAGTTGGGAAGACCTGAGTTCAGATCTAGGGTCAGACATGTGTCAGCTGTGTGATCCTGGGCAAATCACTTAACCTTGTTTGTCTTAGTTTCCTCTTCTGTCAAATGAACTGGAGAAGGAAATGGCAAATCCACTCCATGTATTTTTGCCAAGAAAACCCTAAACGAAGGACTAAGAATTGGATTGAAATGACTGAACAACAACAGCAATAACATGACATTGGGGTAAAGAAGAGAGAATAGAAGGTGATGGGATTTACATGTTGGGTATAGGCTAGACTGTCAAATAGCCCAGTTCAGCTCTGTCCATATTTGCTGCCCAATTTTTAATGCAGTCAAGACATCTTGCTCACAAGACATAGCTAGCTAGGTTTGTCACTTTAATGAAAGGAGTTGAGTACCTACCTTTGACCACTCTGATGCCTCCCAGATAGAAAGGCAGTCACGGCCTTCACAGCTTTGAACTGCTGTCGGTTTGTGGCTGAGGCAGTAGAGGTCTCTGGTGTTAACATAGGTACCATTCTGCAGTTGATAAACACAGGTCACCTCCCGGTGCTGAATTCCCTTCTCACAGGTTGCTGAGCAGGGACTCCAGTGCCCTGTCATCCATCTGCATAGCAAAGAAGACAGACAACATGAAAGATGACAGACTGAAAAGTCTGCTCAGTGGTCCTTCCCAACAGTACTGAAAGAAGCGTGAGGGAATGAATGGATATAGTAAATGCAGACAGACCTTTAGAATCTTGTTTAGACACAAGCCTTGGTGAGGTTGAATTGATCAGGTCTTTAATCTAGAATCTTGTGAATTTTTCCACTTTCCTAATATTTCCATGAGATAAATTTTGGCACTATCTCTTATAAATTCTGGGGGATGTGGAGGATGGCAGTGGAAGAGGAGAGCCAGGAATAAACAACTTGGTGAGGCAAACACACTGAATTTAATTCCTGTATAGGTTCGTAAATGACCTTACAAGCCATCTAGTCCAAAGCTCCTGACTAATGCAGGAATCCCCTTCATAACTTCCTGATGAGTGGCTATCTGCTTGAATATTTCTAATGATGGGAGAATTTCTAATGACTGGGGAGCTCCCCAGTTTGCAAGGCAGCCCCTTTTATTCATATACAGCTGTAATTATAATCACATTTTTCTTCAAATTGAGCCAAAATCTGCTGTCCTGTGACTTCCACCTATTTCTTACATCACTTAGGATAAAAAATGGACCTGTGATTAGATTATTTCAGGGAATGAATACATACAGATATCCCCTCTACTAATAATACAGGTTGGCATCTTCAAATGACTTGATCATGGTTACACAGCCAGTAGGTATCAGAGGGAGAATTTGAACCTAAGACTTCAGGGCTTTGAGATTGCCACATTGCCTGCCCTCTGGTTCAGTACAGAATAAATTTACTCTCTGCTTCATATGACAGCCTTGAATAGACAGACATGTGCTTTCCCTTCCCAGGTTTTCTATTTTTCAATAGTGCCCACAATTCCTTTTACTGCAGATCCCAAAATCTAGATTGGAAGGGTCCTCAGAGGCTTTCTAATTAAATCTATCCCTACAGAGGAACGACCTCCACAATATACCTAAAAAGTGATTATCTCACCTTTGTGTGAAGACTTGAGTGAGGAGAGCCCAGGCAATTCAGTCTACTTTTAGTCATCTCTGAATGTCAGCAAGTTTAGAACTTCCTTTCTGTAACTTCTCCCCATTATTCCTTGTTCTGTCCTCTTCCAAACATAAGATAGCTAACACTGCTTCCATATGATAATCTTTCAAATGTCTGATTGCTTTGAAATCAATAATTTCATAGCAGAAATTATGTAACTCCCCACCCTAGTAGATTGTTTTAAAAAATTCTTTTCTCTAGGCTAAACATTTGAGTTCCTTCAACTGACCCTGGGGAGGTGTGGTTAC
Source organism: Pseudochirops corinnae (assembly GCA_028646515.1). Taxonomy (NCBI): domain Eukaryota; kingdom Metazoa; phylum Chordata; class Mammalia; order Diprotodontia; family Pseudocheiridae; genus Pseudochirops; species Pseudochirops corinnae. The sequence continues at coordinate 101,013,512 of CM053589.1, forward strand.
AAGGTTCTTCACCCTTCTAGTGCTCCTTCCAGAGTGGTCTTCAGCTTATTAATGCCTTTCCTTAAAAAATGGCACCCAGAATGGAACACAGTGCTCTAGATATGTTCTTAGTAGAGCAGAGTACAGCAAAACAATCACTTTCCTTATTCTGTACTTTTTGCCTCTCTTAATACAGCTCTCCAGAGCATTAGTTTTTTTTGGCTATCATGTCTTATATTGAGCTTGAAGTCTACTAACCCTCCAGATATTTATATTTCAAATTACTTTAAATTACATGAAGTCTAATCCACTTGTGGAAAATGGAAAACTATGCCTAGTAACATACCTTGCCAAAAAATGAGGCACTGAGTAAATGAAAACTCTTGAAGAAGTCAAAGGATGATAAGTCAAATACTTTGTGTTTAAATTGTACAAAGCAAAGAATTTTGGAAGTATATAAAAACAGCATGGTGAACAATAATGGAGGGCAAAGAAAAAATAAAGGATCCAATGCAGGTTAACAAGCAAGATATTGAAAGGGAAATAGTAAGACAGCACTGGGTAGTATCAAGAGACCTTCAGAGCCTGGAGCTGCTAAAGCAATAAACAAAGCTCTTAGAGTAGCCAAGAAGTGAAAGGAAGAATGTTTCTTGAAACAAAAATTGAAAAGAGGGGAGAAAAGTACTTAGAATCATAGAATTATAGAGCTGTAAGTAATCTGAGAGGCTGTCTAGTCCAGTTTATTTTATAGATGAGGAAACTGAGGCCCTTTCCAAAAGGTGATATGACTTGCCTAATTAAGATCATATAGAAATGAGACCCTGAAAGATAATTGAAAGTGGAAGATCCATCACCTTGAAGAGTTTCTGGAGCCATATTATCTTTCTCTAAGACTACATATTCATAAAAGCTTATTTTCCAAATTTTTCAAATTCTGGAATTTTTTGAAAAACACTACAATTTTATATTGCAGAGGAAATTTATTTTATTGATAAATCTGATACTTTATTTTTTCCCCCACTTTTTGGAGGGGGGAAGGCAGGGCAATTGGGGTTAAGTGACTTGCCCAAGGTCACATGGCTAGTAAGTGTTAAGTGTCTGAGGCCAGATTTGAACCCAGGTCCTCCTGGCTCCAGGGTAGGTGCTCCATTCACTGTGTCACCTAGCCACCCCCCCCCCCAATCTAATACTTTATTAGTCACAGCAGAAATAGTATCAGTTGTTTCTTTTTTTTCTTTTTTGGAGGGGGGAGGGCAGGGCAGTTGGGATTGTGACTTGCCCAAGGTCACACAGCTAGTAGGTGTTAAGTGTCTGAGGCCAGATTTGAACTCAGGTCCTCTTGACTCCAGGGCTGGTTCTCTATTCACTTCATGACCTAGCCGCCCCACAGTTGTTTCTTATATGACATAACTGAAAAATTCCTTTTAAACTAGAACCCAGAGTAAAATACAGTATTATATCTATGATTTGATCAGTATAGAATATATAGTATAACACTATTACCTTCTTTAATATTTGCAGATATACTTCTATTAATATAATCTAAGATTACATTTTGTTTAGCAACCATTACTAGACATTTACAATTTTGTGGTTAATTAAAATATCTCCAGGTTTATTTCCCTTACGTCGCCTGTGGTCAACATGTATCATCTCTTATTCTGTATTTGTAGAGTTGACTTTTTGAACCTATGTGACAAGAACTTATATTTATAACCATTAAATTTAATATTGTTGAGTTTTGTACATAATTTCAGGCTTTTGAGGCAAATTTTAAAAATATGAATTTAATTGACTAGAACTTTGGATACAAAAGGCAGCATTCAGGAAGGAGAATTAGTAAGAGAAATTTATTTCTACTCATACTTCAGATTAGGAGAACCAGAGAGTTGGTATTTTGTAATCTCTTATAATAGCAAATTTGTCCCAAGCATGAAAAATTAGATTTCTTGGATGAGGGTATGTTGTAAAATGGGGCACTGGAAGACATAAAGTTTAATTTTATTACACCTGCAGGTTATATTCTCTTCTATAAAAATAATTAAAACATTTTAGGAGTTAAATTTATCCCCTTGAGATAGTTTTATTTTTCATAACCAACATTTACTCAGTACCTTTCCAGAAAAAAATTCCTTGGCCTTTCAGATAACAGGTTATCATCATCATCCTCATCATTAATAATAATATTTATTATCACTTCACAGTTATATAATGTTGTGCCTTTACTGTTGTGAAGAGGAGGGGTTTTACATAGTATGACATGATGGAAAGGAATCTTCCCATCATTGCTTCCTGACTTCCAGTAAAGGAACTTTTAATCCTTTATAATTTCCCTCATCGTAGCTGCCCATAACCTCATAAAGGAATAGGACACAGCCAAAAACATTTGTAGATATATGTTAAACCTATTTATGGCTGTGTTCACTAACTGGGCTAATCTCTGCCAATTCTGCTCTAATATACCCTACTGGAACTATGAATAGGAACTATTTCTGCACTCCTCTCCTTGAACTCCAGAAAAGCAAGTCATTTTTGAGATTATCTGACCCTCGGCTTCACAACAGCCACAGGCATTTAACAAACAGTGTTAGGTTGATTTTCTTATGATCATCAGGCACTTTACCCGTACTTTGTCATTTTGGCTTTATAAATACATCTCATTGCTATCAGTTCAGGACTGTGGTCCTGGTATCTGGCAGACATTTGCATTTTACCCTGGGAACAGTCACAGCTGGTGGCACTTTCCACTCTAGATACAACACTTGTATAACCGGAATATGAAGACAATGAAAGGTACACCAAAAACAGCCAGATGATATTTTGGCTGAGAATGACTGAGATGAGACTTTTTTGTATAAAAGTTACTCAAGCAATATCTATCAAAGTGTTTCCTGCAGTTGGTCAATGTATTATAGTCTTACTAATTATATGAATTCCTCGATAAAGAGAAGGGCTGGTAATAGTGTAAACCTGTACCATCTGCTCCTCTAGTAGAATGGACCTCTTCATTGGAATTTGAATGATCATCTAAAATAACAACAACTACTCACGTTTCTGCAGTGTTTTGAGGCTTTCTGTTCAACACTCTTGTGATGCAAGCTGATGTACATTATATAGATGAGAAAACCAAGGTTCAATGACTTACTTAGTTTTACATGGTTAATAAATATGAGAGCCAGGACTGAAACCTGTGTCTCCTAAGGTAATATATGTATGATGTAACAAAATCCACATGCTAGCAAGGTATTCCCTAACACCTAAGGTTACTAAATATTTTAATTAAAATTAATTTAGTAAAATGACTAAAATGCCTGTACCCTTTGACCAAGAGAGTCCACTGCTGGGCATATACTCCATTGACATGGACAAAAAGACATGCGCTACATATACCAAAATATTGCACCATCCTTTTGTGAGAGTAAAGTATTGGAAGCGAAGAAGATACTTATAAATTGAGGATTAGCTTAATGACTTGTGGCACACGGATGGAATGGAATGGAGTATGCCGAACATTCATACGAGGAACACAAACACAGAGAGATTTACATGTACTGACGTAGGATTAAGTAAGTAGAACAAGGAAAACAATATAAATCACAGTTACAACAATATAAATAGAAAGAACCACAAAATAATAGAAATAAATGTTGCAAAATTATGAAAAAACAAGCTTCTGAAGAAGACATTAAAAACACCATCCCATATTCCTTTGCATAGGCCCACAAATTTAGAATATAATGTCAATGTAATGTATAATATGGAATATAACTGCATATGTCACATTTTTTTCATTGTATTAATCACTTTTGTTGATTTTTTTTCCTCCCTTTAAAATGTTAGAAGGGATTGCCCTTGAAAGGAGGGAAAAATCTAGGTGATGTAAAAACAAAAGATTACAATGTATTTTAAAAAGTTAGATTAAAATGTCTTTGTTATGTTTCATCTTTGGACATAAAGTATTTCATAAATATTTAATTGAAGGATTTTTTTAGACCCTGAGTTCGTTTGCAGTTTCAGTGTTTAATTGGGTAGGTGGTAGTAGTAGTAAAAGTAGCAGTAACAATAATGACAGCAGATATTCATATAGTGCTACCTAGGTGTCAGGCACTGTGCTAAGCTCCATACAGTTATTAAAGAAAAGGCAGACAAATTAAATTGGATCCACAGGTTCTTTGAAGCCAAAGGAATGACATAGGAAAATAAAAGGTGGACTTAGATGGATGGTCTTTAGTTTTTCTTTTTTTTCTTTTTGTGCTTTTTGGAGGGCAACTGGGGTTAAGTGACTTACCCAAGGTCACATGACTAGTTTTAGTGTTAAGTGTTTAAGGCCAGATTTGAACTGAGGCGCTTCTGACTCCAGGGCCGGTGCTTTATTCACTGTGCCACCTAGCCGCCCGAAAAAGAGGATTTTGTTTTTGATTCTGGAGGTGATTGGGAGCTATCAAGGTTTTTATTTTTATTTTTTATGCTTTTTGGAGGGGGGAAGATAGAGCAATTGGGGTTAAGTGACTTGCCCAAGGTCACATGGCTAGTTGTTTGCATTAAGTGTTCGAGGTCAGATTCGAACTCAGATCCTCCTGACTCCAGGGCTGGTGCTCTATTCACTGCACCACCTAGCCTCCCACCTGATCTTTAGTTTTTCTTGAACTGACACTTTTAGAAAGGAGTATAGTAAGGAGGTTTACTGTAATAGCTTACTGCTGAGGTAAACACTCACAGACACAGTAAAGCAACTGAAGGCTGAAACCTCTGAAAGACAACACTGTGTTGGCAAGTCTAGGAGAAAGAACACATGAGACATTGCCTACTCACACATTTTATTATAGGTCTTGTTAAGATACAAGAGGGAGTATAGAATGGTGGATTGAAAGCTGACCTCCTTGTCAGAAATGCCAGGATTCAGATCCTGCCTCTCACACATACTAGGGACAAGTGACTTAACCCTCCCCAGTGTCCCAGAGCAACTCTGGGACTATGGATTGCAAAACAGTGATCAGTCTGTACTGGTGAAGGTAGCTTCCTCAGCAGGACACTCCCTACAGCAAAGAAATCATAGTTCTGGAGCAAAATCATTAACCAACTGCAAACCAAACAAACATTACCCAGGTAACCATTATTCCTGAGACTGAAATACAGGTCTCAGCTTGAGAGAGATCTTCTTACTCTAAGATGAATGAATGAATGAATGAATGCATGAATGAATGAAATATTTTTCCAGTGACTAAGTAGTTACCCTTTATCTAAGTAATTGGGTTCATGCAGACAGCCCATTTACATCATTCTTGACAGTCTTAAACCAGCTTAAATTATAAGCATAATTTGTATAAGGGCTGAAATGAAACTTACTTTTCACTTAGTCTACTCTTTCTTCATGGACAATACAAGTTTACCAGTGCCCACAACTATAGGAGGAAAGCAATCCCTGCTTCCTCATTGTGTACAGCTCTTGTTCATATAATTTATGGTAGTTTCCTCCACAGGGGGTCAACCTAATATTGCTTCCCCTAATTCTTTTAACCCTTTTATGAGGGTGATGCACTTATCTCAGATCTACATACCCATTCCAAGCCTATCTCTGGAGCTCTAGTCATTTGTCACAAACTGCCTAATGAACATTTCTAACTGGATTTCCCAGGGGCATCTCAAACTCGACATGTCCAAAATGCAATTTATGATTTTTACTTCCAGACCCAGCCCTCTTTGAAATTCTTCTATGTATGTTTAAGGCACCACCATTCTTCTGGTTACCTGTATATGCTCCCTTGGTGTTGTCACTGACTCCAATCTCAGGTCACCCTGTTTATCTAACAAGTTGCTGAATCTTGTTTCTACTTCTCCAACATCTCTCACCATTCACATGGCCACTACTTCCTGTCTGCCTCCTTTTCACATGTACAACCACCAGCCCCTCACCACCTCTGGCCTGGACTATTGTAATATGCTACTAGTTGTTTTCCCTACTTCAGGTGTTCCCACTCTATTACAATCTGCACATGGCTTCCAAGGCGATTTTCCTTAAGTGCAGACCTGACTAGATCACCTCCTTTCTCAAATTCCAGTGGCTCCTTCTTCCTTCTGGGATCACATACAGACTCCTCTGCTCTCACAACCTGTCCCCACAGAATCTTCCCAGCATTATTATATACTATTCCCCTTCATACATACTACTGCCTAGACATACTGGTCTTTTTGCTATTCTTCTCACATAACATTCCATCTTTCATCTCTTCCCTTGTGCCTGGAAGGTATTTATTTCCTCCTTAACTCTACCTCTCAAAATCCTTTAAGGTTCAGTCAAGGGCCACCTTCTACATGAAGCCTTTCTTGATTCCTCCAACTGCTACTTCCTTCTCCCCAACATGTCCCTATTGTCTCCTCTTGCTTGATTGTAAGCTTCTTGAGGGCTGGGATTGTATTTTGTTGTTATATCTTTAGTGCCTAACACACTGCGTGGTGTGCTTAATAAATGTTTGCTGAATGATTAGTGGCTCAGTAGACAGAGTACTGTACTTGCAGTCAGGAAGACACAAGTTCTAATTCTGCTTCAGACACTTAGTGTGATACTGGGCAAGTTACATGTAGAATAAAGGGATTAGACTTAGTGACCTCTAAACTCCCTTTCTAAATCTATGATCCTAGGATCTATTTCTTTCTGTCCAGTTTTTATGTGTGTATCCATCTACACGGATATGCATGTGTGTTTATAAAATATATGTGTGTGTATGAGTGCACATGCAGGCACTTGTACATACACAAAAATACACACACACACACACACACAGATAGATGGGCAGAAAGCCAAACTTCTGCCTAAATTCCTAACTGGAAGCTCTGAGGGAATATGTTGTACTCCGTAACTTTTTGTTCAATATAAACTCCCTAACACAGTGGAGGGAACTGCAGGGATCTGAGGGGTCCTTTATAGTGTCTCAAGGCTTAAAGTGAGCTAATTAACATAGCAGGAGATGTGGCTGATTACAGCTGTGGAGACAAAGGGGATAGGGAAGAGAAGACTGTGACAAGCAGCTGGTGTTATATATGAAAAACATTATGTTTGGTGAATGTGTGGGAGGGGGACGGCTTAGAAAGAGAAAACAAAACTGTCATTGGCCTCATTTATATTTTCTCTTGGAGGGAAATGAGGGTACATAAAAGCGGTTGAGATTGTTCTGACTAGCCTAAGGATGCAGTGAAAGAGTCCATGCTTTTGATCACTTAATAGGATTAACATTTTCCAAGAAGGATCAAATATCACTAAGTTGCACTTACAACTTGCAGGCTTCTAAAGTAAGTGCTGGTTTCCTTTCCCCTTGAGAGGGTGACGAAGAAAGTGCTTCAAATAAGATTTTAAGTTCACTTAAAAATGTGAACATAAGTAGTGACTTGGAAGCCATGGATTTGGAAATCATTCCACTGAGAAAAAAATCATCGACACACAGGATAGTCTCCTAAATTGGATTTGCTGCCAAAATAACATGATAACAAAGGAATGATAGAAACAGCAAATTTGTGAGCCAGCAGTTAACACCTCCTCCCCCCCTCTCCAGATGTTGCCTGCCATATGGCAAAACCTAGGAATCTTGGATTGACCTTCCTTGAAAAGGCATAAATAGATCATTGGTGAACTGTCTTCATTTCTTATGGGATTGGTGTGGAAGAGGGTGTGTCAGAAGGCCCAAATCCTGTATTGACTCTCTTTACCTTTTGTGTGGTAGACCCATATTTCAGGTCTTAAGTTTTGCTTCTATAGTTACATTTTTGTTTCTCTGGAATCCATTTCTCCTTACCCTTGTTTTTCCCCTTCCCAACCCAAACTCCTCTTTGCAGAAACCTTGTGCAGGGAGGATTTCATCTTGAAAGAGTGAAAGTTCCTAAATAGGACCAAAGATTCATCTGTATGCTTCTATCTTATCAGAATAAACCTCAATGAAAACTCTAGTGTAAATATTTTTCTAGTTAGCCTTGATGGGTATAAAAACCTTCCTCCCAGGGAAAATACTTTGAATTCCTTCAAGGAAAGAGTAGGATACTTAGAGTCAGCAACTCTATGATGAACTGTGGGAATCTTGAGGCTAAACGGGAATGTGCAGTGTTAATAGTCCTTAGTTAGCTAAGGATGGCTGATTGCCACTTGTTTCTGAACACCTTTGAAATAAACTTCATTTTATTCTGCAGCCATATGTTAGTCTTGTGTAATAGTTATTTCCTAAACTTTGTGATTGAAACCCAAGCATGGATCAGTTTGTCTGGTCAAGTTAATAGAACTGGTAATCATTATGTCAAAATGGCAGAGTAATGTAGCTTCCCAAGTAATGGTGTCAAGAAAAAAATAGGGATAAAGGTAATTAAAGTGAAGTGCAAAAAACACTTAAGGATCCCATGCACTCCTTGCCTTTTTGGGGCAAGAGCCATGTTGCATGCTTTTCATTTATGTGGGATGACAGACATCTAGTCAACTTTACCCATGGATCCTTAAGCAAGAAGATGAAATCAATTTCCATTATTTTTTCTCTTTGTGTCTTCTCTCTATTTCTGAATATGTTTTATTTATTTTTTAAACATCACACTCATTGGGGTGGCTAGGTGGTGCAGTGAACAGAGCACTGGCCCTGGAGTCAGGAGGACCTGAGTTCAAATCTTGCCTCAGATACTTAACACTTACTAGCTGTGTGACCTTGGGCAAGTCACTTAACCCCAATTGCCCTGCCTTCCCCCTTCCAAAAATCAAAAGAAAAAAAAAATCACACTCATTGAAAAATGGAAAAAGAACATAACAATACCTGCAGCAACCAAGCTAAACTCTCTTAACATTTCCCTCCAAATAACATTAAAATAACTCCTCAAATAAAATTTTGGAAGAACAGAACAAATAAAAGGTTAGAGTGAGAATTTTTTCCAGCCTAAGACAATCTTAGGAGGTAAGAGAGAACTGACACCAGGATGGGATCTAGCCTGGAGAATGGCAGAGGCACCAGCAGGGGGCATTGGAGGCAGCCATGACAACAACAGAAGGAATGGATTCAGGAACTCTCAGACCAGAGAAGTAAGAGGGTCAGTCAATTGCTCAGAGAAAGATCATAGGGGACCTTGTGCTGCTACTCAGTGCTGCTGGCACTAATTGGAAACTCTATTACACATACATGGTTCTGGGTGAGAGTTTCAGGACAGAGAGGAGCATAGGTGGTTGACCACAAGGGAGAAGTTCCAAGCAAAGAGAAACAATAGTTGCTTATGGCTACAGGAGAGCAGGAGACCTGGTCACAGTTCCAGGGTCAAGAATACTAGCACTTGCAGCTGCAGGGAAGCAAAGGCCCTTCCTGAGCAAAGACCAGAGCACAGGCCAGGAGAAAAGTGACCACACCTCTCCCAGGATAACACCCACTTGGAAACACTAAGAACTTGCAGACCCCCAGAAATAGCTCTGAAAACAGCAGCTGAAAAGAGCCTGATGCTAGGGACAGTGCCTACCTACCACCAGATGAGCAGAACCCAATTTTAACATAAAGTTCAGAGTTAAGAAATATTCTGGAAAAAGAGGAAACAACAACAACAAAAAAGAACTAGACCATAAAAAGCTACTTCTGTGGCAGAGAAGATCAAGAACAAACTCAGAAGACAGCAATGTGAAAACAGTTACAAAGAAGGCCTCAAAAATGCTAATTGGACGCAAACCCAAAAAGAATTCCTGGAAGAGTTAAAGAAAGGATTGAAAGAAAGAGATAAAAAGGAAAGAGAAAAAAATTGGGAAAAGAAATGAGAGTGATGCAAGAACATTATTATTTTTTTTTTTTGGCTTTTTAAAAGTATTTATTGTGATAGTATCAACACTGGCTTCCTTGTATGTTCTCTTCTTTTTTTTTTTTAATTTTATTATAGTTTGCATCATTCATTTCCACAAGATTTTGAGTTACATATTTTCTCCCCCTCTTTCCCTCTCACCCCAAAACAGCCATCCCAGTGTGTCCCCCCTCCCCCAATCTATTCTCTCCTATGTCACTTTTCGGTAGGGCAAGATGGATCTCCCAACCACAGTGCCTGTGTATCTCAAGTTCCAGTTGGATGTAGTCAATAATAATAATAATAATAATTGCATATATATATACGTAGATACATATTCATAACATTTGATTATGGAACTCCAGATTCCAGATTCTTTCTCTTCTTCCCTCACCTCCC
>CM053589.1:101024166-101040700 GCA_028646515.1 Pseudochirops corinnae
CAGTGGGATCACTGTTTTGGGGGGGTAGGGGAAAGTTGGGGGAAAATTTGTAACTCAAAATCTGGTGGAAATGAATGATGTAAACTAAAAATAAACAAAAGTTAATAACAGTAAAAAATTTTTAAAAAAAGAAATTTAGCATTCATTTTTGCTAAATTTTGAGTTCCAATTCTCTCCCTCCCACTTTGAGAAGCCAAGCAATTTGATACGAATTATACATTTGCAATCATGCAAAACGTATTTCCATATTAGACATGTTACAAAAGAAAACAAAAATAAATAAATAAAAACAAAGTTAAAAAAGGTATGCTTTGATCTACAGGCTCCATCAGTTCTTTGTATGGAACTAGATAGCATTTTTCATTATAAGTCCTTTGGAACTACCTTGGATCAAGGTATTGCTGAAAATAGCTAAGTCATTCACAGTTGATCATCCTTACAATATTGCTGTCACATATTCTCCCACTCACTTCACGTTGCATCAGTTCATATATGTCTTCCTAGGTATTTCTGAAAGCCTTCTACTCATGATTTCTTACAGCATAATAGAGTTCATCATAATCATATGCCACAACTTCTTCATCCATTCTCCAACTGATGGACATCCCCTAAATTTCCAATTCTTTGCCACCACAAAAAGCTGCTATAAATATTTTTGTACATATAGTTCCTTTTCTTTTAATCTCTTTGGGATACAGATCTAGTAATGATATCGCTCGTTCAATGGGTATGCACACTTCTATAGCCCTTTGGGAATGGTTCCAAATTGCTCTCCAGAATGGTTGGATCAGTTCACAGCTCAAACAGTGCATAAGTGTCCCAATTTTTCCTCATACTCAAAAACATTTGTCATTTTCCTTTTCTATCATATTAACCAGTCTGATTGTTTTGAGGACCTCAGAGTTGTTTTAGTTTGCATTTCTCTAATCAATAGCAATTTAGAGCATTTTTATGTAACTATAGATAAAGTTGACTTCTTTGTCTGAAAATTGCATGGTCAAGTCCTTTGACCATTTATCAAATGATGAATGACTCATATTCTTACAAATTTGACTTAGTTCTCCAAGTTGAGAAATGAAGCCTTCATCAGAAAAACTTGGTATAAAAATATTTTCCCCAGTTTCCTGCTTTCCATCTAATATTGGTTTCATTTGTACAAAAAACTTTTGTAATATAATGTAATCAGAAGTATTCATTTTACATCCCATAATGCTCTTTATGTCTGGTTTGGTCGTACATTCTTCCCTTGTCCTTAGATGAGACAAGTAAAACTTTCCATGCTTTCCTAATTTGTTTTCCTGATTTGCTCACCCTTTTTGTCTAAATCATCTACATTTTGACCTTATTTTGGTGTATACGGTGTGAGATACTGATCTATGCTTAGTTTCTGCCAAACTGCTTTCCAGTTTTTCCAGCAATTTTTGTCAAATGGTAAGTTATTACCACAAAAACTTGGATCTTTGGGTTTATCAAACACTAGACCATTATGGTCACTTACTACTGTGTCTTACGTACCCAATCTATTCTGCTGATCCACCACATTACTTCTTAACCACAATCAGATTGTTTTGATAGTATGGTTTGAAATCTAGTATTGTTAGGCCACCTTCCTTCACATTTTTTTCATTGATTCCCTTGATATTCTTGACCCTTTTGTTCTTCCAGAGGAATTTTGCTTATTTTTTTTCTAGTTCTAAAAATAAATTTTGATAGTTTGATATGTATGGCACTGAACATGTAAATTAATTTAGTTAGAATTGTCATTTTTAGTATAATGCCTCAGACTACACATGCACAATTAAAATTTTCCAGTTCTTTATATCTGACTTTATGTGAAAAGTGTTTTATAATTGTGTTCACATGGTTTCTGGAATTGTCTTGGAGGTGGATTCTTTTTTGTATAACTTTATTTATTTGTTTTTTAGTTTTCAACAATCATGTATTTCCACAAGATTTTGAGTTACAAATTTTCTCCCCGTCTCCCTCCTACCCCCACCCCAAGATGGCAAGCATACTGAATACCTCTTTCCACAATCTGTTCTCTCTTATATCCTCCCCCATCACCCCTCTTACTTTCTTGTAGGGCAAGATGGATTTCTATATCCCATTGCCTTTTTTATATCTTATTTCCCAGTTGCAGGTAAAACACATTTTTTAACATTTGTTTTTAAGACTTTGAGTTCCAGATTCTCTCCCTTCTTCCCTCCATTGGTAAGATAAGCAATTCAGTATAGATTGTACATATGTAGTTACACAAAACATTTCCATAGTAGTTATATTGTGAAATACTAACTATATTTCCCTCCATCCTATCCCATCCTCCATTTATTCTATTTTCTCCTTTGACCCTGTCATTTTTCAAAAGTGTTTGCTTCTAACTACCCTCTCCCCCAATCTGCTCTTCTCTTATCCCCTTCCCCCCTACTTTCCTGTAGTGTAAGATACCCAATTGAGTGTGTATGTTATTCCCACCTTAAGCCAAATCCAATAAAAGTAAGGTTGACTCATTCCCTTTCACCTTCCTGCTCTTCCCCTCCATTGTGACAGCTTTCTTGGAAGTGAATTCTCAAGTATTTTATATTGTCCACAGTTATTTTAAATACAATTTCTCTTTCTAGCTTTTCCTGCTGGACTTTGTCAGTAATATGTAGAAATGGTGACGGTTTATAAGGGTTTATTTTTTATCCTGCAACTTTACTGAAGTTGTCAATTATTTCAACTAGTTTTTAGTTGATTCTCTAAGTACACTCATATGGATTATAAGGAGTAATGGTTTTGTTTCCTCATTACCAGTTCTAATTCCTTCAATTTCTTTTTCTAGCTAATATTTCTAGAATGATATTGAATAATAATGGTGATTATTGGGAAGGCTTCTAGTTTATCCCCATTATTTATTCTGTTTGCTGATGGTTTTAGATAGATACTAATTATTTTAAGGAAAGCTTCATTTATTCTATACCTTCTAGTGTTGATAGGAATGAATGTTCAATTTTGTCAAAAGTTTTTTCTGCATCTTTTAAGATAATCATATGAGTTTTGTTGTTTTTGTTACTGACATAGTCAATTATGCTAATAGTTTCCCTAATATTAACCCATTCCTGCATTTCTGATATAAATATCACCTTCTCACAGTGTATGATCTTTATATTGCTATAATAGTCTTGCTAATATTTTATTTAAAAATTGTGTGTCAATATTCATTAAGGAAATTGGCCTATAATTTTCTTTCTGTTTTTGCTCTTCCCAGTTTAGGCATCAGCACCCTATTTATATTGTAAAAAGGAATTTGGTGTAGGACTCCTTCTTTGCCTATTTTCTGAAATGGTTTATATAGTATTAGGATTAATTCTTCCTTAAATTTCACAAAATTCACTTGTAAATCTATCAGGTCCTGCAGTTTTTCTTAGGTCACTCATTTATGGCTTACTCAAATTCTTTTTCTAAGAGTTATTTAAGTAACCTATTTCCTGTTCTGTTAATCTCAATAGTAAATATTCATCCATTTTCTTTAGATCAGGGGTGTGGAACCTGTGCCTCAAGTTTACATGTGGCCCTCTAGGTCCTCAAGTGTGACCCTTTGACTGAATCCAAACTTTACAGAACAAAGCCCTTTAATAAAAGGATCTGTTCAATAAAACTTGGATTCAATCAAAAGGCTGTACCCAAGGACCTAGAAGGCCTCCAGGCCACAGGATTCCCACTCCTGCCTTCGATCATCAGTTTTACTAGCATGTGATTAGGCAAAATAACTCCTCATAATTGCTTTAATTTTTATTTAATTGGTGGTGCATTCACTTTTGTATTTTTGATACTGGTAATTTGGTTTTCTTTGTTTAAATCAAATCAATCAATGGTTTATCTATTTTATTAGTTTTTTTCATAAAACCATATCCTAGTTTTATTGATTACTTCAGTATTTTTTTTTACTTTGAATTTTATTAATCTTTCTGATTGTCAGGATTCCATTTGTTGTTTAATTGGAGATTTTTAGGTTGAGGGTTTTTTTTTCAGATTATTTTTTTAGTTGCATGCTTGGTTCATTGATCTGCTCTTTCCCTTTAAAAAAAAATGGATATACTTGTTATGAGAAATAAATTTTCCCTAAGTACTTCTTTAGCTACATCTCACAAAATTTGGTTTGTTGTCTCGTTTTCTTTCTCTTTAATGAAATTGCTGATTTTTCTATGATTTGTTCTTTGACCCACTCATTCTTTAGGATTAGATTAGTTTCCAATTAATTTGTAATCTATGCTTCCATGGCTCTTTGATTGAATGTAATTTTTATTGCATTATGGTCTGAATGGGTGTACTTAATATTTCTTCTTTTTATAAGATTTTTGTTTATAAGATTTTTATTCCCTAATGTATGGTCTATTTTTGTGAGATGTCATGTGCACCTCAGAAAGTTATACTCTTTTATATTCTCGGAGTTCTGTCATATCTAAGTTTTCTAAAATTCTATTCTTGTCCTTAACTTATTTCTTACTTATTTTATGTTTAGATTTATCTAGTTCTGAGAGGGGAAAGTTGAGGTGCCCTACTAGTATATTTTTATTTATTTCCTCCTGTAATTCATTTAACTTTCACTTTAAGAATTTGGATGCTATGTTATTTGGTTTAGTATTGTTTAGTATTGATATTACTTCATCGTCTATGGTACCTTTTAGCAAAATGTAGTTTCCCTGCTTATCTCTTTTTATTAAATCTATTTTTGCTTTTGCTTTATCTGAAATCATGATTGCTACCATTTTTTTGTTTTTACCTCAGCTGAAGCATAATAGATCGTGCTCCAGCTCCTTATTTTTATGCTGTGTATCTTTGTTTCAAGTGTGTTTTTTAAAAACAACATATTGCTGAATTCTGTTTTTTAATCCATTCTATCTGCTTCTGTTTTATGGTAAGTTTATCCTGTTCATATTAACAGTATTGATTCCTATGCATTTCCCTCCATCCTATTTTTTCCTAATTATCCTTCTTTTTCTCTCCCTTTTTACCCTATTCCTCCTCAAAAGTTTTTAGCTTCTGACCATTGCCTTCCTTAATTCACCCCTCCATTCTATCAGCCCCACCTCCTTTTTATATCACCTTCTCCTTCTACTTCTTTGTAGAATAAGATAGATTTCTATACCCAACTAAGTGTGTGCGTTATTCCATCTAAGTTGACTCTTGCTTTCAGGATGGAGAGGGCACTGTTCCAAGCTTCAGGTTTTTCATGCAGTTGTTTTCAGAGCTATTTCAGTGGGTGGGGGTGGGCGTGGAGGTAGAGTGGTGGGTCTATAAGTTTTCTGTGCTTCCAAGGCACAGAGAGGTATCGTCACTGCTCTCCTGGCCTGTACTCTGGTCTTTACCCAGGGAGGGACCTAATTCCCCTTTAGCTACAAGTGCTAGCACTCTTCTTGACCCTGCAATTGTGACGTACTCTTCTGCAGCCATGTGTACTAGTGCTCTTTTTTGTGTCAGAACTGAAAACTGGGTCCCTGCTCCCCTGTGAGCAACCACCTTCTCTCTCCTGGTACTTCAAAGCAGAACTCCATATGGGCAATGGAACTGGGTCCTGAACCGACTGCCAGCAAAAGATCCTTTATAATCTCTTTCTAACCAGCTGTCTATCCCACTTACCCTTTGTGGGATGAGAACTCCCAAAGTTGTTGCCGTTGCTGGCACAGCCACCTCCAAGGCCTGTGGCTGGCATTGTTGCAATGAGGCTTGTGCTGTGTTCCAGCCCCAACCGCCACCCTGGTGGAATAGACCTTTCCTGATGACCTCCTAAGTTGTCTTGAGGAGGGAAATTTTTTCACCCTGACTTCTTGTTTGTTCAACTGCTCCTGAATTTGATTGGAAGAGTTATTTTAAAGTTGTTTGGGGGGGAATTTGGGAAAATTCAGATGAGTTCCTGCTTTTACTCTGTCATCTTGACTCTACCCCTGTATGGATGGGTTTTTTTACAAAAACATTCACCATAGTTCAAGAAAATTAATATTGGCATCCACAGTACATTTGAGTAAGTTGGTCAAGGATAGAAAATGGAATAAAAAATGCAGTTTTGTTCCATTCTGAGCTAATATACTAATATAAAAATTCTCCAGATTATCTGATAGAACATTGATTGGGTAGTATGAAAGAATTCCTCCCAGAATCCACTGAGATTTTCTAAGATGTGATTATGCTATAAAGGCATACATGGAAGAATCTAGCCTCTTGACCCATGGAGGGGGAGTCTGGTCCATCACATCCAGGAGTTACATGTTTCTGTCAAATACAGAGGCATGACTTCCTTGAGGAGGTCACAGTAATTATCAACACACAGCAAATCAAATGGAAATCTTCCCAGTTTTGCTAGACCATGTTTCCTGTTAGGTATTTAAAAGCATCTCTGTTTGCTTGCCAGCTCATAAACACTTGTCAGTCATGTTTTTAACAAGGTTACCAGGTCAGAACTGTCTGGGTTTTATATTTTTAAGGTAGTTAAACAAGCAAGCAGAGTCTTGTCCAGCTAGTATATCATGTCTCATCCTAGTATCATTCTTGTCCCTCCTCATCCCCATTCTAATGGAATGCTTTCTGATGGTAGGCTCAGAAAACACCATAGAATAGCTTCACTTTTTATTCAGTATTACCCTGTCAGTTTTTCTTTTGCCATTTTAAGGTGAAAACTTGACACTAGAGGTATGGAATTTTGTAATCTGATAGTTTATATATCATTCAAATTCTACTCCAACTTCACCTATCTCTTTGTTAAGAAACATCCCTATAAACCCATAAGTGAACAATATACTAGAGAGAAAAAAAATTTTCCCTGAAGCTTCACTGTAATTCTGTCCTTGGGATTCATGTCAAAACTACCACCCAACAGTGATAATTTTGGTATTTCGATGACTAATTTACAAAGCGTCCAAAACAGATCCACTTTATACTGGATTCCATCTTACTGAGAATAGTTTTATAGCACTGGGTCATGTGAACTCTCTTCTGTTCCTATAATCTCTTTAAGAAACCATCTGGGACCAAAAAAATATATGTGGTGCTGAGCTGTTAGTATTCTTAAAAGCAGTATACTTTCTCAGTTGAAACTAGGCTTAGAATTCCTAAAGTAGTATGTCCTTGCTGAGGTAACATTATTAGGAAACTTATCAAAAGAATATAGACTAATAAGTAGTCTTCCAAACATAAGACTAGTGTCCAAAGTAGAGGGGATAGTTATGAATCTGAAAATCAGATCACATGAGAAGTCTAAAAGCACTCAGAAAATATCTGTTGAACAAATAAATGAGGAGTAGTTGAGGAAATAGGAAACTTTTTAACCCAGAAAAGAGAAAAACTTAGTAGAAACATAAAGCCCTTTCATATGGATGAGGGCTTTCATATACTGCTCCAGAGAGCAAAACTGTAACCACTAGTTAGAGGTGACAGCAAGTCAGATTTGATCTCAATATAAGGAACAGCTTCAGCAAAATTAGAATTATTCAGCAACATAAGAGGGCTGCCTTACAAATTAATGAATTCTTTATAACTATGAGTATTCAAACAGATGTTGGATAGCCATCTATTGAAAAGATGTCAGCAGGAGTGATTGTATGAGTTTTGGAAGGTCTTCCAATTCTAAGATTCTGCAAATTTGTAATTTTACAACTCTGTGAATATTATTTCAAGTTTTATCATTTAATTGCTTCAGTTTCCTTGGAGAAGTATCTTAATTTTACTGATCTCAACACTATCTTAATATCATAGATCCCAAGTTAGCTGACTTGATATGGGAAATAACAGCTAATCAGTGCTCATAGCTTTCCTAATATTTTCTACATATCTTGCATATCAGTCACCTTTAAACATAATAGTTGCATCAGATGGAGTTGATGAAATCCTACAAGGAGTCTACAAAAACAAATTAGATGATCCCTGGAAATTTCTTTCAGTCGCAAGACAAGGTATCTCTAGGATTTTGGAATAACCTATATACTACTAGCACCCTGTGTTTCTTGCTACTACCTGCTGCCTGCCTGATGACCATTTCACTGTTTCTTAATTCTTACATCAGGAAATAGAAGGAAAAGGAATTCCAACCAATCATTTTCTCTGCCCATTAATAATTTTTACAGGGTATTCAACAAGGATTTACAAAGTTTAAAGATAATGAGTAAAGGAGATTTAGAATTATCTTAAATTCTCAAATATTCATATTCTGCATGTCCCCTCTGAAGTCTTCATGGGAATGGAAAAAAAAAATAAACAAATTTCCAAACAAGCTTTTTTAATTTATTCTATATGCCCTCTTTTCCCAACATATCTTTTCACTAGAGTGGCTCCCAAGCATCAGAATTGAACAGTTGGGATGGAATAGGTTTTCATTTTTTTCTGATAAAAGTTCTGACGAGCTGAAGGACTCAGGGAAGAAATGCTAACAGGAGATGATTTAGATTAAAAAATATGTCCTTGGACAACTGAGAGTTGACTTGCTGGATTTTTGCAGAGAAAATGTAGGTGATAACAATTCAAATGGTATTTTTCAGTGTTCTGCTGACTGTGGAGTAGGAACACAGAGGAGAACAGTGATATGCACCAACTCCCAAGGAAAATGTGATCGAACCACAAGGCCAAAATCAGAGGAGGAGTGTGAAGATTACACAGGCTGCTATGAGTGGAAAACAGGGGACTGGTCTAAGGTAACATAAACCATATTTGCAATCTAATCCCTGTACAGCGGCTTGAGGGAATTGGAGTTCAAGAACTCAGCTTGTTTAATGGACCCCTAATTCCATGAAGCAATTCCATCAAACCAGCAAAATGCATTTCTTTCCAAACTTAGCACCTGCTATTGACCTAATAGCACTGCTATAGCGCATTGCTTGCCTCTCCCACAGAGCTTTGCCTAACAAGATCATGAGAGTCTCCCTAGAAGAATTTTACTGCTTTATGTGAATTATAAAGGAAACTTAATACAACCCAAAACATGAAGTTGGATATTTGAGAATGCCAATTTGGCCATCCTATGTACAATACCGGCTGTAAGCCATGATGCATACAGAGGTGGGCTTAAATTTCTAAGCCATCACGAGAGCCTAATAAATGTGTGTGAAAATTGGCTCAGTTAGACATGTAAGGAAATCTTTAGGACACGAATCAAGCATATTCACTGCTTAGAACACTACAGGTCAATGCCAAGAAAATGGAGGGAGGGAGGGAGTAGTTGAAGTTTTGATGATGAGAGTGAGGTTATGGGGAGGGAAGAAGTGCTATTATAAAATAGGAACAATATAATACTTTTTCCTTCCAAGGTAGAACAGTCATAGACCTCTGTGGAAAAGAAGGGATTTCATCATCCTTGTTATCAGATGTGACATCAATTCATAGCAAGAAACCAGGAGAAGGAAGGCATGTACAGCCTGTAAGAGCAACCCAGTGTAGTGGTTAGTTTTCCCAAAATCAAAAATCATGGAATGATAATGGATTTTGTTTACTTGCTACTATCAGCAGCAGTACTATCCTTTGTTATAGGCAAAGGAGAGTAAGAAGTGTTTTGGAAAGTGGAGAATAAGAAAAAAACAAAAGGTCTTGGTCTCAGTTCAGACGAGATATTTTCCAAAGTCCTTAAGTTGTTCAGTTTAATAACTGTGCCCATAATTTCACAAAAGTTAAATCTGAATTTCTTTTGAAATTTGAATACTTTTATTTGAGCCCTTATCAAAATCTATATATGTCCAATAGCAGCCAAAGCATATAGACTCATTTTACTTAAATTTCACTCATCATAAAAAGATTTCTATTTCTCTGATTATGTTTTGTTCATCCTTACTAAGATGTAGCTTTCATTTAGCACTGCTCTAATAAGACAAAAGTCATATAGTTAACAATTGCAATTCCATTTAATTGATTATTGCAGCAGTAATTCTGAGCAAAACAATCCTAACCCATTGGAAAACAAGTACAAGCAAAAAAAAATTCTTGAGTGGTTAAGACCTATTTATGATTTAAATCAAGTTTAGCATGTATAAAGATTTTAATATTAATAATAGTTATAATGTTATGTCTTCTTAGGAAAAAACACTTAATTTTTACCACCTAACAGGCAAAGTGATATAGGAAGAGGAACACTGAACTAAAAAAGGAGAAAAAGCTCTAGTCTTAGCCCTACTACTTGTTACCTGTATGACTTCAGACAAGTCTCTGAGCCTCATTTTACTCATCTGTAAAAAAGTATGATGGATGATAACTTTTGCCAACTAACAAAGTTATTTTGAGATCCCTCCAAAAAGCTTATAATCTAATGTGAGGGAAAGGGGAAAATATACAAATTAGAATATGATAAATAAGGGAAGTTATAACTGGGAGGAACCTTAGAGATAATCTGACCTAAATCCCTCATTTACAGAATAAGAAAACTGAGGCTCAAAATGGAAAAAAAAAATTATTTTTACACAGACATTGAGTAGCAGAGAGCCTATATCTTCTAAATATAAACCAGTGTTCTGTCCATTATACCACACTTTAGAGTTATAAGAGAGAGAAAAATTTCCAGCTGAAAGGATCAGAAGGGTCTGCTTGAGTGAGGAACAAACTGTCAATGGTGGAGCTGGCTAGGAAAGTAATAGTATTATTATCACTGGCTATATGACCCTGGACAAGTCACTTAGCCCTGTTTGTCTCAGTTTCCTCACCTGCAAAATGAGCTGGAGAAGGAAATGGCAAAGCACTCTAGTATCTTTGCCCCACCCCCCCCAAAAAAAACCAGGGTCACAAAGAATCAGACATGATTGGGAAAAATGGCTGAAAAAACATACCATTTTACCTTTTACACTATTGACTTTGTGGTGACAGAACAGACTAACATTTCTCAGGAATATTCTTATCCAAATATGTTTAATCTTATCAGTAGAGCTGTGCAAGTCTATAAACAAAATAAAAGTGAAATGGCTTCGTTGTACCCACGAATTTCATCATGTACTCCAAACCAACTTGTCATTAACATGACATGGCCAAATTCAGCTAAAGTTATCACTATTACTGATTTTAATTAAATAAAACTGGGGCATTCTCATCACCATTTGTATTTTAATTAGTAAAAAATTTGTGACTATCTTCCTTTAGTTAGCAAATGTTTCTAAAGCTGTTGATACTGATGTAAGAAAATGTATTAGGAGACACCCACATGGAGTATGTATATATCTATTTAGAGCCAAGAATTTATATCATAGAATTTTTTAAAGCATTGGTCATTACATGACTACACTTCCCAGAGATATGGCCAAAACAAACCTAATGGGTGGAATAACGTCTTTTAGAATCTTACTATTTTCCAAGTATGAATTTTAATAGAACGGCATGTACTGATCAGGCATAAGAAAGGAAGAAGTCAGTTTACCTATTGTAAACATTTAATGTTGAATATTGCCCAATAAGATTCTAAATTGATTAATAAGGAGTTTGCTCACCAAAGAATGCATACACAAATATATGTAAATGAGAAGAGTTGATGACAAGCTGATGATATAACCACAAGCCTGACTTCATTCTTCTCTGCTCTTGGTGGTAGTAGACACGGAGAGGAATGATAGTGTCATCGCGTCTGGCTGACATCCTCTCTGCTACAATACCCTATAGCCAGACCACTGACCACAAGAGCAAAAGGTATCCCCAATTACCACTGAAATCACTTGGGACAAGAGAGAAAAGCATCAAGGGAATGAAAAGAATGTCAAATTCAAGATTACATACGGGATGTCGCAAGAAAACTCAGCTGTGCAGTTTTCTTCTCTGGTGGCTTGATTTATTCAGCTATAAAACTGACATAACACACTCTGCTCCCTGACTTACTGAAGAGAAGGTACAATGAAAATACAACAGCATAAGTAGTGATGGAGTTATATCTCTTGGGTTTGTATGTGTATATGTAGGTATACATGTACATCAGTATCTATAGATATATAGGTGAAATAAAAGGCCTGATTCTATTCAAAGCAAATCCACACATACAATAAACCCTGTAAGTAGTTATAAATTAGTAGTAGCCATCAACTTTCTCACATCAATACGCTGCCATCATTTCCTCTTAAGAAGGATATGGGTCTCTACTCTGAGCATTAAAAGGCTGTATCTAACCAATCAACAAGCATTTATTAAGTATATATTGTGTGGGAGGGACTGTGCTAAGCACTGGGGATACAAAAAAAAAAAGCCATCAAATAGTCCTTGCCCTCAAGGAGCTTACATACTAATTGGGAGGCATAACAGCTGATCATCTCATTCATACACCTCTCACTGACTATCAGCACCCCAGAAACAACCTCATACTGGAAAATGTTTTACTGGAGTGTTTTATTACATATTGTGATGATGTATTAAAGAATTGACCACCAATGTAAAGTATTAAAATGCCATTTGTATTATTATTACTTGTTCAAAAAGCATTTATTAAGTGCTTACCATGCTGAAATAAGAAGAAAGGCAAAAATAGCCCCTGCCCTCAAGAAGCAGCTATTCTAAAGGGGAAACCACAAGTAAATGACTAGGGCACACACAATATCAAGAAAGATATTATTATTATTATTATTATTATTATTATTAACCTATAGATATATAAAATATAGAATAATAGAATAATAATATTATTATTAACCTATAGAAGAAAGCACTAGCTGTAGGGAGTAGAAAAGGCCTCCTTTCCCAGTGGAAAGCAGAAAGTGGGAATTAAGCTGAGTCTTAAAGAAAGCCAAGGAAAGACAGAAGAAGAAATGAGGAGGAAGAACATTCCAGGTATGGGGAACAAGCCATGAAAAGGCAAGGGATACAAGGATGAGGAACCTTCAGCCTCAAGGCCACATGTGGCCCTCTAGAGGTCCTCAAGTGCAATACTTTGGCTGAATCCAAACTTCACAGAACAAATCCCTTTAAAACTTGTAAAACCTAATCATTAGGAGATGTTTCATTTACAAGGAAGAGCAAAAAGGTAGGCTCACATGTATCAGGATCAAATGAAAGGGAGTAACATAACTTAGAAGGTGCAAACATACCAAGTGTGAAGAGCTTTAAATGTCAAATAGTAAATGCTGTATTTCATCTTGAAGGTGACTGGGAGCCATCAGAGTGACATGGTCGACATATTCTTTAGATAATCTATAGCCAACGTCAGTCAACAAATACTTATTAAGCACCTGCTGTGGGTCAGGCACTCTGCTCTATGCTGAGAATTCAAAGCAAGGCAAAAGAGAGTCCCTGCTCTCGAGAAGTTAACAGTCTAATAAGGGAGACGATATGCCAACAGTTATGTGTGAACAAGGTCTGTACAGGGTAAGTTGAAAGTGATCAACAGAGGAAAGGCACTAGAATTTAGGATGAATAAGGAAAGGGTTCCTATCAAAGGCAAGATTTTATCTTTGTATTGAAGGAAGGCAAGAGGCAGAGAAGAAGAGGGAGAGCATTCCAGGCATGGAGGATAATCAGTGAAAATGCCTGGAGCCAGTGTCATTGAATGATACCTGCTACAGTGTAAGGTGTGGGAAATGAGGCAGGAGCAGTATGTAGAGCTTTGAATGCCAAACAGAGGATTTTCTGTTTGATCCTGGAGATGACAGGGAACTACTGAAGTTTACCGGAGGGGCTAGGGTTGACATAGTTAGACTTGTGCTTTAGAAATCTTACTTTGAGAACTGAGTGGAGGATGAACTAGAGTGGGGAGAGACTTCCAGACCAATTAGCATGCTTTTGCAATAATTTAGGCATAAGATGATTAGGGGATTGCACCAAGGTGGCAGAAGTATCAGAGCAGAAGGGGGTTATTTGCAAGACATGTTACAAAGGTAAAATCAGGGGCAGCTAGGTGGTGTAGTGAATAAAGCACCACCAGCCCTGGAGTCAGGAGGACTTGAGTTCAAATCTGGCCTTGGACACTTAACAGAAACACTAGCACTGTGACCTTGGGCAAGTCACTTAACCCCAACTGCCCTCCAAAAAGCAAAAAAGCAAAGGTAAAATCAACAGACTTTGGCAACAGGTTAGATGTGGCAGGGGTGGGGTGAAGATAAGAGTGAGAAATCAAGTATGGGACCTAAGTTGTGAGGTTTAGTGACTGGGAAGATGGTGGTAACTTCAACAGAGCATAGGACAGTTAGGAAGGAGGATGGTTTGGGGTGTGGGGCAGAGATAATGAGTTTAGATTGGGACATAAGTTTAAGATGTCCATGGAACATCCAGTTTGGAGAGAATAGAGTCATAGAGATTGATTAGAAGTTTACTGCAGTAGTCCAGGCAAGAAGTAATAACAGTTTGGATGAAGGAGATGGCAGTGGGAGTGGAGAAAGGACTTGAGAAATTTTGTAAAGGTAGAAACAAGACTTGGCAATGGTTTGAATATGTGGGATGAAAATGAGGAATCAAGTCTGAAACCATGATAGTGATCTTGGGTGACTGGTAGGATGGTCGTTACCTTGATAGTAATAGGTATATCTGGAAGAGGGGAAGAAAGACAATGAGTTCCATTATAGACATGTTTTATAGACATTATAGACATGAATTTAAAATGCCTATAGGAAATCCAATTCAAGATGTACAAAAGGCAGTTGGTGATGTGGGACTGGAGCTCAGGATAGACACTCAGACTAGATATATAGAGCTATGCATTACTCGCATAGAGATTACTGAACCCATGGGAGCTGGTGAACTAACCAAGTAAGAGAGTAAAAGAAAAGAGAAAGACACAGAGACTTCAGAAACAAAAGTGTGACATGAAGTTCCAGCAAAGGAGACTGAGAAGGAAGAGTCAAACATCACCTTTCTAGACCTCAGTTTCTTCAACTGTGAAATTAGGAAGCTGTAGTAGAGACCCTCTAAAGCTCTTTCCAACTCTTAATCTATAGTACAATCTCAGGGTGAATAAAATCCCACCACTAGGTGGAAATTCAAGAGGCAGAACTTCTGGTATACGATGGAGTAAGTGCCAAGCTATATCTCTAGAGTAGTGGTCTCCCAAAGGAATGCTGTGAAATAACTTCAAGGGGGCTATCATTCTCACCACCCTCTACCCCCATCACTTCATGGCTGCTGTAGGAGACATACTCTGCCCTCAGAGACAGTGCTTAGTAAGGCTTCCATAAACACACACACACACACACACACACACTTCATTTTGGGGTAAAAAAGAGAGTTGCACAGGATGAGCAGGTATGGATAGGTTACGATTAGATAGAGCATTTATGAAGCATTTACCATGTGCCAGACATTGTGCTAAGTGCTGGGAATACAAAAAGAAGCAAGCAAGGTAGGCCATGCCCTCAAGGAGTTGACATTGTAATAAGGGAAGACAACATATAAAAGGGAACTTGGGGGGTGGGGGAAGGGATGGATACTATATGACATAGTTTAGACCTCCTTGCCCTCTTCCAAACTTCACTGCTTCCACTAAGGGCACCATCATCTTTCCTGTCTCCCAAATTCATAACCTCTTCCTCATCTTGGACTCCTCACTCAGCTAAAACTCTTCAGAGTTACCAAGGATATCTCTCACTTGCCAAATCTGATGGCCTTTTCTCAATCCACATTCTTCTTGACCTCTTGGCAACATTTAACACTGTGGGCTTTCCTCTACTCATGGATATTTTTTGTTTGTTTGTTAGATTGTTAGATTTTGCTTTTTTACTTACTTAACGTTTTCTATTTCTGTCTTATAAACCACATCTTTGCTAAGAACTTAGGGATCAAGAGGCATTTGAAAAATTGTTGTTTCCTCTCCCTTGGTGGATTCTCATTTCTCCTTGCAATCCCTGCACATCTCTGTCTTTTGAAGTCAATAAGCACTTTGTTCCTGGAAGAAAAATAGAGAAGAGTGGGGAATATCCAAATATTACTATTTCTAAAGGAAGCTCTTCTTCAACAAGCTCCAGTTAGTCAAGGGAAAAATATTAGAACAGGGAATTCTAAGTTTAATCTAAAGCATAAAGAATTTGACAATCTAACTTCCTTTATCCAAGCCATCTATTTCATTGACTCCCATGATATTTTATGTAAAGATAAAAAGATTTCCAGAAGAGGAAAGATGTGAATGCCAAGCTTGATAATGTTCACATTTTTACTTGTTACATTATCAGGCAGAGATCCTGAAACACTACTTTTAGCCTGGAATACTCAAAATAGTCCAGCATGGAGATGACATATCTTTTCCCTGTAAAAGAATGAAACTGTCTTAAGAGGTGGGAAGAACATGCCCTGTGACAATCACAGCTGGATCATCCAACTTTGAGCTTCAGACACCTGGCTAAAGTACACGTCTGGAAAAATATAAAGTCCTACTCAGTGGCTGATGCAAAGCCTTACGAAGAACAAATGCCTTGGCCAAATGTAAGGTTCAAGCTTCCTGTGATTGCCAAGTGTGTCTTTATCAATAAAGAGCATGTTAAAAATTATCTAGAGCCACCTGTCTGTCCTCCATGAGCATCAGCTATTGCCAAATTCTTCACACTCATTTTCTTAGCCCATGAAATACTAGATCTAATTATTCCTCCCAATGGGACACTTAAGATGGAAGGGGGGGTGGAGCCAAGATGGCGGC
>CM053589.1:101041200-101064475 GCA_028646515.1 Pseudochirops corinnae
AACCTGGAATCTGGAGTTCCATAATCAAATGTTATGAATATGTATCTATCTTTCTATCTATATATGCAATTATTATTATTATTATTGACTACACCCAACTGGAACTTGAGATACACAGGCACTGTGGTTGGGAGATCTATCCTGCCCTACCGAGAAGTGACATAGGAGAGAATAGACTGGGGGAGGGGGGACACACTGGGATGGCTGTTTTGGGGCGGTGGGTGGGGGAAAGAGGGGGAGAAAATATGTAACTCAAAATCTTGTGGAAATGAATGATGCAAACTATAATAAAATTAAAAAAAAAAAAGATGGAAGGGAAAAAAGACCTAATTTTCTATTTGAATTGGGTTATGTCAGTGTCAAACTTTGAAATGTTTTATATTCAAAACCAATGATCATTAATCCCTTTTTGAGTTAGTAAGATCTTTATAACTGAAAACAAATTTCCCTGATAGGATTACAATGAATATGAAATTAATTTCTAAAGAAAAAAAGTAATGCTTGAAGAACCTCTGCTTCCTTTAAATGAAAAGAACAAAAATTCACTTTCTGGTTCCTAGAAAATTCTGTGCTTAGATTGATCTATTGAGGACTTTGCCAAATTCATCCATTTATTTATTCATTTATTCAATAAATGTTAATTAAGTCCCAACCATGTTCAAAGCACTATGCTAAGTCTTATACTTCCTCTCAGATGAGGACATATCAATAACAGCAAATCAGGATCTTATTATAAGAATTAGAAACTGATAACATCTAAAATTGAAGAGATCAGTTAAGTCATCATGCACTTAACTCAGTGCCTTTTCTTTTGTATTTCCCTGATTACCTTTGCTGTCTGGTTGTTGTAAAACTCCACTGTAGTACAGGCTCTGGAGCTTAATCTCCCAGCTCACAGTCACATTAGTAGATTGGGATCACAAAGGGTAGCTGGTTAATTCTCTTATGTGTTACTTTAAATGAGGTAACATGATTGAGTTCACAAGCACCAAGCATCACTTCATTTCATCCAATAGTTTTCACTCCTAAAATTATTAAAGTATTTTCACATCCAGTTTAAAGACTGAGTGGTGGCTCCAATGATGGAATTCCTGATTAAGGTAGTTACTTTAAGTGCAGTGGTAAGATTGAGTCAATGGATTCCTCCTTACACAAGTCATGGCTAATTATTGATATTACAAGAATATTCTCCTGGGTCCAAAGGAGCTCCCTTTGCTTCCGAATAACCCAAACTATTTTTGAAGTTCTGAAGTGGGCCACACTGTAGTAATGATTCCAAATCCTTTCTATTTAGCTACATCTGAAGTCTCTCCAAATTTGGGAAATGCAGTTACCAGGTAGAATTTCCATCAGGCAGCAGTTCCCCTTATGACCCTGGCATGGAACAAAACTAGGAATACTGATGCCATAGACACATGATCCAAAGCATCTAATACTATAGTTGCTTTCACCTGCTGTCTCTTACTTTTCTGTTTTTCTCGATATCTTCCATGTCTATAGGACTCCTTATAATCTTTAGGCTAGTCATGACCCCTTGTGGAACTATCATTTCTTACTTCTATCTCAGAAAAGTCCATAAGCTATTAAATTGGCTCATTAAATATTTTCAAATGGTGCTTTAGAGGAAAAGGGGGAGATGTTAAGAGAAGAAATAGCTGTTCAATTTCTTTAGGTGGTTTTCATCTAGCACACCCTCCCCCATTTCTGTGATGATACCAACTATCTCAGAGCATATTTTTATTCTAAATTCAATAAATACCAAAAAATGAACATTTACATACATAGGATAATAGAAAAAGAAGATTGTACATGAAACTTCAGGTAGCTACTTCCTACAGCTTGCTTTTCTTGTTAACTAATAAAAATTAGTTTTAAAAACTGTCTGTTTCTTTCTGGCCTTCATTTGTCTCTCCTCTCTGAATTTTAAAAAGATACCTCAATGACTCCTCTTTTCATTCTGTATTTTTTGCTGCTGTATTTCTAGTCTATAGGTAGTTGACATAGTAGATGGAGTGCCAGGCCTGGAGATTGGAAGACTCATCTTCCTGAGCTCAAATTTGGGCTCAGACACTTACTAGCTATGTGACCCTGGGCAAGTAACTTAACCCTGCTTGCCTCAGCTCCTTGTCTATAAATGAAATGGAGAAAGAAATGGCAAATCATGCCAGTATCCTTGCCAAGAAAACCTCAAATGATTCACAAAGTTGGACACAATTGAAAGCAACTAAACAAAATTTCTAGTCTCCTCACCCTCCCATCCTACATCCAATAGAAAAGAGAAAAAAAGAAAAACAAAGTAAGCCCTTGATTAAAAAAAAAAAACTATACATAGTCAAAGAAAACAATTTCCACCACACTGGCTACATTCAAAAACATGTCTTATTCAGCATATTGAATCTTATTACCTGTCAGGAAGAAGGAAGCATTTTACATCATCAGTCCTTAGAATTATAATTGGTCATTGCATTGATCAGAGTTCTCAGGTTTTTTTTCAAATTGTTTTTCTTTACAATATTATCATTGCTATATAAATTGTGCCTGTCTCTGGTTCTGCTCACTTTTCTTCATATCAATTTACAGCAGTCATGCCAAGATTCTCTGAAATGGTCACTTTTATCATTTCTAATGTTGCAATAAGTAATAAGTAATCAGCCTAAAAGGATATTATCTAAGAAATGAGAAGATTTATGAAATTGAAGTTTTTACTGCAGGGATACTTGGGGAAAGCAAATTCACTAAATATTAATAGTTGGTACAAAAAGGGCAGAAAGTTCAGAGGGAAAGTGGACATACAAGTCTATTTAGATTTTTAATGCTTAAAAATTTGCTAAGGTAAATGTAACGAAATATTATTGTGTCATAAGAAATGGCAAAAAGGACAGATGCAGAGGAGACTGGAAAGACATCTATGATAACTGATGTAGAGTGAATTGGACAGAATTAGAAGAACATCTAAATATTACATTATAATGAAAAACAACTTTGAAAGGCCTTAGAACTCATCAATTCATTGAGAGTTCATGATTCCAAGGGAAATTGGTTATTGGTTCAGCCAGTCCCCAGCAGATAAGCACCTCCTTAGTTTGCAGTTCTTTGCTACAACCAAAAGACCTGCTCTAATGACTTTTATACATACCAGTAATTTTCCTCTGTCTTTGATCTCCTTGGGGGTGTAGAGCCAGTAGCTGGATGACTGGGTAAAAGGGCATGCACAATTTAATAGCTCTGGGGATCCAGATCCAAACTGCCTTCCAGAGTGATTAGAACAACTGACAGCAGCACCCCCAGTACATTAGTGCCCATTCTCCAGCCGTTCCCCTGAGAGTTGTCATTTTCCTTTGCCATCTGATGAGGGTGAGGTAGAACCTCAGAACTGCTTTCATTTATGCTTCTCTAATTATTAATAATTACAGCATTTTCTTCACATGGTTACTGACAGATCAGAGTTCTTCCTTTGAAAACTGTTACATATCTTTTGTCTTTTGAGGAATGGGCATGTTCCTGTGCATTCATTCTGTCCTCTCCTATACTTACTCTTTTCCAAATTTTCTCTCCAGACAATTTCCTCTCTTTCCTTTATTCCCATACCTACCCACCCCAAAGATTAATATGAGAGCTGAACTGGGAAGGAGAGAAGAGAAATAGAATGGAATCAGGCTTAAGATAAGAACCACCTTGGTTTCTTCTTACAGGTACCCCACCTCCCATATACTTTACATGCTAATTTTTCAGGTGAAACAGAATCTTATTGGATAAAACCTAAAAAGTTTTTATATTTTCAAACCTCTTTGGTATTTTAAGGCCCATTGTAGGCAGTTTTTAAGCTCACGTTTACAATGTTGAGCTAGAAGTCATAGGTTTAGACCTGGAAGCGTCCTTAGAAGAACCTCATTTTATAGTTGTGGAGACTAGGGCACATTGAGATAAAGTGATTTTTCCAATACCACAAAGCAAATTACTGACAAAGCCAGGGTTGGAATATAGGCTCATAACTCCCAGTCTAATGCCTTTCCATTATAATGCATGGTTTGATTCTAAAATGGAGGTGGGGAAAGGAAGAGAGGGAAAGAGAAGATAATTAATGTTGGAGTCTGCTGAAGAAAACAGAAAGAAGTGTGATCAAGGGCACATGTAGAGGTACTGTCCTTGGCAGGAAGGGCCACCTCATTGTCAGAGCCTACGGGATGGTGTGAAGGAGTTTTGAGATGAAGAAGATATACTGGTCTGTCATTCAGAAATAGACAGAGCTCCTCACTTTCTCTTCAGAAGCCTAGAAATGATTTATACCTTGGGATAACATGTATAGAATATGGGGGGGGAGGGGGTTAGTGCCTACATCAGATTACTTTTAACATGTGAGTAACAACCTTGCCCGATGGTAAGGCAAAATGAACCAGGTACCCTTATTAATCTTCCTAGGCCAAGCTTTCCCTCCCATAGCCTCTCTCAGGTATTCATTTTTAAAATTTATTTTATTATTTTTTCCAATTAAGAAGCATCTATTTTCTCTCCTTCCCATTCCCTTACCCCAAATGAACAACCACTAAAAAACCCCACTATATATATATATATAGTCAAGCATAGAAAACTCTCTCATTGGTCATAACCAAAAATGTATGCCTCATTCTGCATTTTAATTACATCACCTCTCTCACATAGTTCCCTTGGAATCATGAACTCTCAATGAATTGATGAGTTCTAAGGCCTTTCAAAGTTGTTTTTCATTATAATGTAATATTTAGATGTTCTTCTAATTCTGTCCAATTCACTCTACAACAGTTATCATAGAGGTCTTTCCAATTTCCTCTGCAACTGTCCTTTTGGCCATTTCTTATGACATGATAATATTTCATTACCTTTACCTTAGCAAATTTTTAAGCATTAAAAATCTAAATAGACTTGTATGTCCTCTTTCCCTCTGAACTTTCTGCCCTTTTTGTACCAATTATTATTATTTAGTGATTTTGCTTTCCCCAAGTATCCCTGCAGTAAAAACTTCAATTTCATAAATCTTCTCATTTCTTAGATAACAGATCCTTTTAGGCTGATTACTACGTGGAATTCTGCAATAAGGCAGGTTAGAAATTCCATCTTTGCCTTGTTCAATTCATGCTATATTTATTTTTAAAGTACAGTTGTGGGTGTTTTCAGAAGGGGGGAAAGAGGTTGTGTACTTGAGACATTGAGACTAATGTACACGAGAACATTTTCTATAATTTTTTGTTATTTCCATTTTACTTTCAATAAAATGAGAGTGAAGGAGACACATTACACTTTTGTAAAAATTCATTTGAAAATATGCCCGTGGATAAAAGCTTGCTTTAAACAAGATCAGATATGTTTTTATAGGTCTGCTTTCTTGGACTTTGAAAACCTGGAAAAGAGTTTAATGAGGATGCTGTAGGCTAATTAGATCCTATCAGAAGTCAGGAGTCTCATTCTTCCCTATTTAGTGATTCGACAGACAATTGAATCTCACAGAGATAAGACGTTGTATACCCCAGAGTTAACAGGGCTAAGGGGGAGAGAACAGCTTTTAGTGCATAAACATACTATGCCTGACTACCAACACAGATGCTCCAGGTTCTGTGGCATTTATGAGCTCTTGTGCCCCTGTAAGGTCAATAAAGGCAATCATTAGAGTAAAACTCAGCTAAGTATCTTCAACCAGTCGATAAACGTTTATTAAGTGCCTACAGTGTACCAGATACTGTGCTAAGCATTGTGGATACAAAAAGAGACAAATACAGTCTCTGCCCTCAAGGAGCTCACAATTCTACAAGTAGAGTTCTGGTGTGCTTAGTTCCCATTCTCTTTGATACTGTAGTCACCATCCCACGCCCTACACTGGCTAGAAATAATATTTGCTATTGCATTCACTGGGAGTTTAGCCTACTACATAAAGTATATGATCTAAAGACCACTGGAGAATTCAATCATATCTATGTGTGCCATGACTTTGACCTGTTTTGAACCAGTGAAACAGAAAAGTAAACAATGTTTCAACACAGTGAAAAGTAAACAATGAAAAGAATAGCTAGATATTTAGCAAAAATAACTATTTAGTTAGCTACACCTTTTCCCAATAAGTTATGCTGGTGGTGTATATACAAAGAAGTAAAGTAAGTTAAGAACACACAAGCATATTCTAGGAAATTCCTTCCAGTGCATTCAAATGATCTCACGAACTACAGTCATCCTGAATGCTACAATGAAGACCGCCAGTGACAATTTAACAAAAAAAATAGTAGTAAGAATTCAATCCCCGTGTGCAGAAGTATTCCCATGGAGCACACACCAGCCAAAAGAGGTCACCTTTGATTACTGTCATGTTAGATCCAACCAATCTTCTTATCACCAGACCTTTAACTTTGAAGCAAAACTGCCACATCAGACTTTTAAAATTCATTGTAGCTTTCTGATTATACTTTTTTATGTACTTAGTGACCTGAAGACAAGGATTGAAACTATCACATGGTATTTCACATCAAGATTACAGATTAGTTCAAACAAACTGATTTATCTGAACTAATTACATGGGGAAATTAAATGGCAAATGGCTGTCACAAAAAAAGTGACAGATGAAAAAAGAACATGCATTTTCCAACTTCCAGTCTTCCTCTATGTGAGGAGACCACCAGAGACCACTCTTTTTCACTTCCTGGAAGATGTCATTCATCACCCTATCATGTTAAACAAAAACAGGAATTTTGAAACAGAGAGATTTATTTTAAGGGGCACAGTGAATTCTTCATTTCATGTTGCCCAATAATAATTTCCTACATTGGTAGAGCATCTGTGAGTTTGCACATAGGCTTTAATTAAAAGTGCCCCCTCGGGCTTATCCCGTGTCCTGATTTTCACAGGAACAGTAAGCACACCTGGGCAAGAAAACTGAAACTTTCTCCTGATGTTCTTGCAATACTAGATAAGGCATAAATTATAAAGCTAAACATATTCTCTCCTGTAGGTGAAGGTAGGGTTTTACCAGTTCAGTATTTGATTTGGATTGTTTTCAAAAGACGCGGTGTGAGGTCGTGCCAGGTATTTTGGCTAAACATGATTATTGGCATATCAACCAAACCCTCTTTAATGATGTTTTGCTTCATTAGAATTTTGCAAAATACCCCCTTAGATTCTGGAAATACATTAGTAACCAACACTGCAATTTGATGTTCTCTCCTTATGTTAAAATATCAAGAAAATAGTCAAAGGCTAGGCTACTTGGGGAGGCTGAGGTTGGGGGATCTCTTGAGCTTGAGAGTTCTAAGCAACAATATGGTGGGCCTTGGGAGCAGAGAGATATCAGGCTGCCTAAAAGGGGGAAACACAACACGGGTCGGACAAATGGAATGTCTCAAATCAACCAATATTAGAATTGAGTCTCCATGAATGACCACTACACTTTCAGCCTAAGCATGACAGGGAGACCCAGTTCATAAAAAATAAAAACCTCAACTGCATCTGTGATGTCATCAGTGAGGGGTATTCCCTCCAATGATGCAGATCATAACAAGATGGATACAGATTAAGCAAGAATAAAAGGGAACTTTAAAAAAAAAATACTGAAAAGAAACTCACAGGTTAAGAGAAAATAAATTTTCCTGTTCTCATAGTGAGGGGAACCAGTATCCCCTAGATATGACATGAAGACTGTCCGCCAAGTCACAGATATTTTATTTCAGTATAGACCTGTACCATGTCAAACAGTCTCCAACCCAAAGAAACATTTTCTGAGGATGTTCTTTACTCATCCTTGTAGAGTTTGTACCAACACTCTTCAACAAACTAGTCCCAACAGATTGTAAGTTTAGTCTTCCAGAAGCAAATGGTTTGAGATTTTAGTAGTTTCCCAAAGCAATTAAAGAGTTCTGTTTTGCACCTGGATTACTTTAGTAAAAGTAATAAGCATTTTAATAGCCCTGATTAAGAAGTGGCTGGAGCAGCAGTACTCAACCTGTGGGTCACAACCCCTTTGGAGATGGAACGACCCTTTCACAGAGGTCACAGGGGTCGCCTAAGACCATCAGAAAACACATATTTCCGATGGTCTTAGGAACCGAGACACTCCCCACATGTAGACACACCCACATACAAGTATTAAAGGGTCGAGGCATTAGGAAGGTTGAGAACCACTGGAGGAATAAGGAACAGAGACAATGACAAGAGTCTTTGTGGGATCAAAATGTTCTTTCCACTTATAGATGTACCCAAAGGTACCCTCTCTATCTTATAGAATACCAAAGGAATAGAGAAGAAAGTTCCATTCTATGATCCTACTTTACCCTTAATTTGGTGAAAGATCACCCTAACTTCCTATATTCATTTCTCCATTTAAAAAAATAGAGCTCTTAGTGATACTGCCTCTTAAACAGCATGAGTGGAGATCACTGGGCAGCCTTACTAGAGGTGTTCAAGCAAAAGATGGGTGGGTAACCACTTGTCAAGAATATTACAGATTAGATTCCTGGTTTGTTATGGAATCTCTGAGGTTACTTTCAACCCTGAGATGCTGTGATCACCTGGAACTCATAAAATACTTTGAAGGTAGATGATGCTACATAATCACCACTACCATTTTGAAATGTGATCTTTTGGGAATTTTATTGGCCTATGACTATACATACCAGTCAATCAGATGTTATCCTGATGGATGGATGGATGGATGGATGCTACTATGCAATCCTCAATATTGGCCCCCAGTGTTGACAGAGAGAAAAGGGAGTATGACAAGCGACATTGTATTTTACAACAGTACTTTTATCTGTATATGTCAGGGCGTGTGTGTCTGTGTGTGGCATCCATATAGGTAGGAAGCCTGCCAAAATCTCTCAACCCATCATTTC
The DNA here is from genome assembly GCA_028646515.1 of Pseudochirops corinnae. NCBI lineage: Eukaryota > Metazoa > Chordata > Mammalia > Diprotodontia > Pseudocheiridae > Pseudochirops > Pseudochirops corinnae. The sequence goes on from CM053589.1 coordinate 101,050,047, forward strand.
CTTATTTTTAGTACAATACTCCTTTATTAATTCCAGCTGCAGCACTGCTCCATTCAGTGCATTTGCTTTATTAAAATTTTGCAGAATACACACTGGACACTGTAAATCACAGGTCTTGTAGAGAACTGCAGGGGCAGAACAGACAAAGAAAGTAGATACACAGATCTGGCCTACCAAGGCAGGAAAGACAAATTTAGTGGAGAGGCATTTGCAATAGCTCTCTGGAGAAAAGGAAAGGACCAGAAGAGCTCATAGAACTCTATTCAAATCACAAAGTACTTGGATACCTGGTGTGTTCATCAATATGAAATAGATTTGAAAAGGAGTGAAGTGAAGAAGAAAACTCACAATAAAATCTCACGGAGCTTAGTTCCATTAATTTGCAATTTGGAATCATCAGGATTGGGCCTGAACTGAATGAAAATTAGCTTTGATTTAGCAAACAATGTCTATCAAATAGAGCAAATTAATGACAAGAACAAGATGGACAGGAAATGTTTATGTTTCTTAAAAAAAATAAAACGGTTTCAAACACTTAAGAGTCACCCATGCACATACAAACAACTGAAATACCAATATTCTGTAAAGCAGAAGGCTAATGTATCTCTGATAGGCAACATTTTTTATGGCTAAATACACTTAAAATCAAAGTCTTAGAACTGTCAGGGACCTTAAAGATTATTTAATCTAGTACCCTCATTTTTAGGTGAAAAAACTGAAGTCTAGTGATATTAATTAATTTACCCAAAATTACAAAATTAGCAGCATACCTGGTAGTAAAATACAGGCCTCCTGTTTCCTAATCCAGTGTTCTTTCTGAATTACTTAAAAGAAATAAAAATGAAAATTCTATAATTTAAACTCTTCACTAATTCAAACAGCCCTTTCACCCCTATTAGCCCTAATAACTAAGGTTTTTACTATGATATCTTTAAATTACACCATGACATTAGGTTATTATGCTATAAGGAAGTAAAACTGTTTGAAGAATAATATGGTTTGTTTTTTAAAGAAGATTGCCCAGCCATCTATTCTGGTTAGTTGACTGAGTTTTGTATATGGCTAAACAAGAGGATGAATCAATTATCTTTCTGGAGTTCTGTTGATTTTACTTCTATAATCTCTCTTATTCAGTCCACCACTACTTATATCCTCCACCTCTTTCCACTGTCACTGCCTAAATTCTGGCCTTTGTTATGTCTCACTTGGACTATTTTGGGAGCCTCGTAATGGTCCCCCTTGTCATGAGTCTTTACCCAATCCAGTCTACTCTACACACCATTACCCATGTAAATCTACTAATGTGCTGCTCGGACCATGTCACTCACACACTCAAAAACCAGTCATGGCTTCTAATTGCCTAATGAATGAAATCTAAACTTCTTAACCTTAGCATTCAGTGCCATTTGTCATCTGAATCCAACCTCGCTCTCTGTATTCACCCTCCTCCCCACCTGCATGTGATCCATGGTCCTACTCCACTAGACTGCTCACCTTCTCCTGAAGCTACTTGAGCATGGAAGGTAGTTTCTTTTTTGTCGTTGTATTCCTAGCACTTGGCATACAGTGCTTTGAACATTGTTTAGTGTTTGTTGAATGAGTTTCCCTTTTCCAAGCACCATGTATTTGCTCTAGTTATTTCTTGTGCCTCAAATGTACTCTATTCCCTTCTCTGCCTACCTCCCTTTAAGGACCAACTGGAATGACATCTTTTAAGTAGAGCTTTATCTTACCCCTCATTCTAGTTAGAAGCAGTCTCTCATTGTACACTCTCTATTGCTCTAGTTTTTGTATATAAGTTTCATATTTTCTACGAGGTTGTAAACTCCCTTAGTGGAGGATTCATATCTCAGCAATCTTTGTATACCATGGTGCCTTGTACAAAAGTGTTTAATAAATATTTCTTTAATTAAATTGAATTAAAAGAAACTAAGGGAGCAAGTGTTCTCCGCATGCATTCAGCAGGACCTGAGTTCAGATCCTGCCTCAGATATTTATTAGCTGTATGGTCTCCAACCTTAATTTCTTCATTTGTAAAATGAGGGATTAGACATAATGATGACTACAATTTCTTCCAGCTCTAAATCTATGATCCTATGGAACAAAAAGGTAAGATTTTTAAAAGACAACCTTGGAGTCAGAAGTAACAAATTTTTCATTTGAAATCTTCCTGAAGGGTGTAGAAAGTACAATACTTCTCAGAAAGGGGCATGAAAAATTAATGTCAGTGAAACTGGAGAATGGATGATGGGAGGGTAGGAGAACAAAGCGGGTCAAAAAGTATTAGGTTCCTTAAGCTGAGAAAGGGGGAAGAAAGAGAATAACAGAGAGAATAATAATAAAAGTAAGCCCACATAGCTTAGAAATGAGTCAGGGTAACTGGAAGAAGAAGAAAGTGAGGGAAATAGAACCGGGCCAAACAAATGGCAGAAACATACACACATGTATATATAGTTACTAGAAGAATATACATCCTTAACAATTTTAACTACAACTGTGAATAGATTAAATTCTAAAAGGAATAGAATAATGAAGACAAGAACAAGCCCCAGTGATTTGCTGCATGCTGCATACAGATGAAAATATGTAGAATATAAATAAGGGAATCAAACAAAATATATTTTGCTTCATGTGACAATAAAAGCAAGGATTAACATCATAATAACTGACAATTCAACACTAAAGATTGAGAAATGTCATGAGACAAATGAAGAAATTATATTATGCTTAAAGGCAGCATAATCAATGAAAAATTAAATGATTAAATTCATATGCACCAAATCACATAGAACCTAAGTTATTAAAAGCAAAGTTAGGCAAAAAAAATTGATAATACAATAATATCTGATATTTTAATATTCCACTGTATAATGTTTTAATATCCCTCTCTAAATATCCACAAAGACATAAAATGTCAAAATTAACAAAATAAGAAATAGAGATCTGAACCCAAAGAAATTAGTCAAGCCGTAAATGAATTCAAAAGGAAAAAAAAACTAGACTAGATGGATTTTGAATTCTATCAAAAGTTCAAAGAATATGTATCAAAAACTATGATACAAAAATTATTCTCAAAAATAGACAGAAAGCTCTCAACCACACATTTCATCAGACAAATACGGCTTTGATCCCAAAATAGGGAGAGAGAAAGCTAAGAAAGAGAACTCTTAGACTATTCTTGATGATGACATTTTAAATAAAATAGTAATAATGGCTAACCTTTATACAGCGCTTTAAGGTTAGCAAAGTGCTTTACACTTACTATTTCATTTGCTCTTCATAATTACCATAGCTAGGCAATTACTATCCCTATATTTAAGATGAAGAAACTGAAGTGTAAAAGATTAAGTGACTTATCCAGGGTTACAACATTAGTAAGGTTCTAAGGTTAGTTTTGAATTCAGGTCTTCCTGAATCCAAGGCCATCACGGTATCCACTATGCCACCTAGGATATTACAGAAGTAATTTTTTAAATTTACTATGACAAAGTTAGATTCATACTGGGGATTATAAGGAATATTTAATAATAGAAAACAATTAGCATCATTAACTATACAAACAAAAAATTAACAAAAATAATTTGATTGTTTTAACGGATGTAGAAAAAAATCTTAGACAAAATACAACATTCACATGCTTTTAAAAAAACATTTAAAATAGCATGTGTATACAAAGATTCTTCTTTAATATGGTCAAAAACATATAATTAAAACCAAGATGTAGCATTATTTGCAATGGAAAAACACTCGAAGTTTTTCCAATACAAAGGTAAAGCTAGTATTCCCTTCTCCTCCACTATTATTTGACAGAATTCTAGAAATGTTATCCATAGCTATAAGATGAAAACAAAATCAGTTATAAAGTCAAACGAGAGATCCTATTTGCATGCAGATGGCATGATGATATGCTTTAAAAACACCAGATAGTCCATAAATGTAATAAGATACAAAATAAATCCACAAAAGTCAACATTCTAATACAACTCTAATTAAAACTAGGAAGAAACTATAACAATAATATAGTAATAAAAATTCCATTAAAATAAATGAAATGGATAATATTTCTGATTATTAACCTACCAAGACCTATACAGATTTATATAAATACAACTCTAAAAGTCTTTAAGACTTTTTAAGACTGAGCTAGGTGGCTCAGTGGATAGAGTACAGGAGCTGGAGTCAGGAAGACCTGAATTCAAATCAGGTCTCAGACACTTACTGTGTGACCTTGAGCAAGCCACTTAACCTCTGTATGCCTTAATCCATTGAAGTAGGAAATAGCTAACCTCTCCAGCATCTTTGCCAAGAAAACCCCATGGACTGTTTGGCATGATATGGTCCATAGGGTCATGAAAAGTTGAACACAAATGAACAACAATAAAAATCTTTACGGAAAGAAAGGGAGACTTAAATGCAGATTCACTGCTTGTGTTTGGACTATAACATTATCATAAAAATGACAATACCTTTAGTTCTATACTACTCAAAATGCCTAAGGGATACTTCTTAGACAAAATAACAAAATTAATTCTATCTAGAATCTCAAGTGAAATAATGAGAAAGAAAATATAGAATCATATTATTACCAGACCTCAAACTCTAATAAAAGCCAAGATTAAAAAAACTATTCAGTACTTGTTAAAAAACAAAAAAGTAGATCAACAAGAATAAACTAGATAACTGAGAAACAGAAGTAATCCAAAACAGTTGCAAAAACCCTAGAACATATCTTACTAGAGGAAGGCTTCCCTTTGTGAAAAGAATTATGAGGATAACTAGAAACTACTTTGGCTGAAACTAAATATAGATCAACATCTCATGCCACATGCCACAAAATAAGCTCAAAATGCATATGCTTCCTTACCTGAATATAAAAATTCCTATCATAATAATTTTTATTAATTGAACAATAGCAGGTGCTTTGCACAAATATAACTAGGGAAGAATTCCTAATCAAACAAGGAGTACAGGAAGTCATAAAAGATAGAAGACAATTTTTGCCAGATAAAATTTAAAGGGTTTACTATAAAATCAGTGGAGACAAAATTAGGAGAAAAACAGAGAAAAACATGGGAAAATATCTGCATTAAAAGTCACTGTACGTCTGTTATCCAAAATAAGCAAGCAATGTAATAAATGTTCAACACCATTGAGGACCATTTCCCAATGAGATCAAAAAACTTTTTCAAAAGAAGAATGGCAAATGATACTTGGCAAATGAATACATGCTTCAAATTATAGGAGAAATGCAAATTAAAACAACTCCAAGGCTTTTCTCTACATCGTTCAAATTGGCAAAGATGACAAAATATGGGAATCATCAGTGTGGGAAGGGCTACGGAAAGACAGTGACACTAAAGTACCATCAGAGGAACTGTGAAGTGGTCCAACCATTCTATATTTAAAATTGGAATTATACAAATAACCAAAATGTCTATTACCTTTAACCTAGCAATACCAGGTATATACACAAAAGAAATAAAAGACAGCAAAAAGGTCCAACGAATACCAAAATATTCAGGGCAGGATTTTTTTGTAATAGTAAAAACTCTAAGCAATGTGAGTATCCAATAATTGAAGATTGGCTGAAAAAAAACTTAAGCTCTAGGTTCCAACTCTTTGCGTCCCCATTTGGGGTTTTCTTGGCAAAGATACTGGAGTGGTTTGCCATTTCCTTCTCTAGTTCATTTTACAGATGACTTGCCCAGGGTCTCACACCTAGTAAGTATCTGAGTCCAGATTTGAATTCAAATAGGGCTTTTTTTGGACATCATTCATGAAACTATTAAAATGTGTATGAAATTCATTTCAGGATGATGTTCTAGAAGAAAATGGTAAGAAATGTTATTAGGATGGAACATTTAAATTCATCATCTAGCTGCCCCCCCAAAAAAAATACAGTGGAAATAATGTTAAATTTGGCATCAAATGACCAACCTTGATAAACTGGACTCTTCTCAGCAATGCACAGCTATAAGACAACTCTACAGGTCTCAGGACGGAAGGAGATACCTACATTCAGAGAAAGATCTAGAAAGAACAGAGTTTAAATGGAGACTGAAGCAACCTACATGCTATAGCTCTTTTCCATGTTTGGTTTTGTTTCCTTTTTCCCATTGTTCACTCTATTGGTTACAACCCTTCTGTACAACCAGACTAATGTCCAACGTGAAAGTATTGGCAGATTCTATACTTGACTGCATGCCACCATGGGTGGGAGGGGAGAAAATTTGAAACTCAAGGGACTCTGGAATCAAATCCTGTAAACTAAAAGTAAATAAACAAATCAATTTAATAAAAAAAAAATTTGGCATCAAAGAATCTAGGTTCAAATCCTTATTTTAACACTCTCTATATAATCTTGAACAAGTCATCTCAGCTGTCTGGGCCTCAGTTTCTTCATCTGTAAAATGAAGATAACAGAGTAGATGGCATCTGAGGTCTCTTGGAGCCCTAAATCTATGATCCTATGATCTATGAATGTAACAAATTTATTGTTCTGTAAAAAATAGTGAATGAAGAAATCGAAGAAATGTGGGAAAAATTGATGTCAAGAGAGATAGAACTGAACCAAAAGAACATATACAAAATGACTCCGACAATGTAAATGCAAAGATCACCAAAAGGATGTGTACCTCTGAGTAACCGAGAAGCCAATAAAGATCTCAAAGAACTAATAATTAAACATACCTCTTTCCTCATAGCATAGAGGTAGGGGATCACGAGGACAGAATGTTGTATACGTCGGCATAGACAGTCTCTTTAAAACAGAGTAAAAAAGAAGAAAAAGCAATACAATGTGTTTTCCTTGAGGAAAAAAAATCAACATTAAAGAAGATCTGCCTAAGAACTTGCCCCATTCGCTTTGGCCCCTGCAAGTGTCATGCAAATATACTTGGGAACTAACTATTCACACCTTACTCTCCAGTTATTTCATACCCTTTCACATGGATTGTAGAAGAAAAACCTGAGCATCACTGTTATGAGGTCATGGTTCTATCTATATCATGTTAAATCTCATCAGGTTGTGTCTATTTCTGACAGTGCTCCTCTACATGCGGAAAAGGTCTGCAGTCTCGGGTTGTGCAGTGCATGCACAAAGTTACTGGGCGCCATGGCAACGAGTGCCCCATCCTCTCTAAGCCAGCAGCCTATCGACAGTGCCACCAGGAAGCCTGTAATGAGAAGATCAATGTCAACACCATCACATCCCCACGACTTGGTGAGTAGACCTAGTGGGTCTATGGAGCAGAGTGAAAGCCGTTTTGTACTGTCACTGATGTTTGTTCACTGGGAACAAGTTCTGAAAACTACTGATTATGGCATGTTTTAGAGGTTCAGCCTCAGCTCGTCATGTCCACCTCTAGAGATCTGTAAGGATTGGACAGTAGTTTAAAAGGTGGAATTCTAATTCCACATACTGGAAAAGACATTTATTTAATAACTGCAGACTCAAACACAATACCTTCTGCATCTGCATCCGAGCAGACCTCTTTGTTAACAAATTAAGAACATATGAAAATGTTTCTCTAACATGTTAGTATTCTTCTAAGTGGGGAAGGGGGAAATGGGAAATGCTTAATTTGGAGAATAGGACTTTTTTTGGACATCATGCATGAAACTATTAAAATGCGTATGAAATTCATTTTAGGATGATGTTCTAGAAGAAAATGGTAAGAAATGTTTAGTAGAATGGAACATTTAAATTCATCAGGGAGGTTTTTTTTTTTCTATAAGTAATTTCACTGTGTTTTAAACCTATCCCCTTACCATCTATGCCAGCAGGATTACTATTGTATAGTAATCATAGTCCCATATGTGAGGGGAAAGGGGGAAAGAAATTGAACTCATCTTATTATTGTTCTTTTTAAAAGTTTCTGCTTTCCAAAGTAGCAGCCCCTCAGAAAGATTTTTCTGGCCAAAGTCCCTTTCCATTAAAATTTAAACTCCAACTGGTTTTTAAGCCTAAGCCACAAAGACATTTAGCTACTAGTAAGTTTTATATCTCACCCTGAGCCACCAAACAATCTCAGAATCCTAGAGTGGGAATGGACCCCAAAAGTTATCTGGTCCAATCCTCACCTGAAACATGAGACTCCTCAACAACATATACCCACAAAAGGTTTTCCAGCTTTTGACAGAACATTTCAAGTAACGAAAGAACTTATTACCTCATAAGACACTAACCATTAAGTTTTCATGCATCTTTCTTTTAAGTTCTTCCTTATATTGAACCAAAGTACACCTCTTGGTTATTTCTCCCTAGTTCTATTTTATGGCACCACATGGTACCAGTGAAACCTCTTCAACATAAGATAAGATATCCTCTAGCTTGTCAATTTCCATCTTAAAACTTTATATTCAGAACTCAGCCTAGTACTCTGGATAAGATCTGATTTGCTTAGTTCATTATGATTCATCATCTATCTTCTTTCTACCATACAAAAAAAAAGTGACTTTAATCAGGACTTCAGGGTCTCCTAAATAAAGCCCCAGATGGTTACTTTTTCTCAAAGATTCTACAGAAAATATATATGTATACTAAATTTAATAAATTCTAATAATGATGATATTGATATTCTTGATTTAGGTCCAAATCTCTGCTCTGATTCTTATTACTTCTTTGATCTAAGGCAAGTTATTTAATCTGTTTGGCTCTTGGTGTCCTTATCTGCCAACTGAAGGGATTCAACCAGAAGATTGCTAAGATTTTGGTGGACTCTAAATCCTGTGATACTAAAAATATGTAATGATGATGTTGATGTACTAATTTTTTTTTCTTGGGGCTTCACATTATTATGTTTGAATTCAGCTACCAGTAAAATGAGATAGAATCCCCAGGCTATCTCTCTCCTAAAGTTTTTGAAGAGTCTTTAAATGTATAATGAATAGGGCTAATGTTTTCTGCCCTGATGAGAGATAAATCCAAAACTGAACAAAGGTGGTTAAACTTCCAAACAGGGCAAAGAGGGGTAGGGAAGGGATGATTTCCTGAATTATTGCTAGAATACTTGAGGTAAACACACTGACCATTTCCTTACTTTCCATGCCTTTCTAATCATCCTGAATTTCTCTCTCCCTGTCTTTATCCAAAGCTGCTCTGACATACAAGTGCACAGGGGACCAGTGGACAGTGTACTGCAGGGTGATCCGGGAGAAGAACCTATGCCAGGATATGAGATGGTACCAGCGCTGCTGCCAGACGTGCAGAGACTTTTATGCCAGCAAGATGCAGCAGAAGAGTTAATGACACCTCTCCTGTCTAGACTGAACATTGTCACCCAGTTATGGAATTTAAGGATGTGTAGGTCTGAGTACTGGAACTTAAAGAATGACAGAGGGAGGGGTGGATCCCAAAGCATATACAGTTAAAATTAAAGTAATTCCATACATTGGATGTACCAAAGCTATCCATCCCTCACACACATAACATGGTCATCTCAAGAATTATACACAAAATTTAATTGGGGATTTGGCATCATCACATTTGTTATTAATGCTTTTTACTTAATATATTATTAATAGCCACTGGATGGCTTTCTGCAGTAGGAAAAAAGGATAAAAAGTCACAAAGTAATTATAGTCTCTAAGGTTGTATGTACCTCTAAGGGGAAAACCTCTAGCCAGCAACTTTATAAAAGATAGAGACATTATTTAGCACTTGAGTCTTGGTTGTTCTCTGGTATTTTGAATTCCTAGGGGTTAATATACCAGGGGAGGCGTGGAGGAAGAAGGAATCATGTAAATGAAATGCTTAATTTAAAAAGGAGTCTTACTTTAAAAAAAAAAAAAACCTGTGAAAATTGATGGCAGAGGATATGTGAGTGAGAAAGTAGTGTGACAGAATCTTAGCTTTCCTTTTAATTTAAATTCTTAAAAACAGAAGATTCAGGGCTTTGCTGTACTGCCCATATCTAAAAACATAATCTCTTTAAAAAACTTTTTATTCCATCTTTGTAGTTTTACCTCTGCAAGAGCTTAAGTATATCTAACCTGATAAATAACAGCAAGAGGACATTTGTTCAGTAAAAAAACCTCTTTCCGTGGGAAAGAATGCACGGGGAGGTGATGGGTAGGTAATAAGGCATTTTAGCTGTTCTGATCTCTACTTGCTGCCTCTTGGGAGGAAAAATACTGAAGAAAAACAGAACAATATTTCTTGAGGGTACTGTGAAATTAATGTAATTGGTACATATCATGCAAGTGAGCTTGGAACAACTTTGGCAGAGGTGTAAAGATGAATTGTTGACCCATGAGGCCTTTTCCTTCTTTGATTTCTGCAAGCCTATCCTTCATAAAATTTTTTTCCAATGCAAATATATCACATCAGACAGTCTATATTTGAAGAGTTCATATTACTCAGTAGTGACAGAACACAGCTATTTTTAGAGCCATCAAAAAGTGCTTTTTGAACAATATCATACCTTTGTATGAAGAGAAAATAGAAACTTAAACTCAGTCTATAGGACTTGCAGCATATGTCCAGATCCATAATTTTTGGCCTTTTTCACTATGGGTTTTATTAATCTTCTTTGTATATGATTTACAATGCACAAAGCAACAGAGTTAAGTCATTTATGACACACAGCAAAGCTTTTAGAGTGGATTTCAAACCTTCGCTCTGGTCTGAGTCTTGCATTATTAGCTTTTTTTTTTTTTTTTGCTATTTATATGTGACATTGGTGAAAGGCTCTTAATTGCAAAAGAAAAAAATAAGACTTTTTTTCCTTCCTGAATTAGAGCCCACCAATATCCAGAAGCACAGGGAAATGACTAGTTAACATTTACTTTAAGGGCACCTGTGAAACCAGCCTGTGCACAGAAACTGGAAACCATTTTCCAGTTTTGCCTCAGTAAGGCAATGCTAGTTACTGGTTGTAATACAGGTGGTTCTTGATATCTGTAGCTATCCTAGAAACAAGGCATATTTGGTTCACAGATTCTGTGGGCATTTCATTGGTGCTTATTTTTGAAAATGTTACCATGAGAAAGCAACCTTCTCCTACCTTATTTCAGACAGATGATCTCACTTAGGTCTAATTACTAAGTAGTCATCACAGTGATTCTACCATATGAATTATTACTGATTTAATGGTGCTCCATTTGTTTTTTTCTTTCTGATGCAACAACTTTGATTTGTTTTGTTTTTTTTAATATGCTATTGTACATCAGAAGGGGAAAAAAAACCTCTCTACCTTCTCCCACCTCTTGTGGGGTATTTTTGTTCTGTGTGTGAATGAGTGTGTTTGGGGGATTTTGTTTTTTGCAAAGGTTGGGTGTTTTTTTTTAATACCATAGATATGGAAAAGTACTAAGGAAGTCTGAGAATGAATTCATTTCCACTTGTATAAACAAGATGTTTTGCATCCACTATAGGTGCTCTATGGAAAAAAATAAATTAGGGAATATGTCAGGACATGATGTAGCGTAAACTTTGGTATAAATTGCTAACATGCCTTGACACCTCTTTGAAAACATTTTGTTCTTTCACTGTTCATGGTGAGGCTATAATATTTTTATTGACTTCTCCCAACCCCTACTTCGAGATCCTTGTTTCCACAAAATATCCAATTAAATTCTGGAAAAAATTAGGGCTTTATTTTTATTCCTTGCTCTTCACTGGTGTTCCATTTGTTCACATAAAAATAAATATAGAGGCTTTGTTTTATTTCACAACTAAGCAATAATACTAAATTAACTACTTGAAGGTGAGAGGAAGAAATCTTACTGAATGAAGCCAAGTTTTCAAAGAGAGTTACTAAAAAGCTGAACCCAGAAGTATTTCTGGTTGACCTACACATTCAACTTTGGCCAATAAAAGCAAGGCAGTGCCATTGATGTGCCCATGTAGAAAAGCAGGAAACCACTTAAGCAACACTCTAGAAAATTTGCTTCTAAATTTTTTTTTCATAGCTGCCCTGCCAACGTCAACTACATGCCACTCTACAAAGACCAACAAACCATGAATGCAAATGTCTAATTTTATTAAATTCTCCACTACTTTTGCCTTATTGTTTCCTAGGAGTTTTAACTAAATCAAAAATGTCACCATAAACTTTCTCAATTTGCCCTCTCTTGATTTTATTTCAAAGCAATTCAGAAAAGATCATTTCCTCGTAGCTATTCTGATACTTTGGGGTTTTGCTTTCTTCCTTAGAAACTGATGTTCTGTGATTACAACAGTGCTATTTCCATATTGTAAACAATACTCTGTACTGTTACTAAAGTACTGTACGTTTTTAGTTGCACAGATGTGTACTGAGTAGAGTCTCACTATCTTACATATGGTGCTATTTTTATTGGTGAAAAAGAAATCCTAGCAGTTGGTTATTGCTTGATATTTTATTATAATACAGGGATATATCCTCAATGGCAATAATATCATTTAATTGTTCATTACAGAGTCAAATGTATATTTTTTTCATTAGTTAACTTACATTATGTACTGTATCAGTGGTATTTTTATTTTGCTTTTTTGGTGCTGGTTTTGAAAATACATAAGTCAAGCAGATTGGAAACAGTTGTAAATTTAAAAAATCCTTCCATTTTGAAGCAGACTGAATGTTCAATAAAATGTTTTTTCCATAACAATTTTAATAAGGTTTGTGAACTTGAAAGCCAAAAAAAAAAAATCCCAAAAAGCTCTCTATGAAAGGCACAAGAAGGCTACAATCCATTCTCCCTTGGTTTGATAGTTAATTTGGACTTGGCCTGAAATAAGTCCACAGCTTGTTGATGACAGCTGTGGTAGGTGTAAAAGGTCATTGGTAAATGAAATCCTGGCAGGCTATAGTTCCCCAAGTGCTAACAAATCATTAAATCCTGGGTCTCATCCCTATGTGGTTGCAAAGTAGTACAGGGAATGTTAATATCTGACAGCTGCCAAGCGAGGTTCTGGGTTTCTGATACACAAAAGCAGAAATCAAACTGATGAAACCATCCTTGGTGAAGTTGGAGAGCATAAACCATTCCTGAGACAGTCCTCTTCAGAACAAAGCAATGTTATCAACAGTGCCTGGTACACCATGAGAATAAGGTAGTCCCATTTCAGTGCAGTGATTTCATATAGCAATCATACACTGGGCTCCTTCCAACCCAACAGCAACCAAAGCAGTTTCTTCCCCCTATGACCCACCAATGACTCAAGGAGGAGAGAGTCAAAGTTAACTCAGAAGATTTATTATTATTATTATTAATTATTATTATTATTGTACCATTTCCACTTCAGGCCATATACCCTTGGCCTGATAGTACTCTGATATAAGCGTAATTATATGAATTACTAGTGTGCACTGAGCTCAGAGAACATTACCCTCGAGTGTTAAGATTTTTTGTTTTTAATCTAGCCTTAAAAGGTCTGTATGGAAAATCACAGAATAAAATTCACAAAAAGGCATACTTGTTTTATCCCAGAGATCAATGCTCAGTGTACCATAGTGATTGGGGTTTGGGGGACTGTTTTTTTTGTTTTGGGTTTTTTTGAGGCGATCAGGGTTAAGTGACTTGGCCAGGGTCACAAAGCTAGTATGTGTCAAGTATCTGAAGGCAAATTTGAACTCAGGTCCTCCTGACTCCAAGACTGGTGCTCCATCTACTGTGCCACCTACCTGCCCCTAGAGTGCCTGGGTTTTGATGGCACTTGGCTACTTGGAAAGAACCGTCATTTCAATGGTGTGAGTCCTGCTTCCATTAATATAGAGTATGACTGCTGCCCATGTTTTCCCAGAAGTCCTTAAAACATGAAGCCACCTTCTTGTTCTGTTAGTATCTCAAAAGTGCCAATAAATGAGCCGAGCTATCTCTCTCATTGTTTCCACGTGACCAGTTTACCTTTTTATCTAGGTGGTGTCTGTGTCACCAATAATATCTTTTATGTTACTTTTTGCAATTGAATCATCATTAGTAGCATGCTGCAGGCTAATTACACCCATCATTCATCTTTTAATTGCCGTATGTTGTCATTTCTAATTTTTATTCTTTTGGGATTTTAGTGTTCAATGACAAGGGGTCACTAACAGAATGTTGATGTTAAAAATTGGACTTTTTTAGTTTCAAGACTGGATAACTAAAAGAACTATGCAATTTCCCAAATATAATCCAGCCTAAAGACTTCTTCATACTCATTTCTGGGCATAGCTCATAAACCATCTGAAATACTTGTCAAAGATACACACATACTGATGAACTATTTCTGGGGATTCCCAATCCAAATACATGTCACAATATACATGGTAGTCCACATAAACTTTAGAAACACAGAAAAATGTGCAGGCTCTCAAGTGGTAGGATTGCTCTGCCCCTCCCCCCCCCATTTCACATTTTGATGCAGATTCTAGACCAGTAGGAAAACTTTATCCTAAGGATCCATAATCCAGAAAAATCTCACAATAAGACAAGTAGTCTAGATATATTTAAATCAGTAAAGAAAT
>CM053589.1:101064975-101082182 GCA_028646515.1 Pseudochirops corinnae
GTAGGTATGAGTACTTAAACATTCAACTTTACAAAAATTATCTCAAAAAAACTGTTTTGATATATAAGGAAACATGCTAAGAGAAAAATGACTGTCCCGTGAAAGAGTGAGAGAGAGACAGAGACAGAGAGAAATATCAGTTTCTCCCTAGTGGAGAGACTATGGGACTTCTTCTGAGAATGTAGACTAAGGGAATTCAATAATGAAAATGCAGGAAAATCTCTGGAGTCTCCACAAATGTGAATGACTTAATATTTATCCTGAACAATACCCCACATGTAATACATATAAAGATTAGATTAGCGATCTTTGTCCCAACTCCCACTCATTCTGACAAGCAAACCCAGATACATCACTGTGTTCTAGATGTAGCCCAGAGGAGGAGCGTGGTTCTTTTTTAATAGTACTGACTCAAACTCCATTCCTATATGGATACAAAAGAAAACAGCAAGAGCAAAAGAATACACACACACACACACACACACACACACGCATATAATATACACATACATAAACACAAACATATACATATATACATACACACAAACACACACACACATATATAATATACACATACATAAACACACAAACATATACATATATACACACACATACACAAATGAGAAAATAGATCTGTATATAAAGGTATCACACTTTTGCAGAAAGCACACCTCACTTGCCAAGTAAATTGATCTGATTTTGAATTCTAGTTCTCACATTTGTTCCCCATTGAGCAACCAATTCTATTTTTGTACAACTCTCATTTTACCTTACTCTGTACCTAAATCTCCCTCGCAACAACTTCTACTCATTCTTCCCCTTTCTCTTGGTCTCTAAGTCTAATCTCTTTTCTATGATAGATACCTGAAGACCACTACATGCCCCACCCCTAAAGTATCTCTTATTCAACCTAAAAACCCATTTCTTTCTATCAATTCTTGTTCTCTTGGACTTTATCCTCTTAAATGCTATTTCTTAACATGTGATACAAGGGTAGGAAGCTCCAAATATGGTGGTTCCTATGCTTGTTGCCAATAAGAACAGATCACCATTTAAAAACAAAAGGCTGACTGTTGTTTCATTTCAATCTGCTTGTAATTTTGCCCCTAATTTTGTCTACAAGTGCTCCCCAAAAGACCTAGCTTAGCTGTATAATTTATGATCAACTCTCCATAAGCTCATTCTCTCCTCAAATATTTTTTGCTGGTTCATGACTGCAGTCTTGGTTGTAAAGCTTTTTTATCCTATATAGTATTTTGTAGAGGCAGCTAGGTGGCATAGTAGACAGTGTGCTGGCCCTTGAGTCAGGAGAACCCTAGTTCAAATCTGAATTCAGACACTTACTAGTTGTGTGACCCTGGGCAAGCCATTTAGACCCATTTGCCTCAATTTTCTTATTGGTAAAATGAGCTGGAGCAAACAGCAAACCACTCTAGTACCTTTGCCAAGAAAACCCCAAATATGGTCACAAAGAGTCAGAAATGACTAATTGACAAAAAAGAAAAAAATTGTTTTGTAATGAGCTTTTACTCTAAACCAATGGTTCTCAACCTTCCTAATGCCGCGGCCCCTTAATACCGTTCCTCATGTTGTGGTGACCCCCAACTATAAAATTATTTTTGTTGCTACTTCATAACTGTAATTTTGCTACTATTATGAATCGTAATGTAAATATCTGATATGCAGGATGTATTTTCATTGTTACAAACTGAACATAACCCACAGGTTGAGAACTGCTGCTAAACTCTTGTCATCTTAGCTACTATATCTCTCTATTGATCAAGGAGATTAAATGCTGTTTGCTGTCTTTTTCATCCCCCTCAAGATGACTCTCTTACTTAGGCTGAACTTCTGGGAATGACTGAGTTCTTCCATGACTAATGTGTCAGTGCATTAATTGTCAGAGATCTTTCACACATTGGGAACACAAATAACTCAATATTAGTAGATGGTCTTAAAATTTTGATTCTTAAACACCTGTCACCATTATATGGAAGTGAAAGAGGGCCAGGCAGGACTTGGGGGTGCATTTTTAATTCATCTCAAGAGTTGTCATAGCCACACACACCCAAAAAAATCACCTGGAAAAGAAATTACATTCTTAGTCTACATTCTCAGAAGAAGTCCCATAGTCTATTGCTAGGCCCATACTTAAAGCCTTCCCAGTTTCGTAGAAACTTCCAGAGCTTTCGTTCCACTGGCATAGCCATCACAAACCCAAGCTCACCTCCCTGCCACAATAGAGAAGGAAGGGAAAGGAGGGGAAGAAGCATTCATATCATGCCTACTATATGCTCTTTTATAAACATTATCTCACTTGATCAATATAAGCATCAGAGAAGGATTTTAGTGGTTATTTATCAAGCACCAAATACTATAGTGTATCAACTATAAAATAAATAAAAAACCATGGCCACACCCACAAAAATTTATCATCTAAGGAGGGAAATGAAGATGGCAGAGTTGCAGGAGGAAGTGCAGTGAGTTCCTTCCCTACTTCCTCCCCCTGCCAACTTCAAAAAAAAAATTCTCCAAATAGATGTGGATCCTGATTAGAATACCCAAGAAAAATATCACAGTGGGTCATTTTTTCTAGCTAACATTGAGATAGGGACACAGAGAGGTCCATGGTCAATGGGGTGGGTATATGGCCAGAAGCACACCACACAAAACATTCCTGCACAGGAAGAGGCTGTGTACCAGGGCAAGAGGAGGTTCCCAGATATACACCAAGGGAACTAAACTTGGAAAGGATGCTGGGACAGGTGTCAACTGGCATGTCTGTCACTCTCTCCCCAGTTCCAAATTATATAGATCCACAGCAGAATGAGGAAGTACCTAGGAGTGGCATTCCAGGGTAAGAAGTAGGCACAAACACTAGGATATGTACCGATTAAGAAAAAAATTCAGACACAAGCAGAAGTTGTGTGACTCAGACTCCCCAGGAACAGAGTGAGGTCTCATTTCCAGCTTCTAGTCCAATCTGGAATGACTGGGGCAAGAATCGCAGGCCAGAAGAGACCATACAGTTGTATCATTGTGACTCAGCAGGAATTTACAGCTAGCTGACAGTGGATGAGTCCAGTGTCTACAGAAACTCCAAATGGAGCAAGCCCACAGACCTATTGCTCAGAACCATTAGAACTTGAAGTGCTCAGATCAAGGGGGAAATTATCAGATTTTTGCCCTTGATCAGATCACTTTTGGGAACACTGAACTCTTTCAGGTCCCAAGCCTAACTTGTCCTAGGAATCTTGGAATAATAACACAATTTTTAATACCCAAAGCAGCATCAAGATTAACCAAGGCATTTTCTCTAGAAGTGCCACAGAGCTCAGTCCTAACATCAAGCTCAATGTCAGGGAGCAGGCTAGAAAAATGAGCAATCTCAATAAATAAATAACCCCACAATAGAAAGCTATATTATGGTGACAGAGACACTTAAGGCACAAATCCAGAACATGAAAATGATTTTAAAATGTATACAATTCAAGCCTCAAATTAAAACAGAACTGAAGCAAAATTCAACTAGAATTAGTGCAAGAGATGAAGCAAAAGTTTAAAAAGAGTTTTGAAATGTTTCATAAATGAAATGAAAGTACTAGAGGAAAATATTAGAAAAGAAATGAGAGTTAATAGAAGAAAGAAATGGAAAGGGAATTAATAGCTATATTATATTTTATAATCTATAATCTAATAGTCTTTAATGTTATATAAAACTTCATCAAAGCAACAAACTCCATGAAAATTAGAATGGATCAAATAGAATCAATGACTTTAAGAAATAAAAAGAAATATTAAAACAAAATCAAGAAATTGAAAAAATAGAATTAAATGTAAAGTATCTCATAGCACAAAAAAAATGACCTAGAAAAGAGATCTCGGAGAAAAACCTTAAGAATCATTAAACTACCTGAATGCCAAAACCAAAAAAGAGTATAGACATATTATTTCAAGAAATCTTAAAAGAAAACTGTTCAGATCTCTGAGAGCTAGGGGTCAAAGTGGACACTGGAAATTCACTGGACATTTCCTGAAAGAAATCCCAAAACGAACACTCCCAGGGACATTGCTGACAAAATCCAGAGCTTCCAAGTTTAAGGGAAAAAAAAGCAAGCAGCCATAAAGAAAATAATTCAAGTGCTGAGGAGCCAGAAGTCAGAATCACCCATGATTTAGCAGCCAAGACTAAACAGAATAGAGTTTGGAAAACATTATTCTAGAAGTCAGAAGATATGGGCTTACAATCAAGAATAAAATTCTTCTGCAAAACTGACTATAATACTACAAGAAAAAAAACAAATCTTCAGTGAAATAGAGAACTTTCAAACATTCCTGATGAAAAGGCCAGAGTTGCATAGAAACTTTGAAGTACAAACATAGGAGTCCAGAGGGGGAAAAAAACAGGTAAACGTAAATTATCGTGAGGGAGTAAACAATAAGTAGCTTATATTCTAATATGGAGAGATGATGCATGTGTCCCCTCTGAATGTTGTTTTTATTATAGGTGACAAAGGGAGAATAATTAAACAGAAGGCCTGGAAGTGTTTCTGTTATATCTTGATGATCTTAAAAGAAGAACAGAAAAGGACAGGAAGAGGTAAACACTGAGAGTAGGGAATAGGGGAAGATGAGGAAGGGTAGGGGAAAGTATAAATCACAAGTCTATACAAAACAAGGATGAAAGTATAAAGGAAGGGGCTGACACCTGAAACTCACTCCCACTTGAAAAATTGAAGGAGGTAATATAATACACTGTTTGGTACAGAAATATACTCCACTCAGTAGGGAAATAGGAGGGGAAAAGGAAAGAGGAGAAGAAGATATTAGAAGCCAGATTAAGGGAGGGATTAGTCCTGAGGGTGGACAAAAATATTTCTAAGTTTTTTTGAAGTTGCAAAGAATAGGAAACTGGGAGAAGGGGGAGGCTGAAGTCTAGCTGAACAAGTGATGTTACATAAATGTGATGGAAAACTATTGCGCTGTAAGAAATGATAAAGGGGATAGTTTCAGAGAAACTTGGGAAGACACTTGTTAATTGATGTGGAGCGAAGTAAGCAGAACAAGGAGAATAATTTGTGTAACAACAACTGTGTGAAGACAAAAAATCCACAATTTTGGAGGACTTCCAGGGGCTGAGCCCAAATGGCCAAGCAGAGGAAGCACTCAGCTGGGCTCTCCCAGTATTCCCCTCAAAACAACTTTAAAATAATACCTCAAATTGAATTCTGAAGTGGCAGATCTGACAAAAGGTCGAAATGAAACATTCTTCCAGCCCAACATAATTTAACAGGTTGGAAAGAGAAATCTGTAGGATAGTGGTGTAGGGTATAGGGCCTGGAGTCCATATGGATGCAACACCAGTGGTGAGATGTGGTGGCAACAGAAGCAACAGAACCTTAAGGACCTCTCAAGCCAGAGACAGTAAGGGGACCTGGCAACTATCAGAAAGTGATTAAAAGTGCTAGCACTTGACCCAGGACTGGATGTTGTTTAACCACTTCATTTCTAATACTTCATGGTCACTAGTCAAAGGCATAGAGGAGTAATTTAAGTCATGGGGGAGCAAGGACCCTGAGAACAATGTCATTTCTAGTTCCAAGGGAACAGGGATCCTGAGGAACAGTACTGATTGCAATCCCAAGGGACCAGGGCCCTTTCCTGGGCAGGAACCAGAGCACAGATCAGGATAGCAGTCATTCACAGATCAGAGCACAGGCCAGGAGAATAATAAACACACCTTTCCTCAGATCACACCACCTCAGAAACACTGAAAACTTCCAAAACCTCAGAATTATCTCAGAAATCAGCAGTGCAAAAAAGGCTGAAACTTGGGACAGTCTCTCTCCTCCCCACCAAGTGACAGAAATAGAACCCAACTTCAACATAAAGTTCAAAATCAAGAAACAGGCTACGGAAATGAGAAAACAACAAAAAGAACCTGACCATAGAAAGCTACTATAGTGGAATGGAATGTTGTTGTTCATCCTTTGTTTTCAGAGAAGACCAATGACATCACAAGGTCATTAATTGGCCTTTAATGCACTTGGTCATTAATTAGATTTAAGTGAGGTGGAGTTGTACAAAATCGTCAGCCTCACTCTCTCTTCCTGAGTGACTGGGGTCCAGTGGCAGGAATAAAATCAAGATGATTGGTGATGGCTCAGGATGTAGTAAGAGACCTTGGCATCTACAATGCCTAACCAAGCTCTAAGCACTCCATAATACCTGATTCAGTTGCCTTCATGGCTGTTGGAAGAAATTGCTCTCATCTGCCCATTCCACTACGGGGAGTCTTCACATGTAGAGATTTCCTAACTCACCAATTGGTTTTAGGCCTGTCAGTTACCCTCAACCTGGGTTAGCCAGTCTGCTAAAATGATTACCAGGGAGTAGCAGCTTCATATACTACAGTTTCTTGGAGCCACAGGTGGGATTTGGGTGAAGGTGGACAACAAAGATGGATGAGCAGCCCTGAAATGGTTCACAACAAGCCCTTATACCATAGGTGTTAGTCCTCACTGAACATCTCTGTGATGGAATACTATCATGCTAAAAGAAATAACCATCAGGATGGTTTCAGAAAAACCTGGAAAGTCTTCTATAAACTGATGCAAAGTGAAATGAGCAGAACCAGGAAAACACTGGATACAATAACAGCAATATTGTAATGATGATCAACTGTGAAAGACATAGCCACTCTGATCAAGACAATGATTCAAGATAATTCCAAAGGACCCATGATAAAAAATGCTATCCCCCTCCAGAGAGAGACTGATGAGTTCTGAGTGCAAACTAAAGCATACTTTTTTCACTTTATTTTTCTTGAGGGTTTTTGTGTATATGTGTTTTCTTTTGCAACATGCTAATATGGCAATATGTTTAACATGACTTCATATGTATAATGTATATCAGTGGTTCTCAACCTTCCTAATGCCTCAACCCTTTAATACAGTTCCTCATGTTGTGGTGACCCCCCACTATAAAATTATTTTCGTTGCTACTTCATAACTATAATTTTGCTACTGTTATGAATCTATCTGATATGCAGGATATATTTTCATTGTTACAAATTGAACATAACCCACAGGTTGAGAACTACTGATGTATATCATATTGCTTTCTTTCTCAAGTGCTGGAGGAGGGACAGGAGGGCAGGAAGGAGAGTTTCGAACACAAAATTTTTAAAAATTAATGTTAAAAATGTTTAATGTAATTGGAAAATATCTGATAAAACAAATAGAAAAATATTTTTTAAAAACAAATTTGAAAGACTTTGATGAGAATAATGACCAACCATCATTTCAGAAGACTATTGATTAAACACACTACATGCTACCCCCCTCCTTGATAGAGAGTATTCACAGTGAAGAATGAGACATGGAGAGGGAGAAGGGACTGGACTGGACATAGTCAATGAGGAAATTTCTTAATTTGACTATACAAGTTTGTAACAGGATTTTTTTTAATTTTTTCAATTGAGAGAAGGCAATTTTTTTTCTTACTGATTTGAAAAAAATTAATTTTAAAAAGTATTCATAAAGATTAGGAAAAACTCTTACATGAACAATAACAAAGAATAATTGTTAATCTGTGTTGACTTGAAACCAGTTAAAATTCAAAGAAGATAATAATCAGTGACTAGTCCTAATTTATTGTATCTATACTGGAAGGCATAACTAGAAGCAAATTGAGTTTTCCTGTCTCAAGCTGTTTGGGTTGTTTTTTTAAATATAACATCATCTTTCTGAATGTTTTTAGCTCTAACTAGAAACTCATAAGTAAAGTCTTCTCTTGCTTTCAGCAGTTCCTTAAAAAAGAGAATTAATTGTATGCTAAAAATAACAGGCATTAGGATCAAGAGAACAAAACACACAATGATGACAATAAATTAAAACAACACTAAAAGACATTAGAATTAAATTAAATATAATGACTGACCTTGATTTCAGAGGACTGATGATGAAACATATTTCTCTGCCCTGAGAAAGGGTGGTAGATTACAGATAAATAACACTACATACACTGTCAGGTATGGTCATTTGGGATTTTCTATTTTGCTTAACTGTCTCTTTGTTACAAAATGGTACTATGGGTCAAGGAGAGAGCAGACATTGGTAAGTGACAGTGGTGTTTTAAAAATTATCAATAAAACATCATTTACAGAATAATAGGCACCACAATTACATAGAAATTACCCTATCTCTACATGCTTTTAATTACTGCAATTTTTAAAAAATCTCTGGCATTACAGGTGGAAAGGTGGCTAATGTAATGTCAAGATCACAGAATTTGGTATCAAAGACTTGGGACTGAGCACTAACCTTTACACTTAATAGCTTTGTGCCTGTGGGCAAATCACTCAACTTAAAGACTATTTCTTCCCCTATAAAATTAGTGTAATGATACTTGCACTACCTTCCTCATTTTTTAAAACTATAAGGCATAAGCATCAACTATTATTATCATAATTTTTTCACAAATCTAAATGATTCACATTAGATTTATATAATGGTAGAGCTGGAAGAAAGTCTAGAGATTATCTTTTTTTAATAAAAGTCTTCCATAGCAATTTACAATAATTGCTTCCACTTCTTTACCTACCACTCCTTAACCATTTGGCTTCCAAACCTACCACTCAACTGAAGCCCTTCTCTCCAAGGTTATTGATGATCTCTTTAAAGATCTTTTTTCAATTTTCATTCTTGATAGTTATGCCACCTTTGATGAATGACAGGAATTACCTTGATTTTGTAACAATATCTCCCAACATTTAACACAGTCCTTTGCCCAGAGTAAGCATTTAATAAATGCATTTTTATTCATTCATTCATTCACCACCCCCTTCTCCTGGATCTCCCTGGGCTTTCATGACATTGCTCTTTCCTTATTCTCCCTCTAGCTGTCTGACTACTTCTCAGTCTCCTTTAATGGATTTTCATCCATCTCCTCCTTACAAGGTTTGAGTGGGCCTTCTTTTGGTTATCTCATTCATCAGGTTCTATGGGTTCAATTATCTCTTCCATACCTGTAACGATACTGGGATTTGAAGATCTTCCACACCCCTTGAGCTTGCTGACGTAGCAGGGAAGGGTGGAGCAAGAGAACGCCGGAACCAAGCTAATCTCCGTGCGGTGCTGACTGGAAGCGGTGTGTCAGAGGCAGTGGCTGCGGTTGCGAACTTTTGCTTTGAGCAGGGCAGAATCTCTGCTAAGGACTCCTGCTGAGGACTGCCTGGGGCAGGAACTGCCAGGGGCGGAACTGCCAGGGGCCGGAGCTGCTGGGACCAAGCTGCCTGGACACTGAGCAGTTGCGCGCGTGAGGAGAGGAGGATCTTTGCCTGAGGTAGCCTGTCCTGTTTGAAGGCTTGAGGATGTGGGTGTTTACTACTTTTGACCACATGTGCCAACTTCATCACTACTGGGTTGGCTTTGACTTTCTGGTTTTGGGACTCAGTCTTCTGGTATTTAAATGAATGCACTATCTATATTTCTTATGTAGAGAGTCTGTTCCATTTTGCTATATCAGCATATTTATAGTTACTGTAGGCATTGTGAATACTGCATTGCTGATACAATACCTATACAAGGTATCCCAGCTTTCTCAAGGAGTTTAGCCACAAAAGAGAAAAGAAATATGGGATGATTTACAGAAGGTAAAGATGGATCAAGAAAGAATTTTTTGAGGATGGGAAAGATATAGGTATGTTTGTAGGCAGAATGGAAGCAACCAGTAGTCAGGAAGATACTGACTTTGTGACACAGAAGTGGAGGAGATAGCATCAGAAGGCATCTAGATGTAAGATGAAGGAAGGAAAAGAGGGAACTCTTGGCAAACGGCCTCATTTTTTTCAGTAAAATAGGAGACAAAACTCTCTACTGAGAGAGTTGAAGCAGGGGGAGCCACTGAAAGTTTGAGGAGGGATGAAAAGGTTTGAAAAAGCCACTGTGGTGAGTGGCATAGCAAGTTAATTACAGAGGTGTAAAAAGATTGCCTTGTAGCAGTGGATGTCCAGTTGAAGTTATGTAACATAAAATTGTTTTGAATGACTTTCACCAATTTTATCAGCAGCACTTGTGTAGTAGCAAAGGCAGCTGATGGTTGGACCAATCCAAGCCTGAAACTTGGCAGGGGAGCAATGGTAAGAAGATAAGGACTCAAGGGTCTCAAGAGAAGAAGAAAATAAAGAATTGAACTGCCTTACCAAGGGTGTAAAAATGAGGAAAAGAGTGTGTGGCTATTTCAGGGGTGAGGACCTGCAAAAGAACTGAGGAGGAGAGATTAGAGGTCATATCTTAGATGAAGAACAAGGTTAGCAAGGCAGATGGAGAGATAAACTGGCAACAAATTGTGATCAGATAAAGGAATTTAAAAGTTCGTGAACATATAGGTTGTGTAATTGTGGGTCATGGCAAGATCAAGGGTAGAACCATCTTTTTGTGTGGCTAAGTTTGAGTGGAGGAGTAGCTCATAGGAAATGAAGCTGAGGTTTTGTGAGGGTCATGGTGTTTAAGAAAGCATCAACACATATATTGAAATCCCCTAGAATGAGGGCAAGAGTTGAGGAAGGAAGTCTTATGAGTCAGGCACTGAACTCATTGAGGAAAGAAGGAGAACATCCTGGACATCAAATGAAAACAGGTACCTGGTTTTGGAATGGAGGGTGGGTATGGAATGAGTAAACTTCAAAGGAGGAAAAGTTACCAAATGATGGCAGCCAGGGGAGAACCTGGAAGTGACAATGCAGAAAAAGGAATATTCCAATTCTGACACCTTAACTAGTGAGTCTAAGGGGAAGGAGTGAAAGTACAGCCCACACCAGAAAGTGAGGCATGGAAGGGAGTGTCACAGGAAGACAGCCAGGTCTCAGTGAGAGTCAGAAAATGGAAGGAATGGGAAAGAAAAAGATTTCTCTGTATCTAGAGAAAGAACTGATAAATAGATGTATGGGATGATTTTACACACACATACACACACACATACATTTATATCTAATGGTAACTCTCTCTAGGGTGGGGGAAGAAAAAGAGGGAAAAAGAAATGCACACAATAACTTTATTATATATTTAAAAGGAACAGCAAATTGTACATCATCGATTTGCAATTTCATGTACAATCATGTTCTCATTATGCTATGTTATGGAAATGCTTGTTTTAGTCCATAAATTTTAAATAAATTAAAAATTTTTTAAAGATTTAAGATGAAAGCAAATTTGTTGCCTATGAAGTAAGTATTTCATAGATCATGGTGAAAGGGGTGGATGACTAGAGTATAGGCAGGAGCAGTATAGAGAGTTCAGTTGAGGGGAATGGGAATAAGTGATTGGACAATGGGGAGATAGAAAATGTGGTTTGAATAATAGCCAGGTGTTCTGAATCATTGATATAGGATGTGTATGGGGGTGGGGGAGTGTGTTAATCATTGAAGAATGAGTTCAGCAGGTAAGCATTCATTGCCCAAAGGACCACTTAGACATTTCATTGTCCATTTGGCCTACCACCATACTTTGTCACTCATGTTCATTCACAACCTCTAAGTCACCTTTTGTTCCTTCAATCTCCCATCCTATCCAGTCACCTGGTTTTGTCAATTCAGCCTCCCCATCTTGTTCATCTTCTCCCTTCTCACCCCTTATAAGTATAACATGTTCATTAGTGTTCCCATCATCTCCTACCTAGGCTATTATAGTAGCCTCTTAACTGGACTCTGCTTACAGCCTCTCTCTCTCTCGAATCCTCCAACTACTAATTTTATATTCCTAAAGTACAAGACTGATCATATTTACTTCCTTCCTCAAGAATCTTCAGTCTTTCCCTATTGCAGGGGAGCAGAGCCAAGATGGCAGAGTAAAAGCAGGAACTTGCTTGAGTCCCCACTCCAATCACCTCCAATACCTGTAAAAAAAAATGAGTCTAAACAAATTTTAGAGCTATAGAACCTACAAAGTGATAGAGAGATACAAATCTCCCACTGAAGGCAGTCTGGCAGGCTAATAGGAAGAGTCTATCACACAACGCTGGGAGCTGAGCTCAGTCCTGTGTGAGCTGTGCCGGCCCAGACCTGGGCGGCCCTGACCAGTGGCACAAACTGGCCTGAGCTGACTTCAGGAGAGCGAATAACCAGCAGCTGTGGTGGTTTCCAGAATTTTCAACCCACAAACACCAAAGAGAAAGTAAAAGGTCAGTGGGGAACCCTGCTGATCCAGGATGAGAGAAGAGTGCAGTCCAGCCCCTATTGCCTCTGGGATTTTATACATACACACATACATACATATGTATATATTTTTTCACTCCTCCCCTTCGTACATAGAGCCCTTCACAATCCAGCTCCAGTCTTATCTTTTCAGATTTGTTTCATATTACTTTAGCACTTTACATTCCAGATATACTTATCTATTTGCTGTTCCCCATACAGGCTATACTGAATGCTTTCCCTCCTTACCTCCAACTCTTGGAATCTTTAGCTGCCTTTGGGATTCAATTCAACTCACATGCCACCCCCTATGGGAAATCTTTCCTGATTTCTCAAAAGTGTAAGTGCTTTAGAACTACACAGAAATTATATTGTATTTATCTGTTTAAATAGCAAAATGCAAGCCCCAGAATAGCAGGACCTGCTTTTGCTTAGTTGAATTGAATCTAGTCCAAGCATCTCAATTCGACAAATGAGGAAACTGTAGAAAAGAGAAGCAAAGTTAGAAGGCCTGATCAAGGTCACATGTCTAGTAGATGGCAGAGTCAAGGTGTGAGCCCTGGTGTCCTAACTCCCAGTCCCATCTTCTTACTATTACACTTCTATTCTAGAAGATCTGTCTTCTTAGTTGAGTAAGGTCTATTTTCTTTTTGTACAAATCTCCATGAAAGAATGGGGCAAGCAAAGAGATAAATGGAGCAGATAGGGTGATGGGAGAATTAACTAGAACAAAGTAAAATAACTAAATTTGCTGACTTAAAAGTTAATCTTACAATTTTTAACATATTTTAAAACTCTAATAGGCACAAACAAGTCACCCTTTTCCTGTGTTCATTTGTTTTACATGACTTGTCATGAGTTCACAAGATTTTAGCACACTCTTTAATTCATTATAAAACAACACTTTTACCTCATTAGATATTTTAATAAGCAGTTATTTTTTACAAGTTAAGCCTTGATTACATTACACAGGTTTTCAGTGGTTTTTAAACCAGACAAGTTCCTAGACTTTTGAAGCATATCTATCACAACCTCATGGATAAATTTCTTAACCTTTCACAATGCATGGTATGGTGTATGGGTCACTGTAGTATTCCATTTCCACCTGAAAATTCCTCTAATCTCAGGAAAATTTTATTTCTCATCAATTTATTTGTCAGAGCTAATCATTTTCTCTGTAGGGGCCAAGATTTCCAGGAACAAGCAAAAGATGGCTATATTTTAATAGCTAGCCTCCTTCCTCTTTTACCCACCAGCCCCTTTTTTTTCAAAGGTGGGAGTAAACTAGGAATTCAAGGTCAACGTCAGTGGATCTGACAGTATTGGTATTTTGCCTTCAGGTCAAGATCCCCAAACCCCTCAAGAGTTTAGGGAAGATAATCTGAGATCTGGGAATATAATCTGCCATCAACAAGCTCCACCCCTTTCCCTTTACTCCATTCCAAACCTTATGGTGGAGCTCCAGGGGTGGGTTACCTAAGTGAAATACAAGGTGTCAAAAAATTAGTTTGCCTTGAATATATTTAAACTGTGATTAGTTTATCAGTTTCCCATTAAAAATTTATACTATTAAAAGTATTATTCAGGGTAGTTAAAGTTTCTGCTAAAAGATGTTTACACTACATATAAAATGCATTCTTTATTCAGCAATTTTATTCATCTTTATTTGACACATATTTGGTCAACTAGCTTTTGAGGCCCACTTTATTATAATGAAAAATACATCTGTTTATTGCTTTCCAAACTCCTAACTGAAGTGGACCCATGCTAACAGAGGCAGGTGTTTCTTGAAGAGTTGCCACAAGAATTTTGTATCTATTCGCTCATCATCTGCTTTCATTTCTGGTACAAGGGAATGCTTGATTCAGGAGATGGAGAAATGTTTGTGGTTTAAGGAGACCCTTAAAACCTAGCATGGTGCCCATGGGATTTGCTCTTAGGAATAGGTTTCAAAAAAAAATTATATCTATAAGACACCATCGTTTCTGAAATATTTCTCTCTTTTTTTTTTTAAGCAAAGATGCCAAAGCAAAAGGACAAACCAAGATCAGAATGCATGTTCTAGCTTGGTATGTCTTTTACAAAGGATGCTTCATTCCAGTTTTCCAAGAAACAGTAGGTGGCAATTATAGGACTTAGGTTTACCACAAATCATTCTCAAGACACCCCCACTGCATTAAGAGCTTGGCAGCAGTCTCAGTTTTGAAAACCACCTCAAAAATATAGTATATCATGGGGATACCATTCAAAATATCCAGCAAACAATCTTAGAAAAGTATATTTGTCTCAGACAGAAAAAAAAAAACCCATTGCTTCCATGGCTAGTGTTCTTTCTGAGGGCAAAATTAAAGTGACCCAGAAGGGTCAAAAAAATTACCAAAATTTGTTTTCATTTTACTCACGCCAGAACTTTTAGAGAAAGGTAACTGAATTGTCTCCTTGAGTCAAAAATCGGAAATGACCAATAGACAGCTCCCATGATATTTCATGTAGCTTCAAAGTTACATAAAATTCAGCTCATCTGACTGAGCACATACAGGTACAATTTCTGACTTCAACAAATGAAGAGAATGGCAGCATTTTTTAACTTCTCCAATGCTTTTCTGCTTCTTTTTTTTTTTTCAAAATTCTCCCTCCTCTTTTCTGAAGTATCACTTTTCACTCCACTTCATATCTGCACGTTATCTTTGGTCCCCTCCAAGATGAACACTTCTATAGGTAAAGATGCAAAATATGGCTTTTACTTCCCTGGTCCCTAGGTCTTTATAGTATTTCACCTATATCCCATTTCCTCTAGGAGTTATACTGTGAACTCCTCTCCAGGATAAGGCTCCTTCTGAGTTTATAAATCAACATATATATTTTAAAATTCAATTTAAAATTGTTCTGCCAATATATCTTAATACTTCATGAGAAGTATTAAAGAGTTCTGGATGCTCCCTTACTTCTTCACAATACAAATGCCAATTGTGTCCTTAACAATTCCTCTGGTAATGCTGTATCGCAAGCTTTTAGCCTTCTGTCCTCTGAGGTTAGTTTCAACATGCCAATTGACAGTTATGAAACAACACCTTTGGAAGTCCTATCCAAAGGTTGCTATATATTAACACATCAGTCAAGCTGTATATTGCAATGCCAACATATGATTATCATTGTTGACCTATTAAATACTGAAAGATTGTTGAAACCCAAATGGAAGCCAAAAGGCATTTTATTAAATTGGGATATAGTAAAGAGTGGAAGTGTTACAAATGTTGTAATAGTTTTGGCTTGGTGTGATAATGGTTTTTGCCAATATCTTCCACACAAGTTTCAAAAAGGTCTACATACAGTAGTACATATAATATATATTCATAATATACATAAATTTATAGATGCATAATGTGCATATATGTATGAGACTATAAAATTAAGAACATCTTTGAAATAAGTATAACCAAAGTCATGCATCCAAATAAGTGATTTATTTCAAATTAGTCATCTGTCATTTCAGCAATATTACTATTGTACAAAGCATCTTTTGAACTCTTCTTTTGAAAATGCCTTCTTAACCATTTAAAAAGCAGACAAGAAAATTATTCTTCCTACTTTTTAGTCACAATACAGTTTAATTTTTTTTAATAATAACAAATGCCAGGTTTAAGATATACTTAGGGAGGGGAGGCTAGGTGGTACAGTGAATAGAGGACCAGCCCTGGAGTCAGGAGGACCTGAGTTCAAAACTGAGTTCAGACACTCTTAATACTTACTAGCTATGTGGGCTTGGGCAAGTCACTTAACCCCAATTGCTCTGCCTTCCCCCCACAAAAAAGAAAAAAAAAAGATATACTTAGGGAAAGTGGAGTTACATGGGTGATAACCCATCTTATTCAACAGACTGTAAACCAAGGCATTTTGGCTGCTTCTAAATAGTCACCATCCAAATACAAAGATTTTCTGTCATTGAAGAAATGCAAAAGAAATGTGTCACAACTTTGAAAGCAACTCCCTCCAGGATCTTTTTCCCAAGGAAATATTATTTCACTTCCTAGATTTGCTTCCTGGGAAGGCAGACAAACATTTGGTAATAGCATCCACATTCAGGTGGGCTACTTGTACAGATTGTTTTTCTTTTGATTGTGAGGAAACTACAATACATTTCTAAAGCAATGCTAACAGCAAAGGAAGGTATATGTAGAACCTAAATCAGATTACATGCTTCCTTGGGAGGTGAGGGGGGAGGAGAGGGAAGGGGACAAAATTTGGAACTCAAAAACTTGTGGAACTGAATGTTGTAAACTAAAAATAAATATTTAAAAAAAAAAAAAAAAAAGAAAGCAACTCCATCCAAAAAAAAAAAAGAGTTCCATTGCAATGGCAGAATTGCCAGGCAGGATATATATACAGTTTTCTAAGCTGCATACCCTGAACAGGACAGTGGACATTTTGATGTATAACTTCCAAGTCTGTTAACAAATCAGTCACATTGCTTAATATACAGGTATTAAATTACCCATCTTCAGAAACAGATACCTGTTTATGTGAATGTCTTGCTTAAATGTGGAAAAACATTTAATATGGCTTTAGGCCATTTGGTCTGTTTGCCCAGTTAAGTAAGGTAAACAGGTCCTGTTCAAGTGAGAACTAATTGTTTTGTTTTCCTGACTATTCTAACTTCTCAAATCTGAGTTCCAAATATATGACTATCTCAAGGGTACCTTGCAAGGGATGGGTTTTGTTGTTTTACATTTTGTGCTCATGGCAACGGCAGGTGATTTCACCTGAATTAATATCTTTCAAAGTATCAATATTTCAGTTGGTACTTTCATATTTTTCTGCATTTCAACAAGGCTAATTGGCCTGTTTTCCAACAGATGCACCTATCAATAGCAGGCTGGTTTCCAACTATAGGCTGTCATATATATATAGATATGACCCATTGTATCAGCAATGCAGTATTCACAATGCCTACAGTAACTATAAATATGCTGATATAGTTATTAATCACAAAATGGAACAGGCTCTCTACATAAGA
>CM053589.1:101082682-101098104 GCA_028646515.1 Pseudochirops corinnae
GCAGCCACTGCCTCTGACGCCGCTTCCAGTCCACACAGCACGGAGACTAGCTTGGTTCCGGCGTTCTCTTGCTCCACCCCTTCCTGCTACGTCAGCAAGCTCAAGGGGCGTGGAAGATCTTCAAATCCTAGTATCATTACACCCATATAACTAGTTACACTGAACTAAATATTATATCTTTACTTAAAATTAAGGTGTGGTTCTCAATTTTAGGGAACTGAAACAGGACTACTCCCACCCAATTATAAATGTTCTAGTATTCCACTGGAGATTTGTATGCCCACTTTTAAACACTATATTTAAATTACTAAATACTTTACTAAATAGATTACTAAATACAGTGTTTGATAATGGCATACAAATCTCCAGTAGAACACTCAAAAAAATGATAGAAAGAAACA
Source organism: Pseudochirops corinnae (assembly GCA_028646515.1). Classification (NCBI taxonomy): domain Eukaryota; kingdom Metazoa; phylum Chordata; class Mammalia; order Diprotodontia; family Pseudocheiridae; genus Pseudochirops; species Pseudochirops corinnae. Next base: position 101,083,084 of record CM053589.1, read on the forward strand.
TGGGTTTCTGCCTAACAGACATGATGGGTTCCATTTTTAGTATGGTCCTAGGAAAAGTTAAACCTAACTATAGCCCTGGAAAATGGGTGTATCAATCAAATGTGCACAAAGTATTGAGAAGTCAAAGAAAAAAGAAACATTGCTGGCACTTGAGAGTGAGGTAACACCCATTCAGTGAATAAGGCTCAAAGGGCCTGGGTCTCCCATTGTATCCGGGGTCATCTCCAGTCATCCTGATGAATATCAGGTCACTAGATCCATATGGCCCTGGAGGAGAAAGTGAGGCTGGTGACCTTGCACATCCCTTCCTTACTCAAATCAAAGTCAACTGCAAATCATGTCATCATTTCCCTGATGCCATAGTCCTCTTCCAAAATGAAGGATAAACACAACTTGTGAGTAGACCAAGCTCCCTGAATGGGGACCCAGCTAGTTGAATAACTCAACTTGTCCTCTCCCTCTCCTTCTCCTTCTCTGCAAAGAAAGGGAGGGAGGTACTAGCAGGTGAACGGAAGAACTGACATTTTTTCATTCCAAGTCAACTTAGAAGGCTGGAGGAGATAACAGTAAAACTATGATGGGGTTGGGCTCAAGTACATATGGTGACCAGCAACAGCTATGGGAGGTGGCAGAAGCAGCAGCAACAACAGCTTCAGCAGATCTCAAGTCACAGGTGGTAAAGAGAGCTGGCAACTTGTCAGAAAGAGATTACAAGGGACCCCTGTGCAAGTATTAGGCATAGGACAGAGCAACTCTGCTGCCCATACCCTGCAGGTTACAGTTCCAGGGTGGAGAGCTTTAGGGAGCAGGGTCCCAGAGGAGTAGCTACAAAGGATCAAGGGCCTTCCTGGATAAGAAAAAGTGTAAAAACCAGGAGAGCAGTAACCACATCTCTCCCCATATCACACCATCCTAAAAGTACTGAAAACTTCAGGAACAGAGGCTAACTTTAACACAAATTTTAAAGTCAAAAACATAGGGTGGAAAAATTAACCAAAAAAAGGAGAACTTTTCCATAAAAAACAACTATGATTGACAGAAAAGATAAAGACACAAACTCAGAAGACAATGATGTCAAAACAGCTACAGGCAGTATCAAAAAAAGATTGGACACAAGCACAACAAAAATTCCTGATGAGCTAAAAATTGAATAATAGTGATAGATGGAAAATTGAGAAAATATATGAGAACAATGAAAGAAAATTGTGTAAAGACAATTGACAGCTTGGAAAAGGAGGCAAAAAAAATACTGAAGAAAATAGCGCCTTAAAAAGTAGAACTAGCAAAATGGTAAAAGGGGCACAAAAATTCTATAAAGAAAAGAACTCCCTAAAAAGCAAAATTGGTCAAATGGAAAAGGAAGTACAAAAGTTCACTGAAGAAAATAATTCTTTAAATATTAGAATTAAGCAAGTTGAAGCTAATGACTTCAAAAGACATCAATAAATGATAAAGCAAAGTCAAAAGAATGAAAAATTAGAAGAAAATATCTCATTGGAAAAACAACTAATTTGAAAACAGATCCAAGAGAGATAATTTGGAACTATACCCAAAGGGCTATAAAATTGTATATACTTGTTGATCCAGAAATATCACTGCTAGGTGATCACCTAGCAATTAGAAATCAAGGAGATGTCCATCAACTGGGCAAACAGCAGAACAAGCTGTGGTATGTGAATGTAAACGAGCACTATTGTGCAATAAGATGATGAATAGACCGATTTCATAAAAACCTTGAAAGACTTATACAAACTGACACAAAGTGAAATGAGCAGAACCAAGAAAACGCTGGACAGAGCATCAGCGACATTGTGTGATGATCAACTATGAATGACTCAGCTCTTCTCAGCAACACAATGATCCGAGACAAGTATAAAGGACTTATGAAGGAAAATGCTATCCATATCCAGATGAAGAACTGATGGACTCTGAATGCAGATTGAAGCATACTTTTTTCACTTTATTCTTTTCTGTGTTTTTTTCCTTTTGATCTGTTTTATCTTTCACAACTGTAACTAATATGGAAATGTGTTTTACATGAAAGCACAAGTATAACCCATATCAAATTGTCTACCATTTTAGGAAGAGGGGAAGGGAGGGAAACAGAAAATTTTGGAACTCAAAATCTTGTAAAAATAAATTCTAAAAATTATCTTGACATGTAGTTGGGGAAAAGATATCACTAAAAAAGGGACTATTCCCTATTCCTATTCCTCTCCCTCTTTCCCTCCCAACACATATTCATTGCAATTCTCCAACCAAAACATTCTCTCCTGGCCATGACTAGCCTTTATATAATTGTCTCCCCTTATTAGAATGTAAGTTCTTTGTGGACAGGCCCAATTCTACTTTCGTATTTGCTTAACAAATAGTAAGCACCTGATGCTTTTTCATTCATTCAGGAATTTGCTAAACAACAATATGAGATGATATAATAAGATTTTGTTATTTATTGAGGGTTCCTTTCTAAGGGTCACAATGAGAACCAGAAAGGGTAAGAAGATTCTAACTCTAAAGCCCTGAAGATCTATGTGGAGGAGATATATAGATCACTGCTCTAAGTCTTTATTCTAGGCACAGTCCACAGCCTTGGTCTCTGTTTACCCTCCCCCCCTTTTTTGGAGAAATAGTGAGGAGAGATGGAAGGAAGGAAACAGACAAGTATTTATTAAGTACCTACTATGTCCAGTTATTGTGCTAATCATTTTACAAATATTATTCTCATTTGTTCCTCACACAATCCTGGGAGGTAGATGCTATTCTTCCTGTTTTAGAGTTGAGGAAATTGAAGCAGTCAGAAGTTAGATGACTTGCCCAAAACCGAAGGACCTTTAAAGGTTATCAGTCATTATGCACCTACTACATTATGTGCCAGGCACTATAACAAATGCTGAAGATACAAAGACAAAAGTGAAACAGTCTTTGCTGTCAAGGAGTTTCAATTCTAACAGGGGAGAGAACGTATATATAGAAAGTATATACAATTAATCTGAAAGCATGAAAGGTCAAAAATCACAAGGAAAAGAATTAAAAATGTTGGGAAGGAAAGGAGTTTAATAGTACCAGTTTTCAAAATATTCCAGAAAATAATTTGGTGCTGGTTAAGAAATAGGGCAATCAGTGGAACAGGTTAGGCAGAAAAACAATCCAAAACAAACACAGTAACCTACTGTAATAACCTAAAGACCCCCAGAAAAAAAAATTTCTCTACTTAATAAATGGTCAAAGGATATGAAGAGGCTGTTTTCACAGGAAGAAATTCAAGCTATCAATAGCCATATGAAAAAGTGCTCTAAATCACTAATAACTATATAAATGCAAATTAAAGTAATTCTGAGGTTCTACTTCATACACATCAAATTAGAAAAAGTGATAAAAAAAAAGGAAAATGACAAATGTTGGAGGAGCTGTGGGAAAGTAGTCACTTTAATGCACTGTTGTTGGAATTGTGAATTATCCTAGCCATTCTGGAAAGAAATTTGGAACTATGCCCCAAAAGTTAAAAAAAATCACGCTTACCCTTTAACTCTGTCATACCGCCTACTAGGCCTATATCCCAAAAAGATCAAAAAAAGAGAAAAAAGACCCAGATGCCCAAACGTATTCAAAAATCACTCTTTTCGCAGAGGTAAATAACTGGACATTAAAGGGAAGCCCATCAATTAGGTAATGACTAAATAAATTATGGTATATGAATATAATGGCATACTATTGTGCTATAAGCAATGATGAAGGGTATGGTTTCAGAGAAACCTAAGAAGATTTGTATTGCCTCAGGCAGAATAAAGTGAGCAGAACCAGGAGAAAAATCTAATCTATTCAACAACAATAACTACAGTGATGATGATGATGATGATGATGAAAATTAGCATCTATATTGAACTTTAAATTTTGTAAAGTTAATTTAACATATTTTCTCATTTTATTCTCCCTTTACTGAGAAGCAGGTTCCATTTTTCACCTTCATTTTACAGTTGAGGGAACTGAGGCCATGAGAACTTCAACATCACAAAGCTAGGAAATGTCTGAGGCAGGATTCCAAGTCAAGTTTTCCTAATTCCACTTCTAATTCCAGGACTCCATTTACTATTCTACCTCACTACCTTAATGACATTATAAAGACAAATAACTTTGAACTACAATTCCAAAGGATGAATGATGAAATATGCTACCTAACTCCTGACAGAGAGGTGATGGACTGCAAATGTAGAGACATATGTTTTTTGGATATGGCCAACATGGGAATTTTTGTTTGACTATGTATATTTTTATAAGAGTTTTGGGGCTTTTTCCCCAATAGGGGGAAGTGGGAAGGAGATTAAATAAATTTTTGTCAAATTAGAAAATAAAATTTAAAAAAACCTAAGTACACATAAAATGAAAACAAGGTAACTTTGGGGTGAAGGGCACTAGCATTTGATGAAAGGGAAATAGGAAAGGTTTGATCTAGAAGGTAATGTTCTACCCTGGATCTTGAAGGCAATCAGGGAATCCAAGTAGCCAAGGTAAAGAGGAGCATTCCAGGTATGTAGAAAAACCAGTGCAAAGTTACAAGAAATGGGAAATTGAATATCATGTGTGAGAAACATAAAGTAAGCTAATATGGCTGAACTGTAGAGCACTTGGTAAAAAATAATGTATCAGAGACCTGGAAAGTTAGGGAGGGGGCCAAATGTTAAAGAACTTTAGCTTACAGAGAGAGCTACTAGAATTTATTTAGTAGTAGAAAAGATGTGGTCTTTCTTCCTGTAGGAGTAACTTAATTAGGAAGAAACCTGAGTCAAAGAGACCAAACAGGACCTCACTACATTATTCCAGGCAAGAGGTGATGAGGTCCTGAACTAGAGTAGCTCCACCAGAAGAGGAAGGAATGGATAGAATAGATATTGTGGAGGTAGAAATTACAAGATGTGGTAAATGATTGTATAAGTGGGTTGAATGACAGTAAGAAATTGAAGATGTTATCAAAAGTGTGTCCAAGGCAACTTGAAGGTCATGGTCCTTCAAGTATTAGGGAAGGAAAGATCTGTTTTGGACATTTTGAGTCCAAATGAGATGCCTTAGGAACATGCAATGTTCAATAGGCAGCTAGTAGTATGACACTGTAGATCAGGAGAGAAATTAGGGTTGGATAAAAAGATATAGGAGTCAGCTGCACAGATACAATAGATGAACCAATGGGAGTTGATAAAGTCACTAGAGGAGTGAGAGAAATAGGGTATACCTTAGTGTATACCAACAGTTAGTCAGTGTGATGTGGATGAACATCCAGAAAAGGAGACAAAAGGAGAAATCAGAGAGATGGGAAGAGAACAAAGAGAGAAAAACAATCAACAATATCAAGAAGGATGAAGATCAAGAAGAGTTCATTAGAATCTCTTCTATAACAGTGGCATCAAATTCAAATAGAAAAAGATGTTCTGGTCCTAATATTCAGTTAGAAAACCATAAATTAACACTATCTACATGGTACTGTATTTTTATTTATTTTGTTAAACATTTCCAAATTACATATTATTCTGCTTCAGACTCAAGGAGTTTGACATCTCTGTTCTACAATATCTCAGACAAAAGGTATCCACAGCCTCTGGACTTGTAATACCTAAAAATCAAACATTCTATATAGATATATTAGGTAGATAGATAATTCAAAAATGGCATGTCTCCTTGGATATTCCACTTTCACTTTCCGTATTACTGTTTTGTTTTTATTTTCAAAAAGGGCCAATGACATCACAGGGTGATGTCTTCTCTTGTGTATGAACTGGATTTAATTGAATCAGAATTGCACAAAGTCCTCAGCATCACTCTCTTCCAGAGTTATCAAAGTCCAGTGGCAAGACAAAAGTCTGGACAACTGGTAATGGCCTGGGATACAGTGGATGACATTGGCATCTTGAATATCTGACTAAGCTCTAAGCACTCCCCAGCACCTGCCTCAGCTGCCTTCACAGACATTGGAACAAATTGTTCTCATAAGCCCATTCCACAAAGGATATCTTCACAAGCTTGGGGTAGACAGTCCCCTAACTGCCCCAGTACTTACCCTCAACCAGGGTTAGCCTGTCTTCCAAGATGGTTTATCACGATGTAGCCCCTAAGTATGCTACAGCTTCTTGTAGCCACACATGAGAGTTGAGTGCCAGATAGACACCCAAGGTGGATGACCAGCCCTAAAAACAGTTTGGCAAGCCCTCACCCCAGAGATGCCAGTCCTCCTTGAACACCCACACACCCCACTGTATAATGACCACTATTATTAATGACCATTATTGTTAAAGAAAATATGTACAAAAAGCATATAGATTTAAAATGAGTGGCAACACAGTGAACTAGGAAGACCAATAGGTAATCAGGAATGGGACTTCTAGTTACCTAGTTTCCATCCTTACCTAGGTGACTGGGTAAATCACAATCTCTCTAGACCTCATTTCCTCATCTATACAATAACAGAACTCAAGTAAATTGTCTGTAGCATCCATTTCTAGCTCTAAAATACTGTGATTCAAAACTAAGTCCAAGGCACACTATGGAGTTTAGGCATCCCTATTTAGTGTCATGTTATTTACTCTAAGTTCTGGATAAATGCCTTACCAACCTACTAAGTTTGTTGTGTAAAAATGTTTTGAAAATTATGGAGTACTATATAAGCACAAGCTATGATTGTATCTTTAAGAAGTTCTGAGTTCTAAAAGTTCTTGGAGTCCAAGACCCCTCCCCTATAGAAGACACGTCTTTCTTTTATGTTATCAACACACTATGGGAATACATAGTATAGGAATTACATAGTGTTAACCAAGCCTACATTACCTTTGACCCTTTCTGTAATGCCATCCTTAGCATGTCCTGGAACTTTATAGTTAAAGGCACTTTTAAATTAGGTCCTATTGGTACTTCAATAACTAAACCCCCTTGAATGGAGACCAAAATAAGCCAATCTTTTATAGAATTGTGTTCTATAGTAACAGTATTTCTGTAAGGGTCCACTATGTATTAAAAAAAAAAAACACCTAATTAATCAGAGTGTTGCTTCTGCAAATAACTTGCGAAAGTAGCCTTAGGCCTTCATTTGTTAAATTGGTTATACTGACTCTCCCAATAATATAACCTTCTCCCCACCCCCACCCCCAGAATAAAGTATATTTTATAGAGATTGTTCCATTATAGCTTATCATGTACATATGAAAAACATTATCAAGTGTTCTTTTTTTTTTTAAGATGGAGAAATTGAGACCCAGGGAAATTAAAGATTCCCTACCGCACCCCCCCAAGGTCGTACAGCAAGCCAGTTGAGTACATGAGAGCTGAATAAACTTAGTCCCCAGCTCTAATAAGTCTGCTCTAGTATAACTCTTGCCAATCAGTGGAACAGATTTAACCAATTAGCTGAGTTCCCAATCTAACATCTGGACCCAGTGCAAAAGGGTCTTGCAAAATATCACAGCTGAAACACCTCATTGCCTGACCCAGGTCCCTTCTGTCCAAACTAACTGAGAGATCAGCTTGCCCAAATTAATTTACAACTAGTTTAAAGAAATATTTATCTTTCACTGTAGCCTCTTGCTCCTCTGCCTTAAAAGATTAGATTTAATGCATAATTATTGTTTCATCTTCCTTCCTACAATCCAACATAATAAGCAGTCTTTGAGTCTGTTGCCATTGGTCCACTGAATAGGCCAACTAGTATCTGTGTTGTAGTGAGAGAATTTCATTTGGAGAAAATGATAGACTCCCTTTCACTCCTGGTAACATTCAGCTTGTTTAACGTGTAGCAATTGTTTAGCTCAGTGGTTCGGAATGAACACTACAACCTCACTTTCTTCTTGGGGTGTAGATAAAAGAACATGAATAATGTATACTTATAAGGGCCTAAAGCAGAAGTCTGTTAATCCCCTTGCTCCGAAAATCTCCATAGCTCTCTACTGCTTCTAGGATTATAGTTAGCATTTAGAAAGCGCATTAAGGTTTGCAAAGATTTTTTTTTTAATTGTTTCAATTTATTTTGTGAGGTAAATGTTATTATTGTTCCTATTTAACAGATTAGGAAACTGAGGCAGACGCTGGTTAAGTGAGTTACACAAGGTCATACAACTAGTTAAGTTTACATCTAAGGCAGATGTGAACTCATCTTCCTGAAGCGAAATCTAATACTCTAACCATTGAACCACCCTAACTGCCTAAAATTAAATACAATTCCTCAACTTCATTTTTAAAGCCCTTCACAAGATGACTCCAGTTCATTACTTCTCTTCCCAATCAATCAATAAGCAGAGGATAGAAATAATGGCAGAAAAAGTCCCAGGCCTCAAGGATTATGCATTCCAACATGCAAAAACTAGATACATAAAAGACATAGTTAAAGGAAAATAATCTGAGAGGTAAAGGCACTTGAAAACAGCTTTTTCTTGTTGTTCTATCACGTACAACTCTTTGTGATCCCATTTGGGGTTTTCTTGGCAAAGATACTGGAGTAGTCTGCCATCTCCTTCTCCAGCTCATTTTATAATAAAGATGAGGAATTGAGGCAAACAGGGTTAAGTGACTTGTCGAGGCTCACACAGCTAGCAAGTGTCCGAGGTCAGATATGAACTCAGGAAGATGAGTCTTTCTGACTTCAGGTTGGGCATTCTATCTACTGGACCACCTAGCTGCCCCAGAAAGCAACTAAGGGACCTCCAAGAGCCTCCTGCAGAAGGTAGAACATGAAATGACTTGAAGGAAGCCTGGGAAAGAAAAGGAAAAGGTGAGACAGCAAAGCATCATGATAGAGGGGCAGCCAAGGTTGTTGTTTGTCCTTCCTGCTCAATACAGGACCAATGACATCAGGAAGGTGATGTCTTAACAGTGCAAAGGAACACAGAGAGGAAATAGAATGTTGATTAAAGGAATTACAAGGACACTAGGCCAGTATAGGCACGTTATGGAGTCAGTAAAGGAGAGTAAAGTACAAGAAGACTAGAAAAGTAGGAGGGTGTCAAGTTATAAAGAGCCTTAGATGCTACACAAAAGATTTTACTTCTAATCCTAGATGGAAAAGGTCTCCACTGAGCAAGGGGCATGACATGGCAGAACTATACTTGGAGAGAGACCAGAGGCAGGGTAATTAATCATAAGAAAATTGCAATGATCTCAAAAGAGGTGATAAGGTCCTGAGATAGGATGATGGCTGTGTGAGTCGAGCAAGGAGCATAGACAGGAGATATTTTCACTATAGAAATAATTAGATTTAGCAAAGGACTGCATACGTTAGATGAGAGTGAATAGTGAAGGATGGCACCAAGGTTTCAAGCCAGAGTGACCAGGAGGATGGGGTTGCCATTGACAAAAATAAGTTTGGAAGAGGAGAAGGTTTAGGACTTTAGGTGGAAAGGTAATGATTCTGTTTAGGACATGTCAAATGTGAGGTATTTACAGGACACCCAGTTCAAGATGTCCAGTGGAAATTGATAATGCATGATTATTGCTCAAGAAAGACTTTTCCAGATGAACTGTCCTACAAACTGGACACCATATCTCCAAGTTTCTGCACAGGCTGTCTCCTGAGCCTAGAACAGGGCTAGGGAACCTACACCCTCAAGGCTATATGTGACCTTTACCTCTTTGGGTGTGGCCTTTTGACTGAGTCCAATTTTTACAGAACAAATCCTTTTATTAAGGGGATTTGTTCTGTAAAGTTTGGATTCAATCAAAGGGCTGCACTTGAGGACCTAGAGGGTCACATGTGGCTCCAAGCTTCAGGTTCCCCACCCCTGGCCTAGAATGTACCATCCTCCCTCCTCATCTCCACCTATGGGGAATTTCTAGATATCTTCAAGGTTTAGTATATGTGCAGAAGTGTCAAAACTCCTGGAACAAAACCACAGCAATCCAAACCAGATTGAAATGTAGTTGGCAAATGTTCAACAAAATAAATAAAACTACCATACCCTATAGATAATGCCAATTTGTGGTTTTCTAAGTGTGATGCCCACAGAGATCCATTTCTATTTGAGTGTGATACCATTGCCCTGTAAGGACACACAAGGTTTTGTCCCATAATGTGAAGGAAGGGGAGTACTTTCTAATCTTGCAGAACGTCTTATGTCCATGGTGCTGGTAAGGCACAGTCCTCCTGGGCCTCACCCACAGGTAAGACATGGTCCCCCTAGGCCCCACCCACAGGGTCCTGTTGCTATGGTTGCCCTTCCTTAGCACACACTTCCCAGCTACCTTTGCAGGGACCCTTTAGACCACCCCCTCCTCTTTTAATACAAGAAGTGAGGGACAGGGAAGAGAGCAGAGGGATTATTTTAAGCATCCAAATATCACTCCAAGATTAGATATAAATCTCAACCTTGATTATCAAGCTATTATATTGGATTCTAATACTTTAAAAAAAAAAATCTTTGGATTCTAATTCTTTACAATACTATAGAAATCTCTCCATTCCACACTCTGCCATCTTCCCATAAGAGAACTTTGCCTTTCATTCCCATCTAATATATAACCTTTGAATGCTATACAGAAATCTTAAACCTTCCATTCTTGCTTGATCTCCATTTGGAGTCCTGAAAGATAAAAGATGCACTGCAAACATAGTATTCCTACTACATATGCTGAATAATAATCGTCTTTGTTTCAGAAAACTTAGCATCTCTGGGAACATTTAGACTCTTGGATCATCATTTGATTTGGACTAATACCAAGGACTGCTTACCACCAATACATCATCTTCTTGTGAATGTCTTTAAATCAGATTTGCTTAAAAGAAACCTTGAACCTTTACCTCACAGCTCATTGTCAGTCCTTTCTCCACACTTTGGAATCCAATTAATTGTGATACTAAATCAAGAATATAACTACTGTGTGACTTAAAATGTTAATTCATCATTTAAAGCAGAGATTCTTGACCTTTCTTGTATCTTGGTCTCCTTTGGTAAGATGGCAAAGTATAACTATCCCTTCTCAAAATAATGTTTTTAAATACCTAATATAAAATACCTAGTATTACAAAGGGAATGAATTATAGTGAGATCATTAATTTTAATAAAATTAAAGAAGTTCAGGAAGTTTTCTGATGAAGAAATCAAAACAATTTATAGTCATATAAAAATGTTCCAAATCATTATTCATTAGAGAAATGCAAACTAAAACATTTAATATATCATCTTATATCTATCAGATTAACTAAAATGATAGAAGGGAAAATTAATAAATGTTGGAGGGGCTATGGAAAAATTTGGACACTAATTCATTCATGGTGGAACTGTGAACTGATCCAACCATTTGGGAGAGCAATATGTAATTATGCCCAAAGAGATATTAAACTACGTATACCCCTTGACTCAGCAATACCACTAATTGGTCTATTTCTGAAGATAATTAGAGGAAAAGGAAAAGAACCTATATATCCTAAAATGTTTATAGCAGGTCTGTTTGTGGTGACAAAGAACTAGAAATTGCAAGGATTCCCATCAATTGTGGAATGGCTGAACATGTTGTAGTATATGATTGTGATGGAATACTACTGTGCTATAAGAAATGATGAGCTCAATAATTTTAGAAAAACATGGAAAGACTTGCATAAAATAATGAAAAGCAAAATGAGCAGAACCAAGAGGACACTGTATACAGTAAAAGCAATATTGTTTTAAGAACAACTTTGAGCAAATAAGTTGTTTTGACTACTATAAATACCCAAATTAACTCTTAAGGACATATGAGGAAAGATGCTATCACATCCAGAGAAAGAACTGATGTATAGAATAATTTTACATATATATATATAGATATATAGATATAGATATACCTATTTGTGTCTAATGGTAGCTGTCTCTTGGGTGGGGAGTATGGGAGATGGAAGGAAAAAAAGAAATTTACAAGACAATTTGGTTGAATGTTTGAAGGGAATAGCAAGTTGTGATGGTAGATTTGCAATTTCATGCTCAAACATCTTTTTATTGTACTATGTTATAGACAGGCTTGTTTTATTCCATAAATTAAAAATGAATTTTTTGTCAAAAAATAAAGTTCATGGACACCGTATTAACAACTCCTGATTTAAAAACTTCTTTTTTTTTAAGGATTTTTTTTTTGGAGGGGGGAAGAGCAATTGGGGTTAAGTGAATTGCCCAAGGTCACACGGCTAGTTTTGTGTCAAGTGTCTGAGGCTGGGTTTGAATTCAGGTCCTCCTGACTCCAGGGCCAGTACTCTATTCACTGCACAATTTAGCCACCCTGATTTAAAGACTTCTTAAGGATTGTATTGAAAAACGAGCAGCCCCTCAGGGCATTTCTAATGGTTCATTTCCATACAAAAACTTGCTAATAATATTGACTTTTAAAATTTTTCAATCAAATCTTCATCACCATACCTAACATTAGAAAGATAATTCCTAGCTGAAATACATACTTAATAACTTTGACTGGCAAGAGATGCACAGAACACACAAGATTGTCCCTACCTTCCCATGACGTCCTGTATAGAGGTAACCTAGGGTTCTTGAGGGTGATACCAGAGAAACACAAGCTCTAGCAAATTTTACCAGCTAGAAAGACTTCAAGTACATTACTGACAACAAACTGCATGTCTGCTGTCCAAGATCCAGCTTAGATAAATACTAAGAACTCATCACCAGTATTCTAGTCACCAGGTAATGAATTCCTTGGCCATGACAACTCACAAAACTACAAAGTAGCTTGAGTTTCTTTTGCACTCCTTTTCATTCTTCAATGATGGTGGCAAAGTAGTGCAAAAGGAAGCAAAAGGTACTAATTCTCACTATTTTAAAGAATATCTAGAGATATTCATTGAACTGTATATACTCTAAATGTGAACTCTTTGTCCAATGACCAATGAATAGACATACCAGTGGAGGAACTGAGCTATATTAATATGGATAATCTTGCTATGAATGAAACCAGAAAACATAAGGAAATGGCAGCTAAATGCAAGAATGACTCACAGATTCTTCTTGGAGAGGCAATAAAGAAGTTGGCAGAGTTTTTTCATCAAATACCTAAAGGCAATAAGAAACAACATTTCTTGGGATACACAGTTATACAGTCTTGCAGTGTGCATGATGAACATAAACAAACAGACCACCATGAAAATAATTGCAGCTTACGCGCCAGCATCTGTTGAAGAGGACAGAAAGGTAGAATAATCCTGTACAGAAATCAACAAGTTCCTGAAAACCAAGTCAACATATGCATTGATAATTGATCACTTCTGTGCAAAAGGGAAATGAAAAATGTTGGAAAATATGGTTTGATGCTAAGAAATGAAAGAGAAGAATAGTTTGCAGGCAATTCCAAATGTTTACATCTGTATATCACAAACACATTGTTCAAGAAGAAAATATGAAGGTACAGAATATGATAAGCATGAAGCACCACAGAAACAATGAAACTGTTAAGCTCTAATCAGCAGGAAGTGACCATTAGTGATGCTGAAATTATTTCTGAATCAACTGTATGTGTACATTCTATCGACTAGCATAAATTGGGGGAGAGGAGAGGTGAAAGATGAGATACTATGTGGAATTACAACAATGTCAACCTGACCTATTCAAACAAGTTGTACATTCTGAAAAATGGGGAACCAAAAATTAAAAAAAAATAGTAAAGATACTGACTCTGTGAAGAGAAAACAGGAAACACAATCATTTCATGACATCTTGATGGACTAAAAATGTAGAAATACCCCATTCACCTAATGGCCTCATAATCAATGCACCTCAGTCAATAATCCTTAAGCACCTACTATGTGTAAGTGACTTTGGAATACAAAAACAAGCAAGAGAGTCCCTGCCCTAAACAGTTTGTAATCTAATGGCAGAGATTACATACAAACAAATATATACAAAAGGAATAAAAAGGAAATAATTAATGGAGGGAAGACATTGTAATTAAAAGGGGTTTGGGAAGACATCCTGTAGAAGGTAGCATTTTAGCTGGGACTTTGAAAACTCAGGTGGGGGGGCAGAGTCAAGATGGCAGCATAGAAGCAGGAAAACTCCATGGCTCCCCCCATAACCACCTCAAAAATCTATAAAATATGACTCTAAACAAATTTTAGAGTTCCAGAACCCACAAAGTGACAGAGAAACAAATCTCCTGCTGAAGGCAGCCCAGTAGGCAGACAGGAAGGGTTGATTTGCAGCACGATGGGAGCCAAGACCAGCCCCATATGAATGCACAGTTTTAGCTCCAGGGAAGCCAGGACCAGCCAGCTGGAGCATTTGGGAGAGTGGATCACTGGCAGCTGTGGTGATTTCCAGAATTATCAACCCATAAATGCCAAAGACAAAGTAAAAGGTCAGTGGAATTCAGCTGGATTTGGGGGGGGGGACGGAGCAGCAGGTCTGGCCCTCTGCCCCCAAAGCCAGAAGTGTTGGAAGTAGCAGCCCTGTAGCCACCTCCATGTGGCTGCTTCAGAACTTCTGGCCTGAAGACTGCAGGGGTGGCCAAGCAACCATTCAGAGGCTAAGTGCTCTTGCCTTAACCTGCCTGGATCTGGATTACAGTTTTGGACGGTAGTCCTGAAGTATGTGACCAGTGAGCCAAAGCTGGTGGGGGCTGTAGAGATGTCGGCCTCCTAATAGCTCTGGCAGCTGTGAAAACCCCAGCAATTTGGAACAAAGCTCTCTGCTCTGAAAGCAGAGTTCTACTGTGACAAAGAGCTCAAAAGTCAAGTAATTGACTGGAAACATGAGCAAGCAAAGGAAACAAAGGAAGCACAGCCATCCAACTTTAGATTCCTTTTTTGGAGACAAAAAGGATCAAAGCATGGAATGGGAGGAAGACAATACAGTCAGAACTCGCTTACCAAAAGCTTCCAAGAAAAATATGAACTGGTTACAGGCCATGGAGGAGTTCAAGAAGGATTCTGAAAATCAAATAAGAGAAGTGGAGGAAAAACTGGGAAGAGAAATAAGAATGATGCAAGAAAATCATGAAAAGAGAATCAACAACCTGACTGAAGAAAAATAACACCTTAAAAAATAGATTAACTCAAATGGAAAAAGAGGCCCAAAGCCC
>CM053589.1:101098604-101115069 GCA_028646515.1 Pseudochirops corinnae
TGTGAGAGCTGCGATATGTTGCTGCTGCTATGCCGCCATCTTGGCTCCGCCCCCAAAAATATGGATTTTCAATGAAATAGAGGACATTCAAGTATTCTTGATGAAAAGACCAGAGCTGAACAGAAAATTTGACTTTCAAATATAAGAATCAACAGGGTGAGTTGATTATTAAAGGATGGTATCTTAAAAATAAATTTAAGGGGTGAGAGAGGAATATATTGGGAGAAGGAGAAAGGGAGAGATAAAATAGGATAAATTATCTCACATAAAAGAGGCAAGAAAAAACTGTTACAATGGAAGGGAAGAGGGGGGAGGTAAAAAGGAATGAGTCAACCTTACTTTCATTGGATTTGGCTTTAGAAGGGAATAACATACATACTCAATTGGGTATCTTACTCTACAGGAAAGTAGAGGGGAAAGAGGATAAGAGGGAGGGGATGATAGAAGGGATGTCAGATTGGAAGAGGGGGTAGTCAGAAGCAAACACTATTGAAAAGGGACAGGGGGCAGGGTCAAAAGAGAAAATAGAATAAGTGGGGGGCGGGATAGGATGGAAGAAAATATAATTAATCTTTCATAATATGACCATTATGGAAATGTTTTACATGACCACACATGGATAACCTATATTGATTTGCTTGTCTTCTGAATGGGGGTGGGTGGGGAGGGATGAAGGGAGAAATATGGAACTCAAAGTTTTTAAAAACAAATGTCAAAAAAATTGTTTTTACATGCAACTGAGTAATAAGATATACAGGCAATGGGGTATAGAAATCTATCTTGCCATATAAGAAAGTAAGGGGGGAGGGGAAAAGAGGGAGGGGATGATAAAAGGGAGAACAGATTGCCCAATCAGAATGCATGCCATGTTGGGGTGGTGGGTAGGGGAGAAGTGGTGAGAAATTTTGGAACTCAAAATCTTGTAATGAATGTTGAAAATTTAAAATAAATAAATGAATTCTGAAAAAAAAAGGCAAAAAAAGGGGAATATATCACCTGCCTCCCAGGATTGTTGTGAAGATCAGATGTGATAGTAATTGTAAAGCACTTAGCACAGTGCCTATCCCATAGGTAATCATTATATAAATATTAGCTATTATTAATTATTATTAACTTCCTCTTTCCTTTCTCTCCCAATCTGATTACAATATGATGATTCTGAAGACTCTTAGTAGCATAGGAACTTACATTTAGAGCTGAAAGGGACCTTACAGATTGCCTAATTTGATCCCCTTCATTTTACACCTGGAGAAATTGAGGCCTAGAGAAGTTATCATGATTACCATTCACTTAGTTTTTTTACATTTACAACCTTTTTTTCCCTTTTTTACAGATACCTAATTTTGTCCTTATCTCAACCTGGTGAGATAGGTGTTATTAATTATTATGATTTTATATAAGAATCTGACACTCAGAAATGTTAAGAGACTTCCCCAGGACCATATAACTGTGTGCATAGATATTGAAACTCAGGACTTCCTGACTCTAAATTTGATGCTCTAGATAAGATGAGAATGGATGGAGGAAGAGTCAGAATTTGCTACAATTATTGTCTCTGAAATATGGTTCTGATCCAGGTACCAAAAACACCTCTATTTTTCCCAAGGCAGAACCTGGGACCTCCAAGTCAAGAATGGGAGTGTCATGACTTCAGTGTATCATTCTGTTTATGATATTATGTTTATTTCTCCTATTTCCCCACCCCCATCACAAGCTTTCAAGCTATCTCCCCCATATTCCTAGGGTGATCCATATTAATGTAGCAGGGAACAACTATTTCTGGAAGATCTATCATTTACCGTGTATGATGTTAGGTGATGGAGGGAATGTAGGAAATATGAAAGAAGTACCAACGTGATCCCTGCCCCCATGGAGATGACTAATGTGAAATAATTAGAGAATTGTATGTAAAACAAGTTGCTAAATCATATAGGACATGCCATTAATTTTATGGGAGTTTGGAGAAGAGAAAGAGAGAAGCATGGGCTGGATATTAGAGTAGAAAGGGATTTTAAAGATTGTTTGGTCCATGCTTTTCATTGTAAGAATGAGGAACCTGAGATCTAGAGATCTATCCTCTGATTTTTATGAGTAAAGCCTGCTTTTAAAACTAAATTCAGGTCTCTTTCCAGTACCCCATGCTTTGGGAAAGGCTCCATAGAGGAAGTGGGACTAAAAGCTGTACATTAAGGGATGGGTAGAATTTGTATAGGAGGCAATGAAGAGGAAAGGCATTCTAGGTGGGAGGAACAGCATGAACAAAGGTGCAGAGGAAGAAATGAGGCTGGAATGATTTAATACCTTGATTGTATTAACATCATTTCATTCTGCTGCAGTGTGGTATTCTATCCCTACCCTGACTTAGAGCAATAATGCATGGTTGCCTAGGAAACATGCAGATCCAACTGAAGAAGTAAGGGACTGATTCTCCATTATTACTTAGCATCTCTGTCCAAGAAGTTGTGTGTACTCAGGAGAAGACTCATAAAAAGACCAAGTGAGGCAGAGTGGCGGTTACCAGCCCAGGGAAGTTCTGTCACAATTTTTGGTGGTAAGTGATGCCATAGGTAGTTAAGTCTTGCTGAAGTTTATTCAGAAACAGTATACTCAGAGAGACTATAAACTGGGCTTGATTTTTAAGCAAACAGGCCAGAACTTACATATCCATCCAGCTGAATGGTTGTACCTTCAGAGTCTCATCTCAAGTGGCTCACAGTGCTGCTACTTCTCCAAGTGAGTCACTGCTAACTTGTGGCTCTTCCCAATCCCCCTCTTGTCGCTACTTTCCTCCCTTTAATGACTTTGTATTTGTTTTATAACTATTTTTTCTTTTCTTATCTGTGTCTCTGTTGTTTCTCCCAGGAGATTATTAGCTCCTTGAAGGCAGGATTGTTGTTGTTTGTTTTTTCCCCAACTCCTAATGCAATGCCTGGTATGCAATAAGTTCACAATCAATGCTTGTGGAGTTGAACTGGATTTAGGTCCCTTTAGGAGATTTGTTAAAAACGTTATTGATGTCTTTTCTTAAAAATTTTTTTTAGCATAGTCATTCCCTGATTCACCCCCTCCATATGGAATCCCAAAGTTCTGACAGTAAATGCAGTGCTCTGTACCTATAATCCCTCACTTTTCTCTTGAGTGGAGGGAAGTAGCTTCATCATTTTCCCTCTGGAACATCCTTTTAAATATCTTCTATGGTGGCAAATATTCATCTTCTGAATTTTGAAGCAGGCAGAAATCAGTGAGAGTAAAACTCAGTTAATTAGGTGGGATGATCAAAATATATAATTTTATTTTAAAAATATAATTTTCTTTAAAAAAAAAAAGAAAACAAAGGAGGGATGACTACCAAGAAATGAGGCTAAGAGTGTGTGTGCGTGTGTGTGTGTGTGTGTGTGTGTGTGTGTGTGTGTGTGTGTGTGTAGCTCATAAAACTTGACTGCAGCTAATTTCCAAAAAGAAGTCTCAAGAGTATTAAGAATAAAGGTAGCACTATTGGGAAAAGACTGACCAGTTTGTAAAATAGGCCTCATTTGGGTTATTTTCAAGGGCAGGAGGGTCTACGAACCCTTAGATTTCCTACTTGTTTCACTCTACTGTGGTATAATTTCATACTTTATAGACTCATAGATCTAGAGGCAGAAGGGGTCTTAGAGGCCATCTAATCTCACCCCCTCATTTTACAGATGAGGAAACAGATCCAGAGAAGTGATGTGACTTGCATAAGGTGATACATGTAGTATTAGGGACAGTTCTATTAATTTCAGAACTAATGCTCTGTCCGCCATGGTAGGCTGACTTGTATATAGTTAGGGTAAACCTACGATACCTACAATATGATTGGCCTCTAGGGAGGCTTTCTTTCCTAGCTCAGGTTCTCTAATAACTGAGGCTTCCTGTTTCTGTGATGGACTGCTCATGACAATTCTAAGAGCCTTTGGGTAATTTCAACTACATTCATTTAAATGACATTTTTCCAAAAGAGAACACTCCCTTCCCCCACTTTCCAGCCCTGCTCTCCAACCTTCCCCCCCATTCCCCCGGCTGTAAAGTTGGGCCTCTGCTTTGCTTTCATCTATGCCTTTGTTGAGAACCTCTTACATTTGCTGTGTAGGTTCAGAGCCCAGCCCAGAGGCACTGGTGATGATCCCTGGCATTTTGGCATCTATAGCCCTTCATGTCAGTCCCTGGGGCCTGTCGCCTCGTAGGGGGCAGGTGTCTTTCTGTGCTGCAATAAGAAATCAGCCCAGAGCAGAATTGAATTTTCTAATGAAAGGAAAGCTGCAAAAACTTGTAGTTAACAAGACTGAGAGAAAGAAAATGGAATGGGAAGGGGATTGATCTCATTAAACTGACTCTGCCTTGTGTGTTCTAAAGTTAAGAGAAATATCATTAGCCAGAAACCAGGAGAGCAAAGTTCTTAGTTCTTATACAAAAGTTTAGATTACAAAACTTCAGCCCTGGGGCACTCCTACCAGGAGAGGAAGATTTGACAGGGAGCTTAGCAACTGAAGGAGTTCCAAATGATAGTATTGATAAGAAGTCAGAACAAAGGGACTGTGTCAAGGTCACAGAATCTAAGTTAAGCCCTTTGAAGTTAAGGGAAAAAAAGACTCATTTGTGGATCCAGAGGAATACTGCTTTACCTATGAAGCGATCCATATCTGAAACAGCAGATTAGTTGGAGAGAGTTCAGTTTTAAGGGGTCAAAAATTCAGAAAGCTGGATTTTCTTTGGGAAAAAAAAGCATCTCTTTTAAATCACAAGAGCTCAGGATGAGGAGCAAGACAAATTATCAGAAGTTAAAACTTGTCCTTGGATACAAATGAGGCAGGCAGTATAAAGTAGTGCACAGTTCATGGGATTGGGAGTCAGAACACCTGGGTTCTAGTGATATCTGCCCTAATTAGGTCTGTGATTTCCAGCAAATTTCTTTAACTTTCTGACCTCTAGTTTCCTTGTCTTCCCAATAAGGTGTTAGAAGAGATACTTCTCTGCCTCGATGAGCCCTCAGCTTGTCAAAATGAGTCCAAAATAGAATTCATTATCTTCCTCCCTATACTCACTTTCCCTCCTAGTTTCCTTATTTCTATTGGCAGCATTGCTATCCTTTAAGTTACAACCTCAGAGTCATCTTTGACTCTTTCCTCTCCCCTTCCCATGTACAATCATTTGTCATATTTTTGTAACAATGGGAGCCTCATCTGCAGAGAATATGCATCATGCTCTACTTGCTGCCAAAGAAAGGGTGTTGGTTTAATGAACCTGCACAAGGCAAAGGCCCTATTCCACAATTCAGAGTTTGCAGAGGTATTCTGTTGCTATTTACTGTCCACTTACTGTGTGTGTGTGTGTGTGTGTGTGTGTGTGTGTGTGTGTGTGGCTACCGAACTGAAACTGCACCAAAGGCTCTCACTCCATTCCAATGAAGACAACTGTTGTATGGGCTTATGGGTAGGGGAGACCCCCCCCTCTCACTCTAAAGCCACCATGAAGCAGGTGAGCACATGGCTTCTTCAGTAATATTGTTTATGGGATGGAGTCATTTCCTATCTGTGTTTTTTTTCCTTTCATACAAGATCTTGTGAGATCATAAAAAGCCCAGGAACTGAATCTGTACTAGAGTTTGCTGACAGCCGAGCGCAGTGAGGAGCACAGCTCAGAGGAGAGAATTGTGAGATCTAGCCCAGTACTCAATAAACCTGAATAAATTGAGACTTGGTGTTCTGCAGCAAGGGAACAACTTATTTAGTGTCTAGGCCACATCTGGAAGTGAATTTAGTGGCAAAAATGCTATGTAACAATCACTTTAATTGTGAATCCACTTTCCCTAGAGACAGAGTTAGTAAAAGGTCAAGTATGCCCCTGGCATTGAAGAAAATGCTTTGTAATGTCTGTTCTTGCTGTATCTTTTTTTAGTGAATATCCCTTTGTAAAAGCTAATTGATAATAGTTGATTAAATCATATTGGCTATTAATTACTGGGGCTATCAATGATAATGGGGAAATGCTGACTGTAACTAACTGTAAAATGCTGACTGAAATGCTGACAACTGATATTGGGGAGAATATATCAGAATGGGGCACTTGAACTGCTAGCATTAGAAAGATATTCCTGGATCTCATCCGTTGGGGAATGGCTTAACAAACTGTGGTATGTAATTGTAATGGAATACTATTGTGCTATAAGAAATGATGAACAGGATGATTTCAGAATAACCTGGAAAGACTTACACGAATGGATGCAAAGTGAAGAGAGCAGAACCAAGAGAATATTGTACATAGCAACAGCTATGTGGATCCATTGTACCATTATCAACTGTGAATAACTTGGCTATCCTCAGTAACACAGTGCTCCAAGAAAATTCCAAAGGACTTATGATGAAAAATGCTATCCAGCTCCAGAAAAAGAACTGATGGAGTCTGAATGCAGATTGAAGCATTCTGTTTTTCACTTTCTGTATTTTTTCATGGTTTTAAAATTTTTTTGTGTCTTCTTTCACAACACGACTAATTTGGAAATAAAAGAAAGAAAGATACCCCCTGGAACCTTGAGGGACAGGTGTATCTAGCTGCCCTCCTGGGAACCAATTTAATACTGTAAATATGAGTTGGGATAAGGATCTACCAAAGGCTACCACCTTCACAACATTATTTCACTTCTGTCTCTTCCATATTTACATGATCACTATCCTAGTTCAGGCCCTTCTCACATTTTAACTGTGCTACTGCTATGGCCTTCTAATTGCTTTCTTTGCTTCTGCTCTATTCTGTCACTAAATCATCCTCTGAACGTCTGCCAAGAGAAAAAACAAGACATAGTTCTGACTCTATCTCTATCATAATAAAAATCTTCAGTGGCTCCTTACTGACTTCTACGACAAAAAGCAAACTTCTCAGAAAGCCTTCTACAATCTGGCTCTCACTCACCTTCCCAGACTTATTTCATATTATTCTCCTTCACATACTCAGCATTTCTAGTAAACTGACCTATTAGATGTTTACTGAACTTGACATTCTATCTTCAGTCTCTATGTCTAGTCACAAGCTGTGTCCTGTCCCTAAAATGGCCTCCTTTTAATTTTTTGTCACTTAAAATTCCTGATTTCCTTCAAGGTTTACTGCAGGCACAACCTATTATGGGAGCCTTTCCTTATTCCCTCCAGTAATTAATGCTTATTTCCTCTCAAAATCACTTGTTATTCATTCATCTATTAACTATAAACTGCTGGAGGGCAGAATTGTTCTGTTTTTTGTCTTTGCATCCTCTGGCATCTAGCATAGTGCCCAACACATAGTAGCCATTTGACAAAAGTAGGTCAAATTGAATTAATTTGGATCTGTTCTTTCATCTTGCTCATTGACCAGAGATTGAAATGAATGAGATACTACTAGGAGACCAAGGCCAAACACTTGATTTTTAGTGAAGGGATAGGGAGAGCTAAATGACATTGTGGTTGAGAGGAATGGTTAACTTTTATTCTCAGAACAATGAAGGGAAAACAGGGAAATTCAGTGACTCCCTGCCCTTTGGCTGTACCCAACCCTAAATTTTGTTTGAAAAATGAGAGATCCCTAACATTGCATTTGCTATTTTTTCCAGTAGAGGGCAGACTCTCTTTAAAAAGACTTGATTGTGTAGTGAAGTTATTCAAAAATCAAATTTAGAAAATCAGAAGATATGCCAAAGCACTTATTATTTAAGGGCAAAGCCAGAAGGGTTTAAGCTTAGCTATTTGGAGGAATTTGGTTCCCCTCAACCCCTGGAATAAGTTTAGTCGATAAGTTTAAGGCATTTTCAAGGAGATAGTGGACTTTGCAGGATTGTTTATACTTTCACAGCTGTAATTTGGAGGAATTGGGTGTATAGTCTATGAAGAAAGAGACAGAAGGAAGTGGAGATGAGTGCTGAATAATCATAGTTGGCATTATGGGTCGCCTTAAGGCTTGCAAAACACTTTAGATACAGTATCTCATTTGAGCTTCAAATAATGCTCAAAGGAATTTTTTTTTTTTGTTTTCAAATTTTTATTTTTCAGTTAACAGGCATTTCTTTTCTCTCTTTCCCACTTCCCTTCCCACGTTGGGAAAAAAGAAAGAAAGAAAAACAAAACCCTTGTAACAAGTATGCGTAGTCTAGCAAAACAAATCCCTGTATTGTCTGGGTTTAAAAATGTATGCCCTCATTCTGCATTTTGAGTCTGTCACTTCTGTGTCAGGAGGTGAGTAGCTTATGTGAAGTGGTTTCCAGGGGAATCTATTATCTTCATTTCTGATGAGAGAACTGACCAGCTAGTGTCACAGGCAGGGTTTGAATCCAAGGTTATCCAAACTCCAAGTCCAAAACTTGTTCCATTATGCCACATTACCTCTCCCAAATCAAAGAAAGCACTGAAATGGTAGCATGAAACTGAAAGCAACCATTTTGTATGGGGATATAACTAGATTCTCTTCTCATATGGAGGAACAAAATGTTATATAACTATGTCTAAAGAATGTTTAAATGTGTGTATGGATATTAAAAATAACTGGATGAATGAATAAAAGCCAAGATTGTTAAAGAAGCAGACCCTATTTGGAACTGATACTATTCTCATTCTTTTCTAAATTCTCTGTTATCTAGCTTCCAGTGTTATCACCCAACCAAAACTACTTTCTCCAGTGTTACCAGTCATCCCTTAATTGCCAAGTCAAATGTCTTTTTCTCAATCTTCGTCTAGCTCGATTATTCTGCGTCATCCAGCATCTTCTCCTCCTACTTAACTCTCTCCTCTATAAATTGTTGTGACTCTTGTTTCTTGATTTTGTTCCTCTCTATCAGTCCACTTCTCAGTCTCCTTTGCCAGCTATTCATCAATGCCATACCCTCTAAATGCTGCTGTCTCTCAAGGATCTGCCCTAGCTCACTTCTCTTTTCTCTCTCTACTCTCTCACATCAATTCTTCTGAGTTCAGTTATCATCTGAGGTGATGTTTGTAAAGTGCTATGCAAGGCTTATGTAAATACTCATTATTTTTATGATTACTATTAATAATAACATTATTTTTGGTAAGATGATACTGGATTCCTATGCCTAGCCCCAGTTTCTTCCCTGGGCTTTAGTCTACCATCAACTGCCTATCAGATATTTTGAATTGGATCTCCTATAGGTATCTCAAATTCAACATGTTTAAATGAAAACACTATTTTTTGAATTTCGCCAATCCTATCTCAGGTATCACTATCCTTCTAGACATCTACATTAGTAACCTGAGTGCTAGGCCTACACAATCTATGGTCTGCCAAAGGATTTTCTCTACATACAAAGGATGTTTTCCTCTACATTTTTCCTGGGCCACCTGAATTCCTTTGGCATGCTGTAAGTGGTCCTTGAGTCACAAGTTGTACAGGCCTGCTTAGAGCCATCCTCACCTCCTAATTTTTACTAACTCCACATATCTAGTCTTATACCAAATCTAGATTATTTCTACCTCTACAGCATCTCTCATATATTCCTTTCCCTCTACTCACAGAATCATTACCCTAGTTCAGACCTTTAACATCTCTTTCCTGGATGCTTCCAATAATTTTCTATGAGGCCCCCTTTCCTCAGATCTTCCCTCACTCCAATTCAGGCTCCACAAAGCTGCCAAAGAGATTTTCCTAAAAGTTGGGTCTGACCATGTTTCTCTCCCTACTTGATAAGCTCTAATAGTACCTTATTAGCTCTCGGATCAAACATGAAGTCCCCTTTTTCACCATTTGAGGCTTTCCATGACTTGGCCCTTTCCTGTTTTTCTCATACATAACTTCCCTTCATACCCTCTAAAGCCCAGCCATAATGGTCTGCTTGCTGTTCCTTATACATGATAATCCATGCCCTATCTCTACGCCTTTCGTTGGCTAGCCTTCATTCCCAGAATGCTCTTCCTTTCTACTGTTGTCTCTTAGAATCCCTGGAGTTCTTTAAGACACAACTCAAGTAGTATTTCATGAAGGAGGCCTTTTCAGGTTCCCCTTACTGCTGGTGTTTTCCCCTCTAAGGCTACTTTTCATCTATTCTGTGTGTTTTATATGTGTATGTGACATGTACACATCCCTCCTCTGTCTTTGCTGTTTTGTTGTGCACCCAGCACTCACCACAGTGCCTAGCACATTGTAATCACTTAATAAATAATTGTTGATAGTTTGATTGGTGATGCAGGTCTGCTTCTGGAGGTTACTGATCTATGTAGAGTACAAGAGGACAGCAAAGGAAAGTGACTACAACTGTTCTTCAATGCCAAAGCATGAGGGTATTTAAAAAAGAATAGGACCTAGGTTTCTTCGAATGATAAAAGGAGGGGTAAGAGCCATTCTTGGAATATGGATGAAGAAGTATATATCATATTAAAAAGAAAAGGATAAGTAAAGGTGAGGGGGGTGATACCTAACCAGTACTTCTATATTTAGAAAATATACCGATGTGAGGAAATTCAGGAGCTGTAACGTTAGAAGCAAGCAGACAGCATTTCTGTAAAGATTAGTGGAGGCAGAAGCAGGAGAGATATTGTCATAGGAATACCACATATAGCCTTGATAGAAACAAGAAAGAGATAAGAAGTTTGGGAATCATGCAGCAATTCTGACAGAAAGGAATGAAAGAGTAATGAGAAGTAAGTTCAGTTATCTAGACAGCTGGTAGAACTCTCCTCCAAAAGCAGAAGCCAATGTTTTCTCGGCTCATCTTCATCTTTCAAGAGTTAGAGAAACCTACAAAGGAAAAATTTGTCCTGGATCTGATTCTCCTCAACAAGGAGAAATTGGTTGTTGATGGTGTAGAAATGGTAGAAACACTTTGAATCTGCCTTAGAATCTGTGATAAAGGAGAGGCCAGAAGTACCCTGACTTATAACTGAGATGTGATAAGAGAAGATTTCAAAGAGTTTAGAGAAGGGACAAGTAGGATCTCAAGTACTACTAAAATTATAAAGGAGAAGTTAACATGGGTGAGATGGAAAACTCCTAAGGATAGAATTCTGAGGATAAAAATAAATAATTCCAAGAGGAGGGAAAAGGATATTTGCTTCAGGAGATTGATTGGGATGTGTAGGGAACTCACCAACCAATTTAGAATTTAAAAAGATGTATAGAAAGTGGAAGCAAAGGAGGGAAATGGAGGATGAATACAAAAGTGTGATATGGTCATGTAAGAACAGTGTCAATAGTATTAAAGTTCAGAATATGCTGAAACTGTCAAGGAAAGTTCAAGGTAATTAAAATATTAAATTAAATTAAAAGATAATTAAAAACATTTTTTTTAAGCTGTATTAGATAAAAGAAGAGAATCAAAGAACAGATGGGACCATTGCTAAGGATGAATCAGAGAGCTGATGACATCAAGAAACTCGAGTTGCTTAACATTTATTTTGCTTCTGTTTTCTTTGCCAAAGAGAATGATCCCTGTACTGGAATGGACAGAACAAATATGACTAATATAGAGTTGATACCCAAGATAATAAGTTGATAGGTAGGAAGCAAGCACCTAACTGTCCTTGATAAATTCAAGTTACCTAGCCCATCAACTGATGACCTAGACTACTGAAAGAAGGGGAGCCTCTTCTCTTCCCAGGCTGGAAAGAAATACAATTTCCAGGGTCGTTAGCAATTTATCCTACCCCCTTTCAAGACAGCAATGCTTAAACCTTGCCAAAAGGGATGTTACAATCTAGAATCAAATTTAGAATTGAAATGAATAAAAATTTCCTGATAATTAGAGACCTAGGCAAGAGCCAAATTTTGACAATGACAAATATTAATTACCTATGTTTATATGTATTTTATTGTTTCTACATACTTTTCTGATAGAAAAAGTACAACAAGTGGCTAAAGTGTATACTTTATCATTTCTTTCTGTTATTCATAACTGAGATAAATAACCATTTTTCTTATGCTATCATATATGGGCATGACTGGTGGTAATTGCTAGTGTAATACCTAATATTAGAAACCTATGTAAAGTTGGTTTTGCATATATGTACCAGTTTATAATAAGAGCTAACACTTAGAAATATATGTACATATATATTCTATCACTTATAACAATCCTGGTGCTATTATTATCCCTACTTTACAGATGAGGAAACTGAGGCTGAAAGAGATTAAGTTACATGCTCAGGGCCACAGTCAATAAGTGTCCAAGCCAAGATTTGAACTCAGATCTTTCTGATTCCTAGACCAGCATTATATCTACCATGGTCTAGTTTTTAGTGATGGAAAATATCATGTCATTCAGCAGATTCTATAATGGACCTGAGTTTGCTCATTAATTTAGCCAGTAGCCAACAGGGCTCCAGGGGACTGGGGCAGAATGTGAGTTTTGAGTAGGGAAGCAGAGAAAGGAAAACTTCAGAAATAGAAATTTAGGTATGCTTAAAGGGGTGTTCCCAGAGGGAGATTTAGGTAGCAGGATTAGGACTCCATATTAAAGGGAAGAAAAAAGATGAAAGAAGATTGAATGATCCACAAATGAATTGCATTCATTTTGTCTTTTGGCCTGGGGTACGGCTTACCTAGTAGGAACTTAGAAGGAAACTACAAATAGGTAGAAGCATTGGGCAAGACCTCCAGCTGAGGTCCAAGCTTTTCTCATATCCCTTTTAAAGAAGAAGCACGTCTTGCATCAGATACCACAAACCATCTTGATAGAAACAAGAAAGAAATGAGGACTTTGGGGATCATATAACAATTCTGGCAGAAAGGAATGAATGAGTAGTGAGAAGTGAGTTCCATTATCCACATAATTTTGTTTTCCACCAAAAGCAGAGAAGCTAATGTTTTCTTGGCTCATCTTCATCCTTCAAAAGTTAGAGAAACCTACAAGGGAAAATTTTATCCTGGATCTGATTCTCATCAACAAGGAGAACATGGCTGGGGATGGTATAAAAATGGCAGAAACACTCTGAGGAAGCATTCATCCTACCTTAGAGTTTGTGATAAAGGAAAGGCAGGTCATAAGTACCCTGACTTATAACTGAGATAAGGTGATACCAGTTTGGAAATACCAGTTATTTCCAAAGAAGCTTGGTGCTCAGAAATTTTCTTCAAGCTTCTTCTTCTGCTTACCATGTGCAGTTCTAGGTGTAATTCTTGTAAAAAGTGGTATGTCAGTGAAACTTATATAGGGGAAGTGAAAGTAAAGAAACTAAAGAATGTTCTTAGCACAGGGGTATACTCAAATGTCTTTCTAAGAGCTTTTATGAGGATTTGATCCAGTATGGTTTCCACCTTCTTCCCTTCCTTCCACTCCCTCACCTTAGGGTAGTTTTAATTGGAAAGGAAGGGGAAGGGAAGAAGTGTTTAAGTAAAATAAGAGCTAACATTGGATTATTTCCCCAAGAGAAAAATCACTAGGAGACAGAGAAAAATGTGAAAACTGCATCTCTGCTCCAGTGGGAAGCTGTAACAATGCTCTTATCCCCCAGGACTATTATAATAGTCTCCAAATTGGTCACAGCCTCCATTCTCTCCTGTATCCAATTCATTCTCCTCCACATAACTGCCAAAAGGATATTCCTAAAGCACAAGTCTAGCCTGCTCAATAAACTCTATTGGTTCCTTATTACCCCTAGGATCAAATACAAATTCTTCTGTTTGACATTGAAAGCTCTTCACAACCTGGCTCCAATCTTCCTTTCCAAATTTATTATATATTATGCCCTTTTCTTTAATCCAGCCAAATTAGCCCGTTTGTTGTTGTTGGCACAGGACATTCCATCTCTGCAGAGAGTACACAGACCACAAAGTCCCTGAGCAGGCAGCATATCCTATTCATTTTTGTGTTTCCCTCATTGCTTAGTACTGGACACTTTCTCTAACACTTCAAAGACCTAAGATTTTGTCAGTCTGTCTGATACCTGTTCAGATCACAACTTCACTTAGTTGGTTTTAGGTGCTGTGGCTTAAAATCCATTGCTCTGAATGACCCTAGGGATGAGCCTCTCTATATTTAGGCTGTTTTTCAGATGATAGACACACAATCTGTTCCTAGGGCCCTCCTTTAAGCTTTTCCAGCTTGGTAGATGTACCAGAGGCTGTGTTCTGTTGGCATGGTCTTTGATAACCTAGGGTCTGTACCACAGGGAAGCAACTTTTTAGGACTTTAGTTGAGGCCACAAACAGAGTTGATGCTTGATCAATGTTTGACCGATGAAGAAAAACTATACTGTATTTAAGTGTATCCACACATTGACTTAATGTTTTGCTGATATTTTTCAAATAACAAAACAACCTGGCACAGGCTTTACAAAAGGATTTTTCTATGTTGAAATAGAGCAGAAAGAACATTGTCTCTCTTGGATTGTAAAATTGTAAAATGAAGAGATTTGACTAGATATGGCCTGTGAGGTCCCTTTCAGCTCTAAAGCTATCATTCTTTTCACATTAGATTCTGAAAGGGGCCTTGAGAAAAACCTTGTGATAGTGATTGGATCTAAGGTATGGCATGTAGAAAGAAATTATTTGTGACATGACATTTGGAGTAAAAGTATTAGTAATGAGACAGAACTGAAATTTGACAAAAATTGAATGGGAAGAGATTTGGGGTTGTCTTTCAGCTCTGGTTATTCCTCTATTGAAAGAGGGGTTGGTCTAGATGCCTTTGTTCAAGGTCTTTGTTCATGGTACTCCTCACCATTTTAGCAAATCATACCATCCTTAAAGGCTTAGATAAAGGACACATCCTTCAAGGCTCGGCTCACCTTTTATGAAGCCTTCCCAACTATTTCAACTTGTACTTATCTATATAGCACCAGTCTAGCACACTCGTTCATATAATGAATGTCATGACACTTAAAATTTTATTTTTAGTATTTAAATTTATTATTAGAATTAAATAAAAATAAAATAAAAATAGTTATATATGTATTTTTCTTGTCAAACTAATAATCTGTAAGCTCATTGAGGGCAGAGACTTGTCTTATACTTGCTTTGTTTTCCCCTTCCATATAGCATGGTATGGGGCATAAAGCAGGTACTCAAATTATTTATGGATTAATCAACCAGAGTGCTCAAAATCACAGGGTAGTATGACATCATATATCACATGTAACTGAAAGGCTGTTCAATTACCCTGGAAAGGTTAAGAAATGAATGGGAATTTCACTGAGCCCTGATGAATCAAATACAAGTTTTAAGTCAAATCAGCTTTAACTTTTGAGCTGAACTCAAGAAATGTGTGATAGAGTGGAAAGAGGCCTGGGGGACCTGGCTTCAAGTCTTTTTTTCTGCTATTTACTATCAGTGAGCAAGTTAGTCCACCATTTTAGGAATCAGGTTTCTCATCTTTAAAATGGAAGGTTTGGATTATCTGACTTCTGAGGTGGCTTTCTTCCCTAAATCTAAGTTATCATGAGAAACAAGTCTTTTAATAAAGCCCAACTTTTAAAGTATCATACAATATTTATTTTCCCTTACATCTTGCATCTTTTTGTACTGCCAATTCTGAGGAAGAAAGGAAAAATATTTTTCTCCCCATAATTACTTTGTAAACACTTGAAAACTTCTAAACTTAGTGATTCTCAACAAAAATAAACATTCAAATTCGCAAACAAAATAAAAACAATCTTGCATAGGTTTCTAAACTACATGAATTACAATTCATTTGAGAAAGTGTTTATATTAGTTTGAACAAAATAAAACTTCCACATCTCCTTTTGGCCCCTTGTTGTTTTTTTAAGTGTGTGTTTCAGATGTAGTTGCTGGTATTTTTTTTTACTTAGTTGTAATTAGGGATGACTATTATACACTTTCATTCCTCTGTATTACTTCATGTGCCTTTCCATATTTTTAAAAAATATTTTTATTATTTATTACCATCACACAGAACATTTTGGGATGCCTAATTACCCCCTATGCACCCAAATAACAAACATATGTAAGTGAGGAGTTAATGTCATTTCATGAAAGGACAAAAACCTTGTATGAGTGTTCAAGTGTCAGAAAAGAAATAGAATGAATTAGGCTGTTGCCAAAACTGAAGGAGAATTTTAAGGTGAGGGTAAGGTGGACACAATTTATCATGTTAATTTCACAGAACCATTCAAAAGAATATCTGCAGAGCTGCTCTTCCTGTTTCTAAACCACACCTTGGACCCAGCTGTGGATCTTATCCTCAAATTTATGTATTTCAATTTGTTTGTCTAAAGCCAAGCACGAGCAGCTTTCCAGAGGACTGCTGCTGTGAACAGCTTTTCAAGGTTCTGATTATACAGTATAATGAACTCTCTATTTATTCAATAACAAATCAGAACAAAACATTGACAGAAAATCAAGGTAATCAAGGTACAGCATTCACAATGTTACAACTTATCACAGAAAATCAAAATATAGCATTCACCATGTCACAATTCAAAAACTTATCACTAAAATGGCCACATAGTTTTCACAAAAGTGGTCACATAGTTTTAAACAAAGTACAATCATTTAGTAACTCAATCATTTAGTAACG
>CM053589.1:101115569-101152088 GCA_028646515.1 Pseudochirops corinnae
AAAAAAAATAAATAAAAATTAAAAAAAAGAAAAATTCATAATCATAATAGTAATGGTAATAATAATATGTAGCACCTTAAAATTTTAAAAGGTTTTACATCTTACTTAATCATCACAATAACCCTGTGTGATAGGTAGAATAAATGTCATTATACTCATTTTACACATCATTGTGCATTAGAATTTCCACCTGGAAAGGACTTTATAGATCATCTAGCCAAATCCTCTCATTTTACAGATGAAGAAACTGCGGTCACAGAGGTTAAGTGATTTGGCCAAGACCATGTAGTTAATAAATGGCAGAGCTGTGACTCAAACCCAAGTCTCATCAAAACCTTCCAGGTAGTTTTGGCCAGCTCCAGAAGAATGGTAGTCTGAATCCAATTTATCCATCTTCTGGGAAGCTGAAGATAGTCAAGCTTCCCATCTGAGCTTTTGGAACAGAGCCATCTATTGAGCTCACAATCAACAAAACTCATAAACTTTTCAGTTTGTCCACCTGCTTCATGTCACTGGCTTCATTCTGATAGTAAGTGATCTTTTCTATATAAATCTCCCAGAAATTGGCATGAACTATGTTAATTATATCTACTTGATGATGCACTCTGGAAGACTGGAGTTATCATTATTATTATTGAAAGAAGCCAGCTCATGAGGCAGTGCAACAGATATTTGGATTCTGCAACACACGGTGTAAACAAAGGGGGACTTGCAAATCAGAAATAAAACATTCGCTTTAAAAAAATGGAAAAGATTTAGCTCTTTAGCTGCACCTTCAGACCATTGTTTCTAACCACCTTTCAGAATTTTCTTCAGTGTATGATCAGCTAGCTCAATTGATATAAACATAGAGCTAGCAAGTCCATGATAAGGTATAGTTTTTAATCTTATGCTTCTAGGATCAAATATATTATTCTCCATTTGGTTATTTAAATCTATCACAACCTGGCTCCAACCTAACTTTCCAACTTTATTATGTATTGCTTTCCTTTCCGCACACTACAGTCAAGCCAAACAGTCCTCCTTGCTCTTTTGCACACATAAGACTCCATCTTCCATCTTTGTTTCTTTGTATGGAGTGGTTCTCTCTGCTAGAACGCATTTCCACCTCACAGAATATCCTGCTTACTTCAAAATTCTATTTAAGTGTATATTTTCATGAAGCCTTTCCTGATCTCCCCAACTGCTAGTTCTCACTCCCCACAAAAAAAAAATTATTTTGTAAATACTAATATAAAATGGTACCATATACATATATGGAAAGTCTCATTAGCTAAAAAGGAGCAGAAACAAGGATGTTGTAAGAGAGACACTGACAAAGCAGCCACACGTAGAAAAGGAACTTAAGAGTAATAAATGCTCAAAATTGTCCGTGTTCCTGGCATCTAAATTGTATAAACCTGACACGAGGACTTCATTTTATCAATGTGAGATATAAGTGTCATTTCAGGGAAGCCTTGGACCAGTGAGGTAGGTCAGAGATAACAGAGCTCAAAATAGAACTGAGGTCAAAGTAGAGCTAAAGTCAGGTGAGGCCTTTCTTCAACTGCATAAATTATATATATATATATGATCTGGTACATGATATGACATGATATGATACTATACTATACTATATTCTATTCTACTATACTATACTGTATTATATATAACATTTATTATAACATATTAATTAATATATAATATTATATGATATATATGTATATCTGAATTTATGACTACAAGTTTCAATATACTGCACCTTTTGTTCTTATTAATTGAGTTTAAGATCACAGTTATAGGGATATTTTAAAATTGTTTTTATTAGTTTGGTTTTCAGTTTGCTGTGGTACACTGCTGACTCATTTTTGCTAATAGCTTAGAAAAACTCACAGATCATTTTCACACAAAGTATTGCCTATTTATCACTCTTTCATTACACACTGGTGAAGTTGATTGTTAAAAATCTGAGCATGGAGTTTGCTATCCATATGACCTGGGCAAGTTACTTAAAAGATCTACATGACTGAGAAATGTGTCATTTTTTAAAAATTGCTATTAATACCAAGCCATATCCACTTAGCAGCATCAGTAAGGCAAGGCAAAATTTGAAAATGATAACTTCCCAGCAATGCATCATACTTGTTACTTTTATTTTTAAATGGCAATCCCTGTCTATTGTTGTCTAGGACAGATTTTGGAATTTCACTGTAACATGTGAATTGACATTTCACGAAAATAAACATTTGCATGCAATGAAGACTAGAATTTTCTGGGATCAAAATATGTATATTTTAAAAAGGAATATTAAAAACTGCTCCTTATTGCCCCTCTAGCCTCAACTCCAAGTATTTTTACTCTAAATGGCTGCCTACCTTCCAGTTCCCTAGTCTTGGCTTTTTCTGGTTACAACTGCTTCAAAAATTTACAATTTCTCACAAATATTCTGTGACAAGCTTTTCTATTTTATAGATAGGAAGAGTAAAGGGCACTGGACAAAAACAACTTAAGAATTATTGATTCCATTAAGATAAGACTGTGAGGACTTTGCCTCTCGGTTCTGCATTGTTTTTGTCTTTCAGACAGCACTCTTTTTTAACCCTCAAATTGTTTTGAGTTTTTATGATGAATATTTCATTTGTGCAGGATTGTCTATATTTTAACACCACCATCTTTACTTGAGTTCATAATTTAACTATGAGTACTAAATTGGATGGCTAAGGGATATGTTTAGTCAATGTGGTTCTCAATAGTTATTAATATGGAAGTGAAAATAAATTAGCTCCAAAGTAAATTATATGGAAGGGAAAACTCACAATAAAACTGTGTACTTCATTTGTAGCACCCTTACTCTTCTCCCCTCCCCCCCATACATCTTAGAGTAGCTCAGCTAGAATTCCAAGAAAGTACATTAAAACTTGGGATGGACCTGCTCCTAGGCATTTTGGTGGAAGAATGTTTCCCTCAGAATTCAGAGCAAACACAGAGATCCTCCTATCATTCATGATGACTAAGGCTTTCTTCACATTGTGTAGTAATGAAAATTCTTTTAAATGGTTATTTAGCCTCAACTATGGATATATTAAAAGAGCAGTCCTTGCCCCTCAGAACTCTTCTTTCTGCTAGCCTTGAAGTGTAAGAACAAGTATGTGAGCCTTCTGGACAGTCAGGTAAGGGTGTACTTTTCCTCTATTTGGTCAAAGGCTTATGACTACCTCGCCCTCCCTGTGACTGGGATTAGCGCAGCAGTTCTCAACCTATGGGTTATGTTCAATTTGTAACAATGAAAATATATCCTACATAGCAGATATTTACATTACGATTCATAACAGTAGCAAAATTACAGTTATGAAGTAGCAACGAAAATAATTCTATGGTTGGGGGTCACCACAACATGAGGAACTGTATTAAAGGGTCATGGCATTAGCAAGGTTGAGAACCACTGGATTAGAGTATCTCCTATTTATATCTTCTTTGTTTTGATACAAGACCTTGAAAAATCTTGAAAGGCTTGGTTTCTTCCCTCTCCCAGGCATCTGAACATCAAGGTAGTGGTTACCAAAGTGGATGCTGCAGCAGCAGCAAAAAGGAGAAAAGGAAAGAATCACCCGTGGGGAAACAGCAAATCAGAAAGAAAGAGCCCAAGGGGTAGCTAGGTGGCACAGTGAATAGAGCACCAGCCCTGGAGTCCGGAGAAACTGAGTTGAAATGTGACCTTGGGCACTTAACACTAGCTATGTGACCTTGGGCAAGTCACTTAACCCCAATTGCCCTGCCTTCCCCCCTGCAAAAAAAAAAAAAAGAGCCCATTTGGTGCTATAGCTAATGAATGTGAAATGTAAAATGACTAATTAGTACTCCTAGAAAATAAACTGTTTGCAAATGTCCCAATGAGGTTCGAATATCAGCTTCTCAATCATTTCATGCTTTTTTTGTGGCTTAGGATTCCTTTGCTCCGTGGGGAAAAAACAACTACCTGTTCCAGATCTCGTTCATGCTTGTGCTCTGGATGCAGTATTTTATTCCACTTTCCCCACCTCCCACTTGCTAGAGAGGACCCTTTAGACTACAGCTCAAAATAGAATTGCTTCTAAGCAATCTGATATAGAGTTGGAACTGAAATGCTCGATCCCTTATTGAAAAGACAGGCAACCCCAGAGCAAGGAACCCAGGGAAAATCTAGGGGAGAGATAAAGTGATTGGTGAAAGTTAGGAGTCTCTGAGGCCTCAGCCAAGTGGTGCCTGGCTAGCCATTAGACTAGACATGGCAGAATGTTCTTCCCCCCATGATTGGAGGGGTGTGGAACATTTTCTTATTCTTAGATTTAGGTTGCAAGTACAGTAAACTTGTCCATGTTAACAAAAGAGCAAGACCTGCACATAAGTGAAATCTGCAGGATTATTCAAAAACTTTCTCTCAGCCAAATGTTTCTTTATCTTTTCCCTGCCAAGAAAATAAACTGAAAAATGGAATGATGTGAGTTTCGCCTTCTTTCTAGTCCAACTTCTTCTAGGGAAAGTGTCAACAATCAGCAAATACCTCCAAAGGCAGGGACAAGAAGAAGAAGGCACAACAATGGGCCATTAACTCCCAATCACCAAAATTTGACTGTATTATATTAGGGGCTCATTCCATATGCAGGAAAACTGAAACAGAGACAGGTGAGGTGACTTGATGTCCAGGACAGTCATGTTCTTACATGCTGGTATTTGGAGTGCAGTGAAAGTCTACCTCTTCCTCCCATCAGTACACCTCTACCTTTATCTTCCTGGGGAGGTAAAATTCTACCATGAGAAATCAATTCCTTTCCATTAAGATGTTTTGTCTCTAGGCATTCTGTTAAGATATGGAGGCCCCAGAAGGGGGAACATGTTAAGCCATTGTCAGCAAAATGAAAGAAATAAAAACTATATATAGTATGAAAAATGCTCTACACTAATAATTAAAGAAATACAAATCAAAACAACTCTGAGGTACCACCTCTCACCCATCAGATTGACTAAAGTGACAAAAAAGAAAATTAGAAATACTGGAGGGGATGTGTGGAAATAGATATAAGAATGTACTGTTGGTAGAACTGAGACTAAGCATTCTGGAAAGCATTTTGGAACCATGCCCAAAAAGCTATTAAACTATAAATACCCTTTGACCCAGCAATAATGATACTAGATCTATAGCCCAAAGAGATGAAAGAAAGAGGAAATAAATTTATTTTACAAAAATATTTATAGCTGTTTTTGTGGTAGCAAAGAATTGGAAACTGAAGGGATGCCCATAAATTGGGAAATAATTGAACAAATTATGGTATATGAATATGATAGAATACTAGTGTGCTATAAAAAAACATGAAAGAGATGGTTCGAGAAAAATCTTGGAAGACTTGTAGGCAAAATGAAGTTAGCAGAACCAGGAGAAGAATTTCTACAATAACAGCAATATTGTAAGGACAATCAACTTTGAAAGATTCTCACCAATACAATGGCCAATCACAATTCCAAAGATGACTCATGATAAAACACCTCCATAAAGATAACAGATTGAAGCATATTTTCTTCTATTTCTTTATTTTTATTTTCAGAATATGGTTAATGTAGAAATTCATCTTGTATTATTATCCATACAAAAGCCCATTAAAATAGGTTTTATCTTTCTTGCATTCTCAATAGGTGGAGGAGGGGCAGGGAGACAGAGAGGGAATTCAGAACAAAAAATAAAATTGAATTCTATTAAAAATTTAAAAAGGAAAAAAGAAAACTACAGCATATCTAGTTAACAATTTTGCTAATAACTGATTAGTGTAATTGATGGATATTTCCTAAAATGCCTGTGGTTGAGGAGGGATGAGATCCTCCAGTATTGAGTTCCACCTATCAACACAGAGATCAAAATAGATCACTCTGCCCAGACCACAAACTCTTTTGCCTTCTCTCACCTGTACATTCATTTCTTCTTTATTCTCTGAGAAACCAAGTTTTACAAACTGCCACATAAGATCACTTTTTTTTTTTTCTGTCAGCTTACGTTGTAACTGTGATTGAAACAGTTTCTATATTCTGGTTGTATAACTTGGACTAGAGTGTGGTAGCCCCATAACTTCTGTCCCTTATTTATATGCCTTTCCATTCTTTCTGGGTCGGGGGAACAGATAGCATTGAGTCAACCAATCAACCGGCAAGCATTCATTAGGCAACCACTATGTTCCAGGTATTGGAGGTTCAAAGAGAAAAATGAAATAGTTCTTTCTTTAAAAGGGCTTGCATTTCACTGAAAAGTTGAAACTTTTAACTTGTATGATTTTAAAAGACATACCCAGGATTTTTCCAAACTTTTCAGGAGTTCCATAGCTAGTGAATGGCTACATCTAAACATCTGGGAACCTAGAACCAAAAAAAAAAAAATGGCACTGGATCTATCAATAAATATTACCATGTGTATGCATGTGTGTGCACACACACACAATTTAACTGAGAAAACTTTCTTTTTTTCTTGTCTGGTTTTTTCCCCCCAGCAGCTTTCTTCTTTGATTAATCAATCAAAAAAAGGCATTTACTAAGGATGTCTACTATGTGTCAGAATTAGGATACAAAAAAACAAAAACAAAAGACAGTCTCTGCTTTCAAGGAGGGAGTTCACTGTCTAATGATGGAAACAAGAAGAGAACAAATAAAATATATGCATGTGTATATTATGTATGTATATGTATATATTATACATACATATATAATTAGAAATAATCAACAAAGGAAAGGCATTAAGATTAAAGGGTATCAAAAGACTAGGTTTGTATCAATAAAAATAATAACTTACATTTATATATGAAATGTGATTTTTTTTAAAAAATGAAATGCATACATCTATTATATTTAACAAGGTGACTGAAGGCAACATAATATAGTGGCTACAGAGCTGGACTTGAAGCCTAGAGGACTTGGGGAGAGACATGCTTGTCTCCCCCAATAGAATATAACCTTAATAGGCACCAGGGAAACAGACAAAAAAGAGAGTCCCTGCCTTCAAGGAAGTCATATTCTATTGGGGAAGACAACACGTACAGATCAGCACTAGCAGCTGGAAGGATTAGGTAAGCCTCGGTTAGGAGGAGACATTTGAGTTGAGTTTGAGGAATCCTAAAGGTTCTAAGAGCCAGAGATGAGGAGGGAGTGCATTTCAGGCATGGGGAATAGTGTGTATGAAGGTTTAAAAAAAAAGGGGATGTCCTACATGAAGAACAGGAATAAACGAAGTTTGACTGGACAGTAGGACATGTGAAGGGGAGTAATAAGGCTGGAAAGGTAGATTGGGTACATGTTGTGAAGGGTTTTAAATACCACACAGAAGAATTTGTATTGGATTCTAGAGGTAATATGGAGCCCTTAGAGTTTCTTGAACGGGAGAATGGTGTGGTCAGAGCTGTGCTTTATGAACATAACTTTGGTGACATCATGAAGAATAGACTGTTGAGGAGAGAAACTGGAGACAGAGGGGAAACCAGTTAGGAAGCTATTGCAATAGCCCAGGCAAGAAACAGTAAGGACCAGGACAAAAGTAGTGAAGAAAGAAGGAAATGTATGTGAGATGTTGCAGAGGAAAGAGTTGACAAGACTTGGTTACTAATCAGACTGGTAAGTGTGAGGAAGAGAGAGAAGTTGAGGATGTCATCGAATTATCCTGCCCTGACTCCCATCCCACCAAGTGTCAGTGATACCTGTGAGATCAAATATGCCTCCTGGCATTACATTCTTTACTTTACTCCTTGATTACCTCTATTTTGTGACTTGATAGAGTGGATAGAGTACTGTACTTGGAGTCAGAAAGACCAGGTTTCAAATACAGTCTCTGCTGCTTTGTGATCATAGGCATGTTATTTAAACATTCAGTTTCCTCATTTATAAAATGGTGATAATATCTGTAGTACCTGCCTAACAGGTTGCTGTGAAGTTTGTATAAGAAAATATATGTAAATTGTTCCACAGACTCTGATTGCTATATAAATATTAATTATCAGCCTTATTATTGCTGGCTCTTCCCTTGGATATGATCTGCTGTGATTTATTGATCTTCTCCTCTGCTTTTTTTCCACTGTTAGCCCTGTTATTCTCTTTGTATCATACCAGACTTGGCAGATTCGCTCCGTAGTTCCTCTCCCAATCTCCTTTTTCAGTTTAAAGTCTTCTCAATCAGGAAGGTTAAAAAACATTTCAATCTCATAAGCTCTCTTAGATGGTAACTGAAATCCCTCCCAGGCTTTCTGTATAGGAAAACTTTTAAAACCAAATAAATTTTTGCTGAACTAATCAGATCTAGTCTTTTCCTTATCAATTTGACATTTTGAATTAGTTGAAATTACTACCAAAAAGAATGATAAAAGAGTCCATATAGAAGAACATTTAGAAGTGCTTGTTCCTGTCATCCTTCTAGATACATAATAAAGCCTTCAGGATATTCCGATATTATTCAAGGATTTCGATTTTTAAGGGAAACCTATATTTGTTTAACATTTTGGTTTTTTTTAAACTGAAAAGAATTCTGAAAGATAAACTGAACATGCAAGCAATTATTATAAAATGAATGACTCTTCAGAGATCGCCAAATTATATCCCATACCTCCTCTCCCACCCACTTGGCCAACAGCCAGGAAAGTGCCAGAGGACTATAGGGTAAGTTTTACATTTATCAAAACTCCCTCTCTCCGTCCTCCCCAGAACCTATTTTAAAGAAAAGCTGTTGCCAAGAACTGAAGAGGAAGAACAAGTCTCTTTATCTCTTTTTAAAAATTTCACTTTGATTTGATTAGGTTGTTTTTCTTAACCATTATTCCTAAATGGTTCTGGAGATACACCCCTTTGGAATGCCCAGGTAGGGGGTTGAGACAGCAGAGGCAAAATCTGGAGAATTTCGGCCCAGATGAAAGATGCTGAGTAAGCTAAATCAATCACCATTTAAAAAGTGTTTTACAAAGGCTGAAAATGCACCCGAAGTCCTAAGTGAAATGTGAGCCCTTAATAAAACAAACTTCCCAGGAGCTGGTGGTTAGGTGTGAAGTGTTAATCACTTTTGTTTTCAGAGTGTTAGGTACAACAAGGAAAGGAAAATATTCTTTAACTCAGCAGGTAGTCTGTCAAGTTAGTTCAGCCCTTCCAAGAGTGCTTAGCATAAGGGAAAAATGGCTTCTGGGGAGGTAAAGAAAACTTCAGTGTTCTTCTCCTAGAATCTCTTAAGAGATTCTTTTGTTTCTATCATTTATAACAATGTTTTTATTGGTTGCTCTTAATCTATAATTTCAATTGTACAAAATCTATACATTTGAATATAGAGGCAGTGTGTTATATAGTTAACTAAATACTTGGCTTAAATTCTAGTAGACCTGGGTTCAAATCCTGCCTCTGATAAGTACTTGCTGCGTGACAGTAGACAAGTCACTAAACCTCTGTGTGACTCAGGCCTAAGACTTATCTACTAAGTCATAGATGGGTTTTTGCATGTTTGATTTTGTCTAATGTTTGCCATTAATGATTGCTTGCTTCTGAATGTAATCCTACAAGTAAACATATACTGTTCATCTAGGACTCAAGTGATCATATTTTCCCTCCAGATGGGTGGAATATAACCACCCTCATGTGAGGAACACAGATCACTTTGGTCTTGGACCAACAGGACAAAGAGCATCAAAGCATCCCTTTAGTGAGTTCAGCTAAAGATAAGCTCCACATGGATTTCCTCTCTGGAAGACTATTGTCATCTTGTAGGACAATAGCATCTCTAGTTTTTAACTAACCATCTATTTCACACACAAAAAAGGGAAATTCTGAAAAATTTCACTTTGCATCAAAATCTGATTCAGCTGCTGTCAATATTAGCCTTCAGTTGTATTTCTTCCTTTCTTTCTTTCTTCCTTCTGACAATTGACATGGCTGCTTTGACTTGCTCTTTTTGAACTGTATCTGTTTCTGACCTGGACTATTCACTCTAGTGGTAAATCCTTAGACAGCCTGGCCCACCACTACTTCCAAAACCCTACCTCCCAGATCTTGAGGAATTCCCATGCTGCTCCTATATTTGTTATGGACTGGCTTTAGCCCTGCTGTATCTTAGAATTTCAGAGCTTGATACATCTACCAGCCCTTAACTTCTCCAAGAATCCTTGATTACAAGTGTTTGCCACCTTGCTTGGCCGGATGTTTCTATTTTGTAGGTAATCAATGGGAAGAAGAAAACATTCTTTTTAATTCTGAAGGAGGCAGGTATGCCGTTGCAAAGAATCTTTCCAGTGAAAACTTGTCTATTGAAAAGGGACAGCATTTTATTAAACATTCTGCTTGCAATGCTACAGATTTCAGCATCTTCGCTGATTCAACCTTTTGTGGTCTGGAAAAGGACTAACCTTTGGCATAATTATCTGCTCAGAAAAGAAGTTTGATTCACCCCTCCCCTTTATAGTCTGTGTTCAGCTGTGTTAATATTGATGTATTGCTGAGCACCAGAATTATAAATGCAAGCAAATCCATGTGTGGGAGGAGGCATTAAAACTAAACCAAACAAAAAAAACCGACTCATTATTATTTCTCCAGATGCTTTTCTCCAGTGGGACGTGTTTGCAACTATTTCACACAGTGTATGCATGAGTTGGGGGGTGAGGGGAGGGAATAAGGGTAGGTTTTTGAATATTTGCAGATGCTTTCTGCTATCTTACTGTGGGGAAACACCACTAGATCCCATCTCTGTCATGGCTTTGAAATATTTTATTAATGATTTTAATGCACTCCATGAAGCAGGGGTGAAAATAGGCAGATGAGAATACCCAAAGGAACTCCAAGCAGAGACAGCTACACAATGATCCAAGCTGGAACCAAATTACATCATTTAATGAGGTCTAAGGGGTGGTAGGAGGTTGTAAATGTGGAGAATTCAAAGAAGGATCTTCTATAGCCTGTCACTGATAGCTCTCTTGTCTCTTCCTCTTTTATGTTTGCTTATCTAATATAACCAGAGAGTACATTTTTGTTCCATTTTTTCCTATTCGTTTTGAATTAAAAAAAAATCATTCAAACTACCTTGCATTTTTAGTGTCCTCAGATGTGCAAAGACAGAATTGATTAGTAACAACTAGAAATGAAGACAACAAGGTAGGGGATGGGGGGACAGGGAGGTGCTGTAGACCCTTATTTGGCATTTTCTCCAAAGTCTTGGGTCAGCCTTTCTTAGACTATCCTCCCTTCCCTGAGTGACCACATTTGGTCAATATTCACATCAAACGCATGCTATGGCCAGTGGATCCTTCCACGCCCAGAATTTGGCTTGCTTTGTTTTTACACGTCTGGTTTTCTTCAGGGTTCTCTTTGGATAGGCATAATGTTAGGAGTGACAAAGGACAGCAAATTTGCCAGGTTTGTGAAATCTGGGAATAAAGAATCTCGTCATCTATCTATCTTTCCTGTCTCTGATGCATCTCCACCATTGTAATTGAACATCTTTTTAAGAATGGTTAAATGTTGATATAAAGTGTAAAATTAATTTCAAAGAAGCTATTGATCTGTTGATCATTTGAAAAATATATGGAGGGAGCGGTGGAGAAAGCTCTGAATTTGGAAGTAGAGGATTTAGGTTTAAATTCTTTTTTAGGTCAAATTTACTCTGATGTCAGCTGCATGACCTTAAGCAGGCCCATTAAACTCAGTTTTGTTATCTCTAAAATGAGGGGCTACACTAGATAAACTTTTAAGCTCCTTTATAGCTCTAAATCTTTGAAAAGAATCCTAGTGGAATTGTTGTTCAGTCACTTCAGTTGTATCTGACTCTTCTTGACCCCATTTGGAGTTTTCTTGGCAAAAATACTGGAGTGGTTTGCTCCTTCTCCAACTCATTTTACAGATGAGCAAATTGAAGCAAACAGGGTTAAGCGATTGCCCAATGTCATCCAGCTAGTGTCTGAGGTTGGATTTGAACTCAGATATTCCTCACTTCACCCCAGTGCCCTATCCATTCCACTACCTTTTCTAAAGGTTTATTTCTTGTTTATGCCTTTTCAGAAGAATAACAAAGGAAAAGTGACAAGGAGAAATGAGAATAGAGGAATAAAGATATCTATCTTGGCTTATGCAATAAGATGCATGTCTAAAAATTTATGTATACCAAAATATTTTTTAAAATACATAAGGGAAGGTGATTATTCAAAAGAACCTGAAATAAATTATTTCATAAAGGAAAGAATATCTTTATAAGATAATACATCCCCCCCAAAGGA
This sequence comes from Pseudochirops corinnae, assembly GCA_028646515.1. Taxonomy (NCBI): domain Eukaryota; kingdom Metazoa; phylum Chordata; class Mammalia; order Diprotodontia; family Pseudocheiridae; genus Pseudochirops; species Pseudochirops corinnae. The sequence continues at coordinate 101,127,791 of CM053589.1, forward strand.
CTGCTGTAAATTTGATTCATCTGAATATACCCCTTTGCAATCTGGATGTTCGGACTGCTTTGTCTGGGAATTCTATAACTTTCAGAGCTCTCTGTCTCTAGTAATGTTGGGCTTCACAGTAGCTCTCACTATTGTATTTTTCCATTTGCCTACATAGACTCAGAGAATTTTTTTAGTTGAAAAGAACTTCAGAAATCATCTAGTTTAAACCATTTTACAAATAAGGAAACTGTGATCCAGGGAAACCAAGTAATTTGCCTAGGGCATCTAGCAACCATACCATGGTGGTTTCACTAGACTTCTTTTGTAAAATCACTAGTCTGATCATCAGAGCAGTTGTATCTGATTTTATTCCATTTCCTCCATACCTGAAGTGATGAAAACTGAAGTCCTCTGTTGACATTTACTTTTCTTACATCCCATTTTGTAGGTATATTCAGTTTTCGTTCATTACATAACAGAATTCAGTAAAGGAATTTATTCTGTAACACTTGTCCACCTTTTTTTTTTACCAGAACAAATGGAGTGTTCTTATTTTTACGCATTTTACATTTACAATATGGGGAATAATATTAGTTCCTTTCCTTTTATCTGGAAAAGCAACTTTTCTATCTGTCATAGATTCAGAGTTGGAAGGGGCCTTAGAGTCCTTCTAATCCAACCCTCTCATTTTACAGATAAGGGAACTGAGGCTGAAAGAGGGTAAGTAATATGTTCAAGGTCAGAGAGTCATACATACTTGGTCGAGATCACTCATACTCATATAGAGCCAAGATCTATGTCTTTGCTTTTGTATTTTTATTCCTATTCAGTAAAAGGACATGACAGTTTTGTGTGAAAACAAAACAAAACCAGACAGTGAACTACAACTGGAGAAAAGGAAAGAAATAAGTACTTATTATTAAGTACCTACTATGTTCCAGACGCTGTGTTAAGCAATGTACAAATATCTCATTTCATCCCAAACAACTCTTCGAGGTAGGTGCTATTATTACTCTCATTGCACAGATAAGGAAACCAAGGCTGAGATTAAATTACTTGCCCAGGGTCACACACTTCGTGTGACACATTTGAATTCAGGTCTTCTTGCCTCCATATCCAGTGTTCTATCCGCTAGACCATCCTATATTAACTGAATTTGTGTGTCTGAATTCTCTGCTGACTTTCTGTGTGTTGGTGCCTGGGGTTTTTGCAGCCCTAGCTCCCATCAAAGTGTTTCTCACATCCTTTCCTTTCTATTTCCACTGATGCTATCTGTAGTCCAGATCCTTATCACCTCATACTTGGATCTCTGCCATGGTTTCTGAAACAAAAATCCCCTCCTAGAAAATCATATATGGGAGTAAATCCCAGTCTTTCTGGGTTCCAAATATCTGAAATGTAATTAAATTGTAGACATGATCGTTTTTATGCTAATATTTAACCAGAGCTACAACGGGTCCTGGAAATGTTGATGGGAACTTCCAGCTATTTATCGGGTTCAGGTGATGCAGTGATGCTGAGGGTCGAGAAGAACCAGAAACAGAGAGTTGTGAAGAAACCACTTTTAAAGGGATTGTGGGTATGTAAAAGAGGAGGAAAGTCTTTCAGGTCAGAATTGTTCAAGGGAGCTGAGTCCTGGGGTTGAATGCAGGAAAGGGCTGGGGTAGTGAGGTGGGGAAGGCAGTGTTTATTTAAGAGATGGAAGGATCTTATAGGGAGAATTCAAGGGAGCTACTGCACCAGCATTTGAGGACACTGGTGACAACAGGATAGAATGTGTGGTATAGTGCAGAGAACACTGGATTTGGAGTCAGAGAAAATGGGGTCATATCCTGAATCCGTGTCTTGCTAGCTGTGAGGTACTAAGTTATTCACTGGGCCTCCGTCTTGTTATCTGTAAAATGAGGGAATGGGATTGATGATATCCAGGGTCCTTTCCAGATCTAAATCCCCAAAGATCAAGAAGATAGATATAGAGGCAAAACAGAAAAGCCTTTGTTTCCTTAAAACCCAAAGGAATTAAGACTTTTAAAAGGTCTTGTCAGAGACAGTAAAAATAAGAGAGGAACTAAAAAATAATCGTAAAAGCAAGATCTGTGTGTGCAGCTGTGGCAAACTAAAGTAATATGTAATTGTGTAGCTGTAACTTGTGAAAATGATATATAGTTCAAGGTATAGAGTGTTAGAACTAGAAGAAATCTTAAATATGATTCATTCCAGAATTGTTGTGAGAAAAAAATGAGATATTTATAAAGAGCTTTGCAAACCTTAAAACACAGTATAAGTCCTGTTATAGGCAATTAGGTTAAGTGACTTGCCCAGGTTCACACAGCTAGTAAACTTCAGATTTGAACTCATGTCCTCCTGACTCCAGGGCCTGCACCCTATCCAGTGCACCACTGTTATTGTTGTTAATTTAATTCAACATTTATTGAGGTATTTATTGTATTTAGTGAGCATGTACCATGTACCTAGCACTGTGCTTTACAATGGGGACACTAAAAAATGAAAGGCTCTGCCCTCAAGGAACTTACATTCTACTGGAAGAAAACAATAAATTCTGTCCAAGAAAACACTAGTTTTACTATTTTTCTTTACTGTTCAACATCATCAAAGCAAAGTTTTCAAGGTCTGAATACCTTACCTTACCTGAATACCTTACCTCAAGCTGAGATTCTAAAATTCACCTTGATACTGATTCTGGGATAACTTAATAGTTCCATTACTACAAGACTTTTTTGAAAGCCCTTGGACATTTTGCATGGAATTGAATGGTCTAATTTACTGTCTGCATTTAAGCACTGATCTGTATGACCATTCATAGGTTTTGCTGCCTATTTTTAACTAGACAGATTACTACACATTTATACCATATAAATCAAGAAAATGGCATACAAAAACCATCACTTTCCAAACTTCCCAGGACCTTTTCTGGAATCTGACTTAATCCCACAGCACATTTTTGAATTAATATACTAAAAGAGTAGTAAATTTATGCCCTCCAACTCATGATTTTTAACTTGACAAGGTCACGTCCTTTCTCTTCCACTTCTCAAACATGCTGTCTACCTCTGCTTACACTGTTCTGGGGTTCAAAAGACCTCTGTCTGGGCTTTGGGATGCCTCACTCAGAGGAAAACTCAGTAAATGTTTCTACCATAGGAATCATCTGTGAAATAATCTGCTGAGGTCAGACCAGGAGATTGCTCTGCAGAGAAGGCAAGGCTTCTTTTATTTTTAGCACTGGAGAAATAAGGAAAACTGGGAGATAAGCTTTTTAGTCTTCCAAGTCAAAGTTCCAGGTCCCCAAACAAAACTTTCCTGAGCTCCCCAATGTTCCTCTCCAAGATCCACCTGAAAGTATTCTTTCTCCTCTCACTTTCCCTCCCCCTCCCAGAACAGCAAGGTCTACTTGGGTGGTGCCTATCAATGGATGGTTTCCTATCTAGATTCAATATAGTTGATCTAAGAAAAAGAACTATTTGACCCACAAGGTAATTTTTTTAAACGTCTGCTTCTTTGACAGTTATTTTTTAAGGAAACCCTAGTGAATTGATAACTCATATGACAGCCTAGCCCTTGAGGAACAGCGCTATTGTTTGGAATATAAAGTTCAAAGACACAGTATTTTCAATGAATTTAGGAGTGGCGTTTTCTAACAGTTTAAAGGGGCCTGTGAGAAGGTAGCATTAAGGCAAGCATATACCCTTAACTTAGAGCAATGCATCTTCTCAAGTACATTTGCATGATCAAATCTCCTTTTTGTCCCAATCCAAAAACATTTTCTGTGCAAAGAACAGAAATCTGGTAAATGTGCTGTCAGTGTTGTAGATGTTGGTGTGTGTCTATGGGCTGGGATTTTTTTTTTCTTTGAAAAGAGAAGTGTTACTAGAGGGCCACCTGGTGGAATGTTTTAGCAAAAAGGCTTAGGAGAGTTTGGCAACAAGAGTTCATTTTTTTCCTCCCTCTTTAAGCAACAAGCCTGTAGAGGCAAAATAGACAACATAGCAAGCTGACAGCCAGATTATCTGTTTCACTTAAGAAGAGGGGGCAGATGTATCTATCATCTGTTTAATATTTCCTGGACCAGAAGGTCTTTGCTCACTTTATAAAACAGACTGATTCATTTATTTGTTCATATATTCTGATGGCTGACACATTTCCACTTTCAATGATGGTGGCGTGTGCCAATAAGACTTACAAAGAGAAGGATGTGATATTAACATCACCTACACCATGTAGCTAAGGTATTAGTCATGTGTTTGGTCCCCAAAGAGTTTCTGTGGACCAGTACAAGTGCCTTGGCTCCATATGCAGTATTTAGCCAAAGGAACTTCCAAAATAAGCAAGCACATATTTCAATGCAGATTCAGACTGAGGCCTGTGGGTCCTCTTTCATTTTCCATGCAGGAAAACGTTGACCAAACACTTTCCAGGTAGAACACAATCTTATGTTCATTCTGGGCCCTGGCTATCATAGCAGGGAAGCCTAATGCATGGTAACCATCTTTTATCCTCTAGTCTCCCTGGAAAGCTGGATTCAAAAAAATAGTCCCCAGAGCGTTGGGATTTTCCAAATAACCCCATTCAGAATTCCTTTAAAATCTTGTTATACAATTTTTGTTTATTTATTTTTTAAGAATAGGAGCATTGCTACTTTGGACCTTCACTTTTTTTCCCTTCCCCAAGGAAGAGCAGGCTACACTCAAACAGAAGGGAAAAACTTGGATAACAGATATCTAAAGACACAGAAGCAAACACAAGAAGCTTCCAAGCTCCTTCCATAAGCTAGGTATTCAACGAGTCGTCATAGACTCAAAATTAGAAGGAGACCCTAGAAATCAAGTTCAACTCTATTTTTACAGATGGGGAAACTGATCCACAAAGAGATTTGCCCAAGGTCTTCCACATAGTTAATGGAAGAGCCAGAATTTAGAGATTGGGCCTCCTTATTTTCTTTTAGTTCAATGCTTTTCCCACAGTACACTGAGAGTTTTATTCTCCTAGCTAAATGACCTCCTGGTGTCTAAGGAATGCCTAGTCCCTTTTGGCCTTGACTTCTCAATTTTATTTCCACTCAGGACATTTACTTGGCTTTGCAAATCGGGGCTGGAAGCTGCCACTCATTATTGTCATCAGATAACATTTATTAAGTGTGGTACTGAGTCTGGGACTTACAATGAGATGCCTTGGCTTTGCAGAGAGAACTGTGTGGGCAAGAGAATTGGCCCTGGTGTTCCAAGTAGCCTTGCATGGATTCCAGGTTCTCTTTTTCTCCCCTGTATTAAAAGACATCTGTGAGATGAAGAAGGGGGTTGGGATGAGTGGCCTGATGGCTTTTGTAAGATTCAACCTCAGACAGACCAGCAGCTATAGAGATGTTAACCAGCAACACTGTGAGGACTTGGGCAGGTAGCCACACAGACTTTATCTACCTAGTATTTTGATGCAATAATTTACAGATAATTTAATTCCCTCTTGTTTTTTTCTTCATTGTAGATTAAAAAAAACCATCATTTTTTCCCCTTTTGGTCCAGATCTGTGTTTTCATCTGTGTGTAGAACTCCTGAAAAGAAATCCTCTCCAATAAAGCAAATCTGTAACTGCTTGGCAATTTAGGATCTTGGAACAGTTGTCTCCAAGGTATGAGGCTGAATACCCTAGCTTTTCCCCTGGAGATGTATGATCATTTAATCAGAGGCTGGGAAGATGATGGATCCCTGATGCTCATCACCAACATTCCCCCAATTCCATCCTTTTCCTTTTCTGTGTAAACTCTGGGCTTCTTTCTCAGCTTGCTGCAGGCCCCTCAGGATTTCCAGGCACCCATAGAAGCAACTCTAGATCACCTTGTGGCTGCAGTAGGTGCCCCCAGGCTCTGCATTTGAGAGTACAGATAGAGAAGGCAGGATTTCTGCCTTTTAAAATTTGGGAGCAGGAGAAAACAGAATGAGCAGCATGGATGGGTTGTGGTTATATTGCTCTTCAACCCAAGCCTCTTCAGATCTTCACAGTTTCTGTTCAAGGTACCACCATCCTTCCACCACTCAGTTTCCCACAACTTAGTGTCATCTACATTCCCTCACCCCACACACTTAACCCAGCATTTCTCAGATCTGTCTTCTCTCTACTCTTCTCTCTATTCCCACAGCTTTCTCATGACCTCTTACTCAGAATATTGCAATAAGTTCCTAATTGTTCTCTCTCCCTCAAGTTGCTGCCCATTCTTGGCTAGTCCTCCACACAGCTGCCAAATGCCTTTCCTAATGAGTAGGTCTGATTATGTTCCTTCACTACTCAAGAAACTTCAGTGCCTCTCTATTAATTCAAGGATCAAATGTTACCTTATCTTGATCTATTCTTTATTTTATTTCTATTTTGTGTAATATTATAAAGTACATAATCATTAGTATAGTAGTACATATAGTAGTACATGATATCATTTAGAAGTAAATCTACATATATTCAGATACATGTTCCAAATTAATTGATTGGAGGGCAAGATCAAAAAGGTTTGAAGACTACTTTCTTAAGAAGGAATGTTCAGGCACAGTGGATAGAGCACTGGACTTGAGGAATCAGCAAGACCTGAGTTCAAATTCAGCCTCAAATACTTAACAGCTCAAATACTAACAGCTAGGTGACTCTACCCAAGTCATTTGACCTCCACCTGCCTCAGTTCCCTCATCTGTAAAATGAGGGTGATAATAATAGTGCCTATATCCCAGGGTTGTAAGGATAAAAGGAAGATGATATCTATCAAGCACTTCACAATCTCTAAAGCACTATATAAATGCTAACTATTATTATTATTATTATTATTACCGTACTTGAATAAGATTCCTCCTTCATTCAGCTGCACAGTAACAACTTCATATAAGGAACAGAAAGATCAGCCTTCTTTAGGAATCTGCCAAAGTCGATTGCTTCACTGTGGCTCCAGGTATGTGACTGCCCTCTGGAATGTGGTTTTCCTCCAAGCTAACCATGAGAGCCTTCCCAATTGAGCCACAGCCAAAAAAAAAGGCCGGTGACTGCGGGAAGTTTTCTTGGCAGTTTCTGACCTTCTGCTGAGTTCTGAAAGGATAATAATCTGGTGTAAATAAAGCAACCAGAAGCCATTAGGTTTTACCTTGAATAAAATTCATCTTTCAGATATGATGGCTTTTTCTCAATCCTCATTCTCCTTAATCTCTCTGCAGCCTTTGAGACTGCTGGTAGCCCTCTCCTCCCCAATACTCTGTTCTCTCTAGATGGTCAGGACACTGCTCTCTCCTGGCTCTCTAAACACCTGCTGACCTCTCCTTTGTTGGATCTTCATCCAGATCATGCCTTCTGACCATGTCCCTCAGGGTTCTAGCCTGAGCCCTCTTCTCTTCTCCCTCTATACTACTTTATTTGGTGGTCTCATCAGTGCTCATGGATTTAATTACCATCTCTTTGCTGATGATTCATAAATCTAACTGTCCTGCCCCAATCTCTCTGCAGACCTACAGTCATGCATCTCCAACTGCCTTTCAGATGTCTCAAACTGCATGTACAGTGGACATCTTAAACACAACACATCCAAAATGGAACTCTTTACCTTTCCCTCTAAACCTTCTCCTCTCCCCATCTTCCCTATTACTGTAGAGGGCACCTCCCCTTCCCAGTCCCTCAGGCTCACCACCTAAGAATCACCCTGAACTCCTCACTATCTCTCACCCCCTCCCCCATATCCAATCCATTGTCAAGGCCTATTAATTTCAATTTTGCAACATCTCTCATATGCCCCTTCTCTCCTCTAACACTGACATCACTCTAGTGCAGACTCTTATCACCTCACGCCTTGATAATTGCAATAGGTGCCGGTGAATCTTCCTGCCTCAAGTCTCTTCCCTCTCCAAGACATCCTCTATTTAGCCTCCGCAGTAATTTTCCTAAAGCTCAGGTCTGATAATGTCACTCACCTACTCAATAAACTCCAGTTTATTGCTTCCCTATTGCTTCCAGTTTCAAATATCAAAATGCTCTGTTTAGCGTTCAAACCTTTTTGTAACTTACTCCGCCCCCCCCCTCCCCCCCCCAGCTTTCAGGTATTCTCACATAGAATCCTTGATTCAGTGACACTGGCCTCCTGGATATTCCATGAAGAAGATGCTTCATCTCTAAGCGCCAGATATTTTCTCTTCCTGTACTCCATACCTGAATTGTTGTCTCTCTTCTGCTCTACCTATTGACTCACCTGGCTTCCTTTAAGACCCAGTTAAAATTTTCATCTTTCACAGGAAGCTCTTCCCAGCTCTTCTTAATCTTCTATTATTTCCTAGTTATCCTGTATATAGCTTGTTTTGTATATGTTTGCTTACATGTTTACTCTCTCATTAAATTGCAAGCCCCTTGAGGGCAATCACTCTCTTTTGCTTTTTTTGTATGCCCAGGGCTTAACACAGTGACTGGCACATATAGGTGCTCAATAAATATTTATTGATTGATTAGTACATTTCACAGAGTAACAGAGTTGGAAGGGATCATGGAGATCAGCTTTTCATTTCACAAATGAGAAAACAGAGGCTCAGAAAGGTTACATGGACCATTTTGGATGTAGGTTACATCTTACAAGTCAGGAAGCTGAACTCAAGGACCACCAAGGTGACATGGGTAGTTGACCTTGCATTTCATTTGCTGGGATCATTGATTTAGTAGTGATCTAGTCAAGGTCCTTCCTTTCACAGTTTAGGAAACTGAGGCCCACTGAAATTATGGGACTTTTTTTCCGTGTTACAGGTGGCAGATCCAGGATTCCAGCTGAGAACCTGACTACATTCCAGAATTCTTTCCATTGCATCAGTCACACTGTCTGACTCCTTGTTTTTTCCCATAATACCTGAAGGTGGTAGTGTCAAACTCAAGTAGAGCTGGGGACCACCAAATCATACATTGGAGTCTCTGCAGGCTCCATATTGACTAGTTTTAAAATATAGCAATATCTATGTTTTATTGTATATTTATTTATTTTGTTAAATATTTCCCAATTGCATTTTAATCTGGTTCCCCCTGCTTGTGGGCAGCATGTTTGACACCTCTGTTATGGTGTCTTAGTGGTCTTCTATCTCAGAATCTCCTGCTTTTGTTTCAACCAGCTGTTTTCTTCCTTGACCTTCCCACGGATAAATTAACAAATGGAAAGTAACCTTCTAACCTAGAAAGAGCATGTTGGGTCATGTGGTGCAAGAGGACCATAGGAAGCAAACCCTATGTTTGAGCAAAATCAAACAACCCTTACCATTTGTATATTCTGGCTGCCAAAATGAATGGGGCACCAACCCCACCACTGAATAGTCTTAGTTTGTAACACACAGCTGTTCTGGCATAGCTGATGCCAATTGGATACAGAAGGAAAAGGAAGTGTTGGGCTGATCTTCTGAATGAAGGAGATGGTTCTTCAGGAGAAACACCTCAAGTAATGATTGGAAACTCATCATAATGTTATAAGCACTACATTATAAAACAGAAAAATCCTGGGCTGTGAGGTGTGAAACATGAACATAGTCCTGATGCAGCTGGAGACTTCAGTCATTTAATATTACTGGTTTTCAGTTCAACAAAACATTAAGTAGTTGCTATTGGCCAGGCATAGTTGAACTACACCAGTAATTCTCAAAGTGTGGTCTGGGGACTCTTCGGGCAGAGATATGCTGGTACACGTTTAATAAGCAGCTCTCCAAAATAAAAAATCTGCACACGACTCACTTTTAAGTTTAAACTATGTTATTAACATCTGTGTATCACTTGCTTAAGTCTAGACAATTAACAAAACAATAAATCAATCCCTGATTTGCAGGGTTTGCCAATTTCTAAGGTATAAGTGCATGTACTGAAAATTTAACAATTGGCTCCCCCAGCTTATTCAAACTTGCTCCATCACACTCCTTCAGGGGTTCCTAATACTCTTTCATGGTCCACATGACTAAAACTATTTTCTTGGGGCAGGTAGGTGGTGCAGTGAATAGAGCACTGGCTCTCAGTCAGGAGGACCTGAGTTCAAATTCAGCCTCAGACACTCAACACTTATTAGTCATGTGACTTTGAGGAAGTCACTTAACCCCAATTGTCCTTCCTTCCCTCCTCCAAAAAGAAAAAAAAAAGTATTTTCTTATTAATACTAAGATATTTTAGTTTCTAATGTGGTAAATATTGATAGATATGACTCATATAAACAAAATTTCTTGGGGAGAGTCCTCAACAATTTCTAAAAGTGTAAAAGGGTCTTATGATTAAAATGTTTGAGGATTTCTGCACTAGGTCACTCTTAGACTAATACAGTCATAAATTTGAGAGGTAGATATCTTACCTTAGAGATCATCTAATCCAACTTCTACCCTTTATAGATGAGAAAACCAAAGTTCAGAGAGGTTAAAATTATTTTCCTAGTGTCAATGTAATTAGTTAATGGCATAAAATCTCTAAGGTTCCTTCCAACTCTAAAATTAACAATAGCTGACATTAAAAAATGAGGAAGTAAGCCATTCAGAAAAGTCAAACTGCTTCTTTAACCTGTTCCCTTTCTGTATTTTCCCCAAGACACTGTGCTTTGTTGTTGTTAAATCACATTAAACTCTTCCTGATGGCATGTTTTCTTAGCAAAGATACTGGAGTGGTGTTACTGTTATGGGAATCTGAAGATCTTCCCTGCCCCTTGGCTCTTTGATAGGATTAAGTGACTCTGAGACCCTTCCCTGATTTGAAAATATGCTCTGCCCCCTAATAGGCTGAATATGGTCACATGGAGCCCGTGATGGGAGGCTTGTTCTTCAGGAACACCCACACCTTATTACTTTGTGAATGGGCAGTGGGTCAAGAGGGCTGTAATATTCTCTGATCCAGGAGAAGGCTATATGTACCCTGATATGAGTTTTTGCTTTGGGGCTGACTTTGGAAAGAGTTGTGTGATTTGGTCAGACAAGACTCTGGGCAGCTGTTGAGCACCCTGGCTTTGAAAACCCAGATGTTGGTGCTTCCCTCTCTGGTAAGTAACTAGGTATGGATGTAATGGTCAGATGACTAGAAGCCTGTCTGCTGATCTCTTTCCTTGTCTGCTTGTAACTTCTGTTCGTATTGTTTGTATTCTCTGAAGTTCAGGGTGCTGACTTTTCCCCCTGAACTAGGTAAATGATATATGTTTGATTGATCAAAGTAAGATTGTTAACCCATTTTGAGTTGCTTTCCTTTAGAAAAGCAGATCTAAGAACCTGTGCTAGCAGCCATCCTGCATATGCTAGAGAGTTTGCTGCTACAAGTGGTTTTCCCATTTCCTCCTCTGGCTCATTTTACAGATGAGGAAACTGAGGCAAACAGGGTAAAGTGACTTGCCCAGGGTTACATAGCTAGTAATACTTGTCTGAGGGGTTGGATTTGAATTCAGGTCTTCCTGACTCCAAGTCCAGCGCTCTATCCACTTCACTACCTAGCTGCTCTTCCTCAAGAACACATCCTGGTGAGTCACTTCTCTTGTTTACATTCAGACTTGTACTTAAGTTCACTAAGGATAAAAAAAAGATTGAAGAGTAAAGGACCTGGATAGGCAAAGCAGGGAAAGGAACGTTTGTGTGAGCCCATGGACCTGTGTCTATCTTTCCATAAATCTGGATGTAGATGCTATGAGTAAAGGATTGTCCAGTGCAGATGACAGTGGCTACACATATAAAATGGAGAGACGCGTGTGTGTGTGTTCATGCTATTATAATATTTTCTTCTTTTGCTATTATTTTTCCTGGCTCTGAATTTATTATTTTCATTTCTGTTTGGATGTTTTTTTTCTTCTGAATATTGGTTAGTTCTCTTTGGCAAAAGATAGCTCAAAGTTGCATAAAACCTTGTTATGCCTAAGTTTCCACAGATATAAAATGAGGGGATTGGACCAGATTAACTTTAAGGCCCCTTTTATTCTATGATAGCCAAGTACCTTTTCTCAGTATCTTGGGCCTAATGCCATATACTTCCTATCAAGTATACAGAGAGAAAGAGACCAAGGAAATATCAAAGTAAAGTATTATAAATTGGGGGATAAAGGGGTGCCTTTCATTGGCAATTGTAGGTTAGGCCAAATACTTTAAGAAATTATTTTCCTAAGGAATTTCTGACCCAGCCAAGGCAACTCACATGGAAAATTGGTGCCCCTCTAGACTGTGTCCTCAAGTGTCTGTTTGAAATAATCCAGTTGCTATCCAGAAGTTTTCACAGTTGAAATGTTAGCTCTTGATAGTCTCACTCCCTTTCCTTTGGAAGATCACATGGCCTATGAAGCCTTTTCATGTCAAATGATTTCACCTGCTCCCCACCCCCATTCCTATTTGTCCACATGTTGTAGGTATAATGAAGCAAAGCTGAAGGGCTCTGTGCATTCAGTCTGCAAAAACTGTAGCAAACGCTGAAAAATACTTCACATTAAGAAGGCAGGATTCTGTGAGTGTTGGCTGGAAGTGAGTCACAAACTGTGAAGAAACCAAAAAAAAAAAAATTGCTGATTTCGAAAGGAAAATACTGTCTCCCCAGGCCCCTTCCCCAGCTGTGGCTATTTAAGATAACACACAGTCCAGTGACATAAATGAAAGGCCTGGCCAGGCAGGAGACTGCAACCTGCCCGTAAAAAAGAGACAAAGGAGAACTTGATGAATTAATGCTATAAAAACAGAGGCGTGCTATCTTACATAGAGGAAACAACAAAGTAGGTGAGAAGCTATAATTGTTTCCAGATTTCTTTTCTCATGTATTTAAAACACTGAAAACATCACACTCTGTTTACATTTTCCAAAGGTACAGTATTCCATGCCCTTTCCTGTTCTGTTGGCTTAATGGGAAAATTGCTCTTCTCGGTGGACAAATGTCAAGAGACAACACTGTATTATTGGCACCAGCAGTGGGATGTAGGCTTTCCTGAACAGCTTTCCATGTTTTTTTTTTCCCTTTTAGTTTGAACTCCCTGTGGCAAAATAGCATGTCTTAGAGTACTTATCCTCATCTCTTGGCTCTAGCTCGTGGTCAGAATGCCACTCATTGTATGACATTTCCGTGACAAACTCATATATTTATGCTGATAGTTTTTTAAAAAATTTAAAGGGAATTTCATTGAACAAACACTCAGAGTTGAAAGGGAATTAATTATCCATCTAACCCAACTCCTAACTGAAAAGTAAATGTCCTCTACAATAGGAGTTCCTAACCTGGAGATGGTGGTTAAATTTCAGGTGGTCTATGAATTTGGGTCAGAAAAGAAAATATACCTTTACCTTCACAAACCTCTAACTGAAATTTAGAATTTCCTTCAATTATGAATCAAAAAACAAAAATATTATTCTAAGAGTTCATATGTTTCACCAGATTGCCAAACCCAAGACCTCCAAAAAGGCTAAGAATCTCTGCTCTGCAGAATGCCTGATAAGTGATCCTTGTGATGCTGTTTGAAGACCTCCATTGAGAGGGGAACCACTGTATCCTGGGGCAGCCCATTCCGCTTTTAAATAGCTCGAATAGTGCAAAGAGCACTGGTCCTGGAGTCAGGAGGACTTGAGTTCAAATCTGGTCTCAACACTTAACTAGCTGTGTGACCCTGGGGCAAGTCACTTAACCCCAATTCCTCCCCTCCTCCCTCCGACAAAAAAATAAATAAATAAATGGCTCTCAAATAGTTAGGAAATTTTTCCTCACAGTAAACCTAAATTTGCTTGTTTTGCAAGTTCCAACTTTGCTCCCCCTTCTGCTCTCTTCTTCATAAGAGCTCTTCAGATACTTGGAGAAAGATAACATATCCCTCATCAATCTTTTCTTCTCAACATTAAACATTTGCATTTCCCTTTCAAGTGATCCTCTTATAGCACTGTCAAAGAAAAAAGTATAGTAAAAGGACCGAGCATGTCAGCTGATGCAAAATTTTATTATAACTTCACTTTGAAATAAATTTTTCATTCTATCTCTATTTGCCTTATGAATTTTTAAAAAATAAACTGTGTTAATTGATAGTTTGGTCCTTCAAATTTTTCTTAAATTCCAACTTTTCTAGTGTTAATACTAACACTGTACTTTGGGATTTAGATCTAAGACTGCCAGAAGTAATTTTATTTAACTGAATACTAATCTAAATCCAAGTCATTTCTAATTTGGAGAGATACCCAACTGTCATGGTCCCAAGCTCTCTGATATGACTCTGCCCCAAGAAGATTTTAAGTAATATTTATAAGAATTTTGAACAAGGAAAAGTGTACCTTAAAATACAAACCAGTTTAACATTCCAAAACTGAGGAACAAGTCACCACCTCATCCTCTTGGACCACTCCTTTCAATATCCAATTTAAACAAAGGGACCTCTGGCTTCCCACTGATATCTTAATCCTTTCTCTATGGAAATGAGTAGATCTTAACACTAATCAGCATCCATTGGTTGGCAAGTAATGGTGTGAACAAGATAAGAATTATTCTTTGTTAAATTTCTAGTTATCACTCTTAATCTATTCACCTAAGAATAATCTTTTATTTTTTCCCCTTTAGTATAACCTACCTTTCCAAAGGGTTTTTACCAGGAGTTTGGAGAAGACTAGAGGAGAATACTGGTTCTTACTATTATCAGTTTTACTAAAAAAAAAAACAAAAACAAAAACTTTTTAATGTGTTTCTACAGCAAGAATTCTAAGTCCTTTACCATGCTGGTTGACCTCCTCTGGATGCTTTCCATCTTAATCAATGTTCTTCCTAAAATACAATGCCCAGACCCAAAAACAATACTCCAGATTCGGCCTGACCTATGCAACATGATGATCACCTTCTTATTTCTGGAAACTATACCTTTCTTAATGTTGTCAAGATCTCATTTGCTTTCTTGGTTCCCGTACTGCACTGTTGAGTTATATTGAACCCACTGAAATCCAATCATTCTTCAGAGAAACTTCTGTCTAACCATGCCTCCCCTAAATGTGAAGTTGATTTTTAAACCTAAGTATAAGACTATACATTTAACCCTAAATTTCATCCAATTAGGTTGGACTCAATGTTTTGGCTGTCAATATATATTTGAATCCTGACTCTGTCATTCAGCATTTTATAGTGAAAAGAGTTCCTGCTTCAGGACTAGATGTCTAACGTTGCTGTTGTTGACAACTAAGGTTTCAAGGGGGTGATATCCTCAGGACAATCAGTTGCTCACAGATACTTTGGTGGTTGAAATGATCCCTTTACTTTCTGTGAGCTAAGGCAGTTAGAAATGTTCAGGTGGTTAAAGGCATCATCAACAACAATGTACCAAAAAAAAATTGTTTGTTTTATACGGGCAACTGGGAAATAAGATATACAGGCACTGGGATATAGAAATTCATCTTGCCCTAGTAGAAAGTTGCGGGGGGGGGGGGGGCAGAATAGGGGAGGATATAAGAGAGAACAGATTGGAGGGATATTCAGTAGGCTTGTTGTTTTAGGGTGGGGTAGGGGAAAGACAGGAAGAAAAATTTATAACTAAAAATCTGGTGGAAATAAATGTTGAAAACTAAAAATAAATAAATTAATTTAAAAAAAAAAACAATGTACCTAGCATTTATAAAAAATTTCAAAGTCAAGTCAATAAGCATTGATTAAGCACCTATAATATTCTGGGCATTTTGCTAACTATGAGAATATGTAAAGTGTTTTCAAATGTTATTTCAGACTCAGAAGCACAGGGATTATTTCCCCTGTTTTAGAGATAGAAATGAGGAGAGGTTAAGTGATTTGTTCATAGTCATTCATCTAGTATCAGGTGAGATCTGAACCCAGGTCTTCTTAATGCCAGGTCCAGGACTTTATCCAATTCATTTCAGCACTACTTTAAGCACAGCCAGGTCATTTGATGTGTCCGTTAGGAATGCTTACCTCACAGGGCATCAAACAGGGTCTGTTCTCTGAATCTAATGCCTTTTGCAATGTGCGTGTAGAAAAAGGGATTGAGAAAACACTTTTCCAAGAAATAATAAATGAATTCTTTCTTCATTTTTTTTTTACTACTATGTAAACCCTTCCTTGAAATTGTCTATCTTTTCTCCTATATGCTTCAAACAGGTTAATTCCAGTCCATTTACTAGGTATATAAATGAAACAGGTTGAATGTCTCAAATGAGAGAACCGAGTAAGGAGATTGAAATGGTGTCAAATAGTAGGCATATGCCCCTTCCTGCCATCCTTTATAGCAATTCCATATCTGAAATCTAAAATAAAATGTCCATCATCATCTCCCCACAGCATGTGTCTTGTTCTTATGGTATTCCTCTGACTATGGATCATTTCTGAGGGATTAGAGAATCATCATGGTAGAAAGAAAAGTGCTTCACTCATTATCAGGAGACACATGGTTCTAAAATTTCGCTTCTAGTGCAACTGAAGGCAAGACAGTTACCCATTTTGAGCCTCAGTGTTCTCATTCAATTCAATGAGGACTTTAGTAGAATTGTTCTAGGTTCTGAAGAGCTAGAAACAGAAGAAAGGTGATAGCTATATGCACTGAGAAAAGGGAATGGAGGGGAGCTGTGGTGTGGAGGTGGAATCAACAAGGACTGGCAACTTATTGGATATTGGGGTGGGGAGTAAGGAAGAGTAAAATATGACTTCTAAGTTGTGAACCAGTTGCATGCATGTTTGACTTCTACCTCTACAGAAGTAGAAAACTTTGGAAGAAGGGCAGTTTTAGGGAAAAGGAAAATTATTTCCATATTTAACAAGTTGTTTTTAGATGCCTATTAAATATCCTTTTGGAGAAATTAAACAGAGTTCAGAGCTCAAAAGAGATTCGGAATAGATATGTAGATCTGGGAGTCATCTGCAAATAGATAATCATTAAACATGGAGGGATGGATGAGATCATCATGAGAGAGTGAGTAGAAAAGGATCCAGGTGCCCCTTAGTGAAGACCTAAAGGTAGGGGGTGGGACAAAGATTATGATCCAGAAGAAGACAGAAGACGCAGATAGGCAAGTTAGAGAACCAGCACAGAGCAGTCCTCCACAGTGTCAAATGCTACAAAGAGACCAAGAAAGATGAAGACTGAGAGAAGATCATTATATTTAGCAATGAAGAGACAGTAATCTTAAAGTGTGGTAAGGCACAATTAGCTCATTTGGAAAAGAAGGGACAATACTAAAATAAGAGACAACCACCACATAGTTGTGTACTAATAATAGTACTTACTCCACAGGGTTGTTGTGAAGATGAAATGAGAATATATGTAAAATGTTCTGTAAACTTTAAAATGCTATATAAATGTCAACTATTATTATCATTACTAGTAAGTAGTAGTAGTAGTAGTAGTAGTAGTAGAGCCCTGCATCCACTTATTTTAGAGAGTAGCTGTTCCTAGGAAACCAGCTAATGTAGTTCTTTAATGTAGTTCTTTGCGAAATCTATCATCTGGGGATGTTGAATTTGTTGAATCATCACAAAGAGGCAGATTATTTTTGTCCTTATTTTATTATAAGATATTCTCTAACATTAGAACAATAATTTTTGACACTAGGGGTTGCATTATTTATGGCCTCTAGTTTTTTATCATCGTATGTATTTTTCCCCATAGAAATATGTTATCTTTAAAATCAATCACAAAAATGAACACTTCCCTTTAAAGAAACACAATACTCTCTGTAGCTAATGGGATTTTAACACTAGATGATGTTAGTATCCCAATTACCTTCTACATAAAAACAAGAAAAAAAAAACTATTTACTAACCCAATTTTCTTTTCAAATTTGTAGTTTAATTTTTAAACTAGAAAAGTAAGGTTGGTCATAGTACACAAATTATGCCTGGGAAGACATTTTACTACAAGCAAACATATGTTATGTACAATGACAAGGCAAAAGATGTCTAGAAGAATTAAGTTACCCAAATGGAGACTAAACCAGGACATTAGTGCGTTTCTCCCCCTGCTCCCATTAAAACCCATTAAAATAATGAGGAAGTGTTTGTGAATTTCTCTATATCTGCATCTATATACATGCATATACATTTGCATATATATCTTATATTACAAATGTTACTGTGTACATAGAAGCAAATGTTATGATTGAAGACGATATCCTCTTTGCTGGGCTGTTTTCTTTGATGATCTCATTCCACAAAAATATTTCTTTGGCCATAATGTTTTTAAGGTCTTTGTTCTGGTCCAAAGTAGTTTTGTTTCTTTTCACATTTTTTGTTTAGAAAGTTCAGAAATGTGTTCAGAGGTTTTTCAATGTCCTTTACATTCCAGGATAATACTTTCATCCTTATGTAAATGGTTATCTAGCCTCTACAATCTTACTTCCCACTTTGGTTTCATGCTGTGGCTAGAGTTTGCTAGGCTGCTCATCAAAAGGAGATAGTAAAGGTACCAACTGACACACACAAACAAAATTAAAGCAATTAAAGGAAAAAATGAACTCTGGTCAGAAAAAGTCTCTTATAAGTAAAGTTCTGGTTATCATCAAATCCAAGAATAGTTTTATATCACACAAATGAGTCCCCAGGGAACTTGTCTGAAGGCAATAGGACTCCAAACATGAGTTTTCCAGGCAATTCCAGTAGAATGAAAGCTGTCTGAGAAGAGGAATTCTTTATTTAGTCTTTGTATATCTTGCTCTAATAAATACATGTTGGATTGAATGAAATTCTCATTAAGAAAGATAGCTCATTTTTCTAGCACCAAGAAGCGCATCAATATTTTATAATGCAAAAATTACTCCCATACCTTTTGCAGTTTCCCCTTCCATAACAATATATCCTGTAGAATATCCATTCAATCTTCCAATAAATTCACCAACACCTTGGCTTATCTCATTTATGTCCAAGCTTTGCAACCTTTTCATATTATTTCCAATGTCTTAAGTTTTTTTAAAAGAAATATTAGTATTTTGATTTTGCCTCCCTGATGCATATGAGGCAGTTTAGCATATGGGTTCCATTTCCACTGACTTCTTTTGACCATTCCGTTTTGATATATTTGCTCACCAGTATAGTGTATTTTCAGAATGGGAAGGTAAAAACAGGAAAGGAAGTCTTCCTCTTCTATAATGTCTCACAGGCGAATGTTGGCTATCCAAATACTAGATGTGTATGGAACACTCCATGGAAGACTGAATCACAGAATGAAACAATGAAGTGTTGCTGTTGACTAACAGACCCCCCAGGCTTTGATCAAAAGAGACGTCTAATGACACCTCCAGCATCTGTTAGGCAGGGACAGTTTCTAAGTTATAGCCTTGTAAATGCCATGACATTAAGAACTCATAACTGTCAGAAAGAACTAAATACCATTAGGAAACATAACCCAAAAGAAAAGGAGGTGGGACAAATAATACCAGCTTGGACTATACTAGAATTCTGATCCTTTCTCATGTACAGTGTCAGTTCTCTTACTTCTCTTCCCTCCAATACTCTGACTTTAGTCCTGATGGTGGCAAATTAGGGATGCATCCACACTAGGGACTGTGGGTAACTTTGTTCCATGTTGGTAAAATCAGGTTCCAGTCAGAAGTTTCCATCTCCTACTCTTCCAGTTGCTCATACTTTTATGTGCTTTATAACTAAACAAAATACTTTAGTACAAAATTCCTGCATAGAATCCGATATGAGGCCACGATAGATACAAAAAAAAAACCAAGAAAGCAGTGTTTAATGGCTATCTGTGGCACCAGAAGGAAAACCATATAAGTTCACTTGACACTATTGGCATTAGAAGGAAATTCCTTTTCTACCTGCCTAGAATGGCTAACTAAATAGAAGTTGAACTGTGTCTTTCAAAAGGTATGGAATTATCATGGAAACTGAACAACATTCTAAATATTTTCTCATTATGACTAAACCTTATGTGAAGAAACCGTATTAACACTTCCAAAGCCATAGGTAAGTACCAGTCAGGTTCTAGAGACAATGGGATAAAAGAATGACAGATTTCTAAAAATCAAAATATCTGAAATGTAAGATTAACCTAATTATAATTTAACCCTTTCTCTGGAGAAACTTTTAAATTCCTTGCCTAACTGAAGCCTTAAATATTGTTAAATAATTAGGTAATGTATCACACACCAATTTAAACATTAAAAGAACAAAACCTCAAGATGACCTGCCCATTGACAAATTTTCCTTAAGCAAAAACTTTGGTGGGGTAGGAGGAGGTACAATGGGGAAATGGGCTCTTCTCAAGGCCTTGTAAGCAGCAATAAATCCATTCAGAAGAGCCTGTGATTCTTTGCAGCATTTTAAGTTAGACGCCCCCACAAGAATCAGACAGCACTACATGAGGGACTCTGTGGCTCAGACCTAATGCCCAGGCTGACCATTGGGAACTGGATTCCTGCCTGTCCCACGACCATTCTTCAAACACTCTGGTTCATCCTCTTCAGCAGACTCTTCTTCATTATCACTCCTTTCATCCACAAGTTCCTAGAGAAAAGTGAAAGAATGCACTGTGAGCAAATGGACTTTCAATATGTGATGAAGCACTGAACATGCTGTAATAAATATTTCAGTAATTCAAAGATCTGTGTTGTAATACGTCTGGGGACAACCTCCATAACACAGATTGAAACCTCTATGACTTGGTGAACCAAGATTTGATACGCTTCAAAAATGGCTTCAATGAATATGGCGATCCTATTATTGGGTTGAAGGAATATCTCTCTTTAAGAAGATGCGATTTATGAAATTCTAAACATAAAAAAGATACATTAGGGCTGGTGGGGTCTTAGTTTTTTCAGGAACCCCTAGTGAGAATTATGTTTTTAAATAAGTGAAAGAAATATTAAAATTCAGTCAGAGGCTAATGAAAGTAAAGATATATGTGCCTACATATGCACATGTACATATATACATATATACATATATCTATCATAGGTTTCCCTTATGTAGAATTCCTCAATGTATTCAAGTTTTTCTTAACAGATTACTGGTGATTTCAAAGAAGTTAAAGGGTATCAAAGCTTAAAGGCTAAATTATTCTGAAGATCAACAAAATGAAGGTGAAATAACTTCCAAATTGAAATGTAAGTTATTGGGGAAATTACAAAAATACTTATTTTCTAACAACTTATTTCATTTGTTTAATAAGTAGTTACTAAGCATCTACTATGATCAAATTTCTATATAACTGCTATGGGGACAAACTGAAAGATGAGATTCTATGTCTCCATGTATCTGACAATCTAGATGGGGAAATCATGTGCATCCAAATAACTTTATACAAAACAGAATAAAACAATTGTCATATGAGTCATACAAAAAAATAAATTCTATGGCAGTTCAAAAGATAATCAATTTTTTACCAGAAAGCTAAAAGTCCAACTCTCTCATTTTATAGATGAATAAATGGGGTCTCAGAAAGTGTGAATGACTTACCTAAGGTCACTCAAATAGCAAATGGCAGAAATAGGATTTGAATCTAGTTCCCTCTCTCTACAAATCCAAAACTTTTGCCTTTACCTCAAGGCTTAAGATAAGTGAAGGACTACTTTCACCTTCAGTTCCTATAAGAAGAGTCTATCAACAATACACAGGAAGATTACTTGTGTTTTGTTGTTGTTGTTTTTTTTAAGATTACTTGTTTAAAGGAGTTTTCCTGAGTCAAATCAGTCAGTGCAGCCCAGCCATACCTTACATCCTATAGAATATCAGGCTAGATCTCCAGGAAATATATAAGCTGTAGCCTTCCCAATAGCTGCTTTCCTTAGGCTTAAGGGGATATCACAGCTTGAATTGTCCTAACAGAGATTCTAAGGAAACCAATCAACCTTGAGGCAATTGTTTTCAGTAGCCAAGAGACATTTTGAGGAGAATGAAGAGGCTTCTCAATCAAGGGAACACCTGGTCACAAATTCTTTATCTAATCACATATCTTATCTCCGCTGTTTTCTGCCTCCACTCCAGATTGTACTTATCTTTCTCCACTCTACTGGCCATAGGATGGCAACACTCCATGGAGCCTATGAGCTTTATACTATTCATCTGTCAACCACTAGGAACTCTATGGGTCCTCTTGTTTTTCTCCCTTTCTTTTAATCATTACCAGCCATGTAGTAAACTGTCTTCCACTTCTACTTTCTATTCTCTCATCTCTATCCTCTTCTACCTTACTTCACCCCAAGTCCAATTTCAACCTTGCCCACTCCCTTCCACAGTTCCCTCTGTAATTCCTATTCCACAGTGAACAAACATCTCTTTCTCCTGCACTTCTTTTTCTCACACTCCTTACATCTACTAACCTTCACTAAGATCTGGCTCCACCTCTAAAACTCTATCATCCAGTGAGAGATGTATTTTCTCTAACATCTCCCCAACAACAACAACAACAACAATAACAATAAAAACACCCTGGTCACAGAGATGGAGTTATAATATTACTTGCACCCCATTGTCACTTCCAATATCTCCATTTACCTCCATCACTCAGTAAGTAACCTTTTCCTCCTTTGAAATTCACACAATCAAAATTTTCCAGAAAACTAAATTATCATGATAGTACAGTGTGCGGAACCCTAGATTAGTCTTCCATCATATATGTACTTCCCAGTTCCTATCCTTATACTAAGGAGTTTTAATATTCATGTAAATACTCTTTCAAAGACCTTTACCTCCCAGTTTCTCAGTCCCCTTAATCCCATGACCAGATTCTTCACTCCATATCAGCTGTATGCTAGATCTTACCTTTACTCATAAATATTCCATTTCATTAGTTTAAAACTAGCATTCTCCTTTTTCATCATAAACTCCTACCATTCCATCTCACCTTATGCCTCATCCCTCCTAAACCTATATTTATTCCAATTAAAGACCTCCAGTCTCTCCACTGTTCAGTATTTTCTTAGACCATTATTCCTGTTCTGACTTCACTTTCTTCCCTCTCCAATCTCAACCCAGTGGCCAGACCCTGCAACTCTGTATTGTACCTTGTTTTCAAATCCCTTACCTCACTCCATCCTCCCAGTATTTCTCTCTTGCCAAATCTCAGCCTTGAATTATGCCCACAATTCACATTTTCTGTTCCTGCTCAAGAGCTGTGGAATTTAGCTGGGGAAAGTCTCACAACCATGCTGACTGGGTACATTACAAATTTATGTTATTCAACTTGAACTGAGCCCTCACTGAAGCAAGGCAATTTGAAAATTATTCTCTAATAAATTCTCTATTTCACTCCCCACAGAAACTATTTCAAACTTTTATCTTGCCTCCTCAAGTCCCTCATCCATTCTCCTTCCACTCTCTCTTAACTGAAGACTTGACTATTATTACCTTAGTGGGAAAATTGAGGACATCTGATATGAACTCTCTTTTCCCATACTCTTCATCACAGAACTCCTTGACATCCTCTCCTTCTCATCTCCTTTCCCAAAACATCTGAAAAGTGGCCCTTCTCCTTGCTGATGGCCAGAACCCCTGTATGTACACTTGATCCTGACCCCTTTCAATTCCCCCTTAATTATCCTCACTGTTAAGAATCTCCACCTTCTCCTTATCCATTTGCCCTTTCTCTACTGTCTACAAACATGTCTATTTCTTCCATTTATTAAAATCCCTAATTAACTCACACATACAAAAATATTTATAGCAGCTCTTTTTGTGGTGGCAAAGAATTGGAAATTGAGGGGATGTTCATCAACTGGGGAATGGCTGAAGAAGTTGTGTTATATAAATGTAATGGAATACTATTGTGCTATAAGAAATGGTGAGCAAGCAGACTTCAGGAAATCCTGGAAAGACTTATATGAACTGATGCTGAGAGAAATGAGCAGAAAACATTTTATACAGTAACAACCACATTTTGTGATGCCTTTGATAGACTTAGCTCTTCTCAGCAATACGAAGATCTAAGACAACTCCAAAAGACTCACAATAGAAAATGCTATCCAGAGAAAGACCTTTGGAGTCTGAATGCAGATGGAAACATACTATTTTCTCTCCTTTTCTTTCATTGTTTTGTTTTCTTTCTTCTTTTCTTGTGGTTCCTCCCACTAGTTCTAATTCTTCTTTACATCATAACTAATGTGAAAATATGTTCAATATGAATGCATAAGTATAGCCTATATCAGATTGCATGCTATCTTGGGGAGGGAGGAAGGGGAAATACAGAGAAGAAATTTGAAACTCAAAATTTTATCGAAGTGAATGTTGAAAAACTAAAAATTAATTAATTAATTTTTTAAAATCCCTAATTAGGCTCTACTATCTTCTTCAAGCTATTATTGTAACATCTCTCCTTCCTTTTATAGCCAAACTTCTTGGAAAAACTATCTTTACTTGCTATCCCAATTTTTTCCTTTTACTCCTCAACTCTTTGCAGTCTGACTTCCAGACTCAT
>CM053589.1:101152588-101188932 GCA_028646515.1 Pseudochirops corinnae
CATATGTACAAAAATATTTTTTGTAGCTCTCTTTATGGTTGCAAAAAACTGGAAATATAGGAGATGCCCATCAATTGGGGAATGGCTGAACAAGCTATGGTATATGAATGTAATGGAACACTATTGTGCTATAAGAAATGGGAAGGAGATGGACTTCATAATTACCTGGAGAGGCTTATACAAATTGATGCTAAGTGAGAAGAGCAGAACCAGGAAAAACTTGTACACAATCACAGACACATCGTACATGTGATGACCAACCTTGATAAACTGGACTATCCTCAACAACGCTCAGCAAAAAGATAACTCTACAAGCCTCAGGATGGAAGGAGATATCTAAACGCAGAGAAAGATCTAGAAAGACTATAGTTTAAATGGAGACTGAAGTAAAACATACCATCATTCTTTTTCATATTTAGTTTTGCTTTTTTTTCCCCAGTGATCACTCATTGGTTACAACCCTTCTATATAACCAAACTGTTGTACAATGTGAAAGTATTTGCAGATCCTATACATGATTACATGCCATCATGTGGGCAGGGGAGAAGAGAGGGGAGAAAATCTGAAACTCAGGGGATTGTGGAATTGAATCTTGTAAACTAAAAGTAAATAAAATAAAGTGTTGGAAAAAAAAAAGGCAAGTTACATAGGTAGAAATAATAGAACACAAATACAATAAAGTTAGAAATTAAGATCTGCGTAGTTATCTTTCATGATTCCTTTTTAAAAAATGTGTTTGTGGGGGAAGAACCAGGCAGTGGAGAAAAGGCAGGGACTTGCCTGAGCTCTACCAAATTCTACTACAAACAACGTTAAAATAATGCTTCAAAATGAATTCTAAAGTAGCTGAACCCACAAAAGGATGGGGCAAAACAATTTTCCAGCCCAAGACAACTTAGAAGGTCAGCAGGAAAGGTCTGTCTCACCAGTGTAGGAGTGGAGCTCAGTACAGAGCACAGAAAATGCCTTGGCAAGACAACAGAAGGCTATGCCTCAGCAAGACATCAGCAGGCCTTGGGGGCAACTGAATTGGCAGCAGAGTCTTCCAGAACCCTCAGTTCACAGACAGCAAGGAGGTGAGACAAGTGGTCAGAAGGAGATGACAGGGGTTCCTTTTCTGGCACTGAATGTAGGATTCTGTTTCATTGCCCATACTTGGTCCAGATCACAATCCTAGTCACAGTCCCAGGGGAGGAGGAGCACTACCACACCAGAGCTTACAGCCATAGGGAAGTAGGGACCCTGGTGACAGTTACAGGGTAGAAAAGAGTGCTTGTGGTCACTCATAGACTAGATCCCAGGCCAGAAGAGTACTGACCACACCTCTCCTGAGATCATATATATTTGGAAGAACTGAAAACTTACAGATTTCCAGAACTAGCTCAGAAAACAGCTACACAAAAAAACCTGAAGTTTGAGATAATGCCTCCTCCACCCCAGGTGTAGAGTCTAGCTTTAACATAAAGTTAAAAGTCAGTAAATACGCTGAAAAATGAGCAAAATGAAAAACAAAAAAGAATCTGACCATTAAAAGTTATTATGGTGACAAGGAAGATCAAGACAAGCTCAGAAAAAGACAACAATGCAAAACTGCCACATCCAAAGCCTCAAAAAAAAAAATGAATTGAACTTAAGGTCCAAAAAAAATTCCTGGAAGAGTTCAAAAAGGCTTTAAAAGGGGTGGCTAGGTGGCACAGTGAATAGAGCACCAGCCCGGGGTCAGGAGGACCTGAATTCAAATACTGCCTTAGACACTTAACATAAAACTAGCCATATGACCTTGGGCAAGTCACTTAACTCCAATTGCCCTACCTCCCCCCCCCCAAAAAAAGCAAAAATAAATAAATAAATAGATAAATAAATGAATAAATAAATGAATAATTTTAAAAAGGCTTTAAAAATCAAATAAGAGAGATAGAGGAAAATTTTGGAAAAAAAGAATATTGATTCAAGAAACAAGAAAGAAAAGGCAACAACTTGGTAAAGAAGCACAAAAAACACTGAAGAAAGTAACACCTTAAAAATAGAATAGGCCTAATAGTAAAAGAGGCACAAAAATTCATTGAAGAGAACTCCTTAAAAAGTAGATTTCACCAAAAGGAAAAAGAAGTACAAAAATCTCACTGAAGAAAATAATTCCTTAAAAATTAGAATTAGGGAAGTAGAAGTTAATGACTCTACAAGAATCAAGAAACAATAAAACAAAATTTTAAAAATGGAAGAAATAGATGAAAATTTAAATATCTCATTGGAAAAAACAACTGACCTGGAAAATAGATCCAGGAGAGATAATTTGAGAATTATTGGACTATCTTAAAGCCATGATTTAAGAAAAAACCTAGACATAATCTTTCAAGAAATGATCCAGGAAACCACCCTGATATTCTGGAACCAGAAGTTATAATAGAAATGGAAAGAATCCACTCATCACTTCCTGAAAGATCACCAAATAAAAACTCCCAGAAATACTATAGCCAAATTCTAGAGCTCCCAGGTCACAAAGAAAATATTGCAAGTATCCAGAAAGAAACAATTCAAATGTTGTGGAGCCATAGTCAACAAAAGATTTGGCAGCTTCTACCTTAGAGGATCAGAGGACTATGATATTTTGGAGGGCAAAGGAACTAAAATTTATAATCAAGAATCACCTACCCAACAAAAACTTTGGGAAGTGGAATGGTCATTTAATAAAATAGAGGACTTTGAAACATTCCTGATAAAAAGACCAGAGCTGAATAGAAAATATGACTTTCAAATACAAGATTTAAGAGAAGCATTAAAATGTAGACAGCAAAGAGAACTCATAAGGGATTCAGTAAGTTAAAGTGTTTACATTTCTGCATGAGAAGATGATACTTGTAACTCCTAAGAACTTTCTCATTATTAGGGCAGTCAAAAGGAGTACACATAGAAAGATAGCACAGGTATGAATATGATGGGATGATATCTAAAAAAAATAACATTTAAGGGGTGAGAAACAGGAATGCACTAAGGAAAAGGGAGAAGGGAGAGGTAGAACAGGGTAAATTATCTGATGTAAAAGAGGTGTGAAAGATAAGGGAAATAGGAATTGGCTCAAAGACAGAATAACATATACACACTCACTTGGGCATAAAAATCTATCTTACCCTACAGGAAAATTAGAAGGGAGGGGAAAAAGAGAAGTGAGGGGTGGGGCTGACAGAAAAGAGGGCAGATTGGAGGGGGTGGTAATCAGAAACAAAATATGTTCAAGGAGGCAGAGTAAAAGGAGAAAAGGAAAAACAGGGAGGAAAATAGGATGGAGGGAAATACGCATTCAGTAATCATAACTTTGAAAAAAATTTAGCATTGTCTCTCATAAAGGCCTCATTTTTCAAATATATAGAAAACTTAGGCAAATTTATAAGAATACAAGTCATTCCTCAATTAATAACTGGTCAAAGTATATGAACATTCAGTTTTCAAGTGAATTAATCAAGGCTATTTATAGCTATATAAAAAAATGCTCTAAATCACTATTGACTAGAGAACTACAAATTAAAATGACTTTGAGGTACCACTCCATACTTGTCAGATTAGCTAATATAACAGAAAAGCAAAGTGACAAATGTTGGAGGGGATGTGGGAAAATTGAGACACTAATGCCCTGGAGTTGTGAAGTGATTCAACCATTCTGGAGAGTAATTTGGAACTATGCCCAAATGACTATAAAACCATTAATATCCTTTGACCCAGTAATACCATTGATGCTGTTTGTTTCCCAAAAAGATTTTTTAAAAAATGGAAAATTATCTACAAGTACACGAATATTTATAGCAGCTTTTTTAGTGGTGGCAAAGAACTGGAAATTAAAGAGACTATCATTAATTGGAGAATGGCTGAACAAGTTATGGTATATGATCATGATGGAATACTATTATACTATAAGAAATGACAAGTAAAATACTCTCATAAAAATCTGGAGAAACTTACATGAACTGATTCAAAGTGAAATGAAAAAACCAGGAGAACATTATACAAAGAAACATCAATATTGTATGATGATTAATTATGAAATAATTAGCTATCCTCAGCAATATAGTGTTACAAAACAATTCCAAAGGACTTAAATGCTATCCACTTCCAGAGGAAGAACTAAAGGAGTCTGAATGCAGATTGAAGCATACTTTTTTAAACTTTATTTTTCTTGTTTTTTTTTTTGATCTGTGTTTTCTTTTACAACATGACTAATATGGAAATATGTTTCACATTACTGCACATGTATAATCTCTATCAACTTGCTTGCCATATCAATGAAGAGGGAGGAGAGGGAAAGAGGTAGGGAGAGAATTTGGGACTCAATTTTTTTTTAAATCAATGTTAAAAATTGTTTTACATATAATCAGGAAAAATAAAAATTTAAAAAAAGAAATATGTGGTGGTATAATTTCAAATAATCTAATTTCAGGTTAGCCAACTAGAGGCAGAAAGGTTAGTAGAGAGAGTGTGGATGTGAATAATGTAGATCAATTAGCAATTATTAAGTAACTACTATATGGTACAAAGAGTAAAGATAACAACAGAAGGTGAATGGTGAGAGGGAAGAAGAAGAAAATAAGAAATTGAATCAAAGGACCACTGACTCTAATATGGAATCCTGGTTG
Source organism: Pseudochirops corinnae (assembly GCA_028646515.1). Taxonomy (NCBI): domain Eukaryota; kingdom Metazoa; phylum Chordata; class Mammalia; order Diprotodontia; family Pseudocheiridae; genus Pseudochirops; species Pseudochirops corinnae. Next base: position 101,157,214 of record CM053589.1, read on the forward strand.
AAGCTGCATAATATATTAGAAAAACCCCACTAAATATAGAGTTGGAATGGAGCCAGCCTGAATGGTGAATTGACCCTGGAATCAGAGGAATAGGGTTTCAAATACTGAATTTGATGCTTACTGCCTGTGTCATCGTGGGTAAATTGTTTAATCTCCCTGGACCCCAGTTTTCTTATCTGGAAAGTTAAAGGGTTAAACTACATGCCTTTTAAACTTTCTTTACAATTCTAAAATCTATGATTGTATGATCCCATGATCAGAGCCAATCATAGGAAAGTGGTCCCTTCTCCTAGACCTGTGCCTAGCACATGGTGCGGAATTAATAAATACTTGATTGTTTCAAGATTGTTCCTTTAGAACCATATCACAGTTCCAGCAACATTAGAGATAAGAATCCAGAGATTTCTTCAAATGCTTCCGTGGAGGGAGAAATTAAAAGGGGGAAGGGGAAGATACTATTGAATTTTCAGAGTCTTCACTCTACCATACCCACAAAAAAATATATATAGTGCATATATGTATATGCATGTACAAATATGTGTGTGCATATATATACATAATACATATCTGAATCTTCTATTATACATTATTATGTATCTATTATACATATACATGTGTATTTGTACATATATATACATATATATGTGTGTACATATATATACATAATACACACCTGAACCTTCTATTATACATTATATATTATATATATTATATATCTATTATACATACACATGTATATTTGCACACTCATATATATACACATGTGTATGTATATAATAGGAGGTTCAAAAGTATGGCGCACGCACATGTGTGTGTGTGTGTGTGTGTGTGTGTGTATTTAAGGTCTGGATCTTTTAAAGCAAATTTCCTAGAAAAAAAAGTCTTATGTTTTAAAAACTATGAAATACACAAATCTCCATTCAGTCCCATCCTGCACAGCAATTCAGGAGCTGCTTCTGTAGAACTCAGTCCCAAAAACTTTTTTTGAGAACACAGACCCTCTTTTTAAAAATGAATCCTTTGACTTAGATAAAGATTAGCTTTTTGACAATGAAGCACAAACAAGTATTAAAGACAGAGAGATTGCTGGCTACCCTCCTTTTTCCTTTCGTGGAAATGGTATATAACTAACAAAAGGTAAAGCAGTTCTTCCAGATATTTTTGCTTGGAACTTCAAGGGTCTGTATTTTAACATGAGCTAATTTATTTATTTTGTGGACTCTTGAACTTATGCACCTCTTAAATCACCCTTAAACCAGGACATATTAGACAGTTAGATGAATAAAGTACTATACCTGGGATCAAGAGGGCCTTACTCAGACACTTAATAACTGTGAATCTGGGCAAGTCATTTAAACTCTGCCTCAGTTTCCTCATCTTTAACATGGGAGTAAAAACAGTACTAATCTCTCAGGGTTGTTGTGAAGAGAACATTAATCTTAAAGAGCTATAAAAAATTCTTGTTACTATTATAGTTATTCTTACTACAAACTGAAGTGGTTCTGATAAGGTGCAGAAGCATCAGGGCATACTGATTGGAATGCTAACCCTAGACCAGAAGTCCTTAAAATTCGTAACTGAAGGTTGAGGGAAAATAGTCTTAAATGTACACAACACCTTTTTAATCACTTTGTCTGCCTTCCCAATTCGTGTTTCCAGGTTCCTGGTAATCTAAGAGGGGTCCTAATTTTCAGTTCTGAAACTGAATGGCTGCTGAGCCAGAAGACAGGATCTGGGACAGAATTGGGGCTATCACTGGAGAAAATACTAATGATCCAAGCACTCTAGAACATCTGTTTACTTTATATAAAGAAAAAGGGTTGTATAAATTCAAAGGCTCTATTTCAATATAGTTACATGTAGTAAATAAGATTAAACTGATTTAAACAAGAGTAAATGGTAAAATACTTGAAAAAATGTAAACTAATAGTGATATGTTCTTTCCCACAATTACATATATCCCATATAAAATTTCCCTTCCTTTGCCATTAAAATAAATATAAAATCCAATTTTATGGACAAAATGCCATTTGATTTAAGTAGCTAGGAAGAAGAATGGATAGAGAACTACACTTATAGTCAGGAAGGCCTGAGTTCAAATCATGCCTCAAGTATTTAATAACTGTGTGATCTTCACATTATTTAACCTCCTTTTGCCTCAGTTTCCTCATCTATAAGATGGAGATAATAATAGCACTTCACAGCACTGTCATAAGGATCAAATGCAATAAAATGTAAAGTGCTTTGCAAAGCTTAAAGAACTATATAAATGTTAATTATTATTATTACTACTGTTTCAAACTTTTGCCAGTTTTTCCTTTTTGCTAAAGTTATAGACTGTTACAATTTTAATTCATTAACTTTCCTAAAATTGCTTCTTCATAAAATTAATGATTATCTTTTTTAGACAAAGAAAGTAAGTGGATAGAGGAAACAGAACACACTCATATGCAACTTACCTTTCAAAAAAGCATCTGATGATCCACAAGAGGAAAGCACAGGGAATTGTTATATATAAATGAGAAGGCTTTACAAAGACAAGTCCATCATGGTCTTCAAGATCTGACCATTTCATTGTGGGAGGAAGCCATAATTCTTCCAACCAGAACAAGTCTTTAATTGTTTGAAGCATTCTAAGGAAAGAGAAAAAGAATAAGAAGTTAATACCATAAGAAAAAAAACAAGTTCATAACAGACACTGTGCACTAGATATAAGTCCCCTTTTACACAGATAGATCTAAGTTGATATTATAAACTAGACTGAAATTTTATGAACTCATGATTTCAACAGTATAGAGAACTCCTGGATAAAGAAATTATCTTTGCAGGTTAGTACTTTTTTGTAATTTATGTCTCAGAGAGTTAACTCAGAGAGTTAAAAGTGACTTCCCCAGAGTCACACCACCAGCTTGTGCCATAGGTAGACTTGAACCCACACATACCAGTTTGTAGGGCAGCTCTCTGTCCAGTACACCAAAGTTGTCTCTTACATATTACCCCTTAAGCTTACATGATACATTTATAGTTCAAATAACTCCCATTTATCTGGTATTTTAAAGTTTGTAAAACTGTTTCCTCACAACAAGCCTATGAGATAAGCAAACCCTGGTGAACTTCTGCTTTGGAAAGTGACCTTGGATCAAGAATACTCTTAAATCACATCAGAACTGCATTAGACACCAAGAGAAAGATCGTTAGGCTTCTCACACGTAGAGTATATGCCTCAATATGTTATTGGCTCCTGTGTGCCTATCTATTGATCAATCAATTCGATAGTTCTGCCCGTGAGCTCCAGCAGGGATAGAACTGGGTGAATTACAGAAAATATGTTAAGTGTTTTTACTATTACATTAAATAATGGTCAAATAACTATCATACAAATAGGTATAAAAAATGTACTTTCCCTCTAGAAATGAAACTCCAGGTGGGATAGATAATTATAATCAAAATCAGTCTTTTTCACATGGGTGTATTTTGGAGTCAATAGGCAGAATTTTTACTCAGCTAATGGTATCAAGAATAAATAGCTTATATTGATTATGTTAATTATAAGTATATATGTGTATGTCTGTATTCATCAAAAAAAAAAAAAAACAAACCAAACTCTATGTTCAAAAATCACTACTTACAGTAGGCACTGTGAAACATTAACTCACTCATTTAATTTTTAATGCCAAGAAAGCATCTTTAAGAAAGAACCCATTTTTTCTTCTGAAAACATGTAAATAAAGGAACAATTACTTCTAGTCAGAGTCCTTTCACATAAGATTTCAGCCTAAAGCAAAACATTTTACTGGAAGCCATAAACTGCTGGAAGTCCAGGTTTATGGCAAAACTGCTCACAGACCTTGAAGTCCGATGGCTCTAGCAGGCGCCATTATAATGAACTCCTGAACACTAAAGTTTGTGTCAAATATAAAGCCTTACTTAAAAAATAGTCTATGAAGATACTCTATAGGTTATCATACTAAACAGCTATTTTTGTTTTGCAGGCAGACTATGAATAGAAATATGAAAGTCACCACAATTTTCACACACCAAAAGACATATAATAGAAGATGGTATAAAAACTCAGAAATTCTTTGTGACCTCTTTCTTGAATGCTTTTCAAACTGCTTCAGAAAAAAAAAACCTCTTCCTTCCCCATCTACTACCAAATTTCAACTGAGAAACTTCTTCAATATCCCTTATCTCACTACTTTTCCCAACCTTCATCTATCCGTTACCTCCATATATTCTTTACCTCATAAGACTGATTGACTTTTAAAGCATAAATGACTACAGTTCAGCTCATGACTGGGGCAACATCTTGACAAAAGAACAAGTCTTGAGGAAAAACCTAAACAACCACTGCTCTTAGAGATCATGACAATACCCTGAGAATAAAAATGCTGAGTATATAACTTAAAGTTAAAATCCTCTCTCCACTGATTGTAGAGAAGTAACCCAGCCTGCCTCTTACCTCCTAGACTCCTTTGAACCTTCCCACTATGTTCTGTCTCTCTCAAGTGGAGAATGAGTAACGTAATTACTGAATCTCAAAGTTGGTAGGGACATCAAAAAAAAAAACAAAACCTGGTCTAAAATGGTACCTAAACAGGAATGCCCTCTGCAACATAACAGTAACACAAATGTTTTGCTTAAAGATCTCTAGCATGGGGTAACTCTTGCCAACGCAGTCTGTTGTACTTCGGTACAGTGATAATGGTTAGGAAAATTTTTGTTACGTGAAGCCTAAATCTACCTTACTGAAACTTCCATCACCTATACCCAATTCATCCCACTGAAGAAGATTAAATTGTAAGAGCAAAGGAAGTGGAATTGGGACATGCATGCTCCCTTGTTTTTCTTTCCATTCAGTGTCATTAGTGAGGAAACAGGCTGCTATCCTTGGTGTAATAGCTCCTTTGCCAGTTTTAGCACTCTGGATCTTTTATTTGTTGCCCTCTACTGGTCCTTTCACCTCTTCATCCTTGGTTGGCTATATGATTCTGCTACTCACATGTAAAATGAGAGAAGTAGGCTAGCTGACCCTCTAAAGTCTCCTCCAACTTCCAACATATAAACCAATGCAGCTACCTGAAGCCTAAATTTAGCTGAACAGTTTCTTCTGAGGATTCTCCTTCAAAACATAAATCATGTCAAAAACAATTTCATTTTATTTCCCAGGAGTGGAATGTAAGGAGACTGCTTTGGCAAATAAGGAGACTACCAGTGGCATTCTGCCACTTCCTTCTCTCTACATGTCTTTCTCTCTACGTCCTTCCTTTTTCCTCCCTCTTCCTACTCCCACACCTATGCTTCAGGCTTGCCAGTGGTATCAGGTGACATTGTTTAGGTCTGCTGGGATGCTAAGTACCAGAGAGGAGACGGATCCCCAGGAAAGCCTTAGAAGAAGGCAAGGTAGTTATCAAGATGGTGGAACTCATATTGGAAACGAGATCTTCAAGGAACTTTGTGCCAGTTGTTTATGTGCCACAATAGTTGAGCAACGTCTAGCTAGAGAGATAAGCAACTTTTAAATACCAAGATATAGAGATACATACATTTTGTAAAGTCCCACAAAATTTATTGCAATGAAGTAAACCTAAGAGTTCACTATGGCTTTGTAGCTCAAAGACCTCAGTTCTATCCATCTGCTAAGTCATAAACAATTCACTTCTTGTGACACTGCCCTCAGGAACCTCTTAAACTTACAAGTTAAAACCATCACCATTCTCTCATTTTCATTCTTACAGATCAGCTCTAAGTTTTTTGTTTCGGTTTGGTTTTTGGCTATAAAATCACCTGTCAACATAATTCACAAACCTATTTAGTATTTTCTTGGCTATGAACACATTTTTATTTCCTTCCTTTCCAATTCCCCTCTGCCTAATTTTTTTTTATCTCCAATTAAAGTTTTTTCCCATTATGTTGCCTAAGTACTATACTATGACTGCACCTGCTTTTCTGAAGAGAAACAACTAAGTAAAATAGCTTATCTCTAGTTAATTTATGCTTCCTTTGAGGAAGCGGTGATTGCAATAGTGGCATCACAGACACAGCTGTGTTTGGCCACCTGCTAATGCTAGTGAATGGTTAAGCCTAACTTTCTCTACTTTCATCTGCTATTAGCTTGCAGAGAGAAAACCTAGCCAGCGTGGATTTTTATGACTCATTACTTTCTGACTCAATGGATACAAAATTTTTAAAAGTTGATAAAGGCAGAAGGCCTATAGCCACTTTTAAATATGAACTTAAAAGCTAAGACTGAAGAAGTCAGACTATTTGGGTTGAGAATTAATTAGCAATTGGAAATATGTTTTTTTCTAAGGGAATAAAAATAAGAAACTTGAGTTTTCAATGAGGAATTTTAGATCAGACTGGAATTACAGTCAACTACAACTTATACTGTCCTCAGAATAGTCTAATCACTGGCTTATTTCCATATGTATTATGGAAATTATCCCCTGAGAGGAGGTACTGAGATGAAGTGGATTTAAAAGACAAGTGGAGTCAGGTATAATTGGGCAAGTTGAAGGAAATAAAAGAGAAAAAAGGAACTCTTACATTCATATACTCCTTTTTTTTCAATGTTCATATTACATCTGTTGGAAGGCATGAGAAAACTGGGAGGATTGGGGGATCTGACCACTTCCTTTATAAAAATGACTATGGAATAGGCAAGATAGTGTTCTTAGGTTCAGAGCTACTGGGATTTTTGAACAATGCAAAGGTTCACTCTGAAACAAGGCAAGGGAAATAGATATCCTATTGAATGGAAAGATACTATAGGACTCTGAAGGGCTAATTTATAAAAGGCCAAAACAATTCTGTTTTACTAAACCTCAGATAAAACTCACCAAGTCTATTTGACTGTCTTCTGAACTGACTTTAACAGTTCAACTAAATAGCAGTGTTCATTAATTTAATAGAATACACAGGAATGAATATTATCAGCTATTTGTTGTACAAGAACAATTTGAAGTCCTATGCCAAATCTCAATCCAACCTGACAAGCACTTAACATTCCTTTGGTTATACAGTTTGGTGTAGATAACTCAATATGAATGAGAAAGATCAACTTACTACGTGGGATGGTTATCTTATCAATGCAGATCAAATCACTGAAGGCATAGTGAAAAAAAGCAGGCTATAAATATTTAGATTTCCTAAAACTTTAAGAAACAAACTACAGAATAATTTTAAAAGATTAAGAAAAACTTCACTTCATGCATAGCTAAGATATAAACTTACAGATATAACCCCAAGACAATAATGATTTTGTAGTACTGTCTTAAAGACTTTTATACTTCCCAAGCCTTGCCAAGGCCCTATGCATATGCTACAATCTCAAAAGATTCCTTGAAAAAATGTAACAATAGATATAATACAGTTTGAGAAACCCCTTAATATAAACATCAAGTAAGATATGATAGAAAGATATAAATATCTGCCAAAAAATATTTGTCACTGCCACAGAGGATGTTCAGTACAGAGTTCAAATGAAAGAATAGCTAGGTCTTCCAGATGCTTCTGTTACTCTGTGACATTTTGCTGACTGAATCAAGCCCCATGATCTTGTAGAGCCTCCTAAATGAGATCCATAATCATTCAGAAGCACTAGACCAAACTATTCACACAGAAAAATGTAAATAAATGAAGAATGCTTATTGTCCAAACAGGCAGTCAGATAGATAGCCCATAAGGTGGGTCCATTGGGACATATATCTCGGACAGATATTGTAGACAACAATTAGCTGGGCTCAGAATTGACTAGAAGAAAGAGAGCAAACTAGACTGTTTTTTCAGAAGCTATAGAATTTTGAATGTCCTCTATTTTCTACTTCAAAGGCCTATTTTTACAATAACCAACATTCTTCACAAAATACTATAAGACTACAAGACATGGAATACCAAAATTTTTGTGATATTAAAGTTGTAGGTCACCCTCAGGACTAAGGATGGATGCAAGGTGAATGTAGTTAGTCAGGAACATATTAGAAGACATGAAGAATTATCCAGAAGTGGCATTAAGATATTATCAAGAAATACATGACCAGAGGTAATTTTCGGGGGGACCAGAGCCAAGATGCAAAGTAGAGGAAGCAGTCAGCTGAGTTCTTCTAATCTGACCCCCCAAACAACTTTAAAATAAAGCTGAGTGGCAGAGCCAACCAAAGGTCAGGGTGAGACATTCTTCAAGCCCCAAATGACTCAGATCAGAAGGAGAGATTTGAGACATGAGAGTAGAGGCTGGCCCAGAGCCCATGAGGACGTAACAGCCCTGGTGGAACCAGGGGTTGGCAACAGAAGCAGCAGCAGCTTCAGCAGCTCTCAAGCCAGAAACAGTAAGGGGACCTGGCAACTGGTCAGAAAGAGGCTACAGGGCCCCGCCCCGTGCTAGCCTTGAGGCAGGAGCAGATGCTGTTTGGTGACTCCATTGCCTATATCCATTTCCTGATCACAGTTCAAGGGCAAAGAGGAACACTTTCATTCAAGAGGGAGCAGGGGCTCTGAGGACCAGTATCACTTACAGTCACAAGGGATCAGAGACTGTGAGCAACAGTATCCCTTGTGGTACCTAGGAAACAGGGGCTCTGAGGAACAGTATCACTACTGGTTTCAAAAGAACAGGGGCCCTGAGGAGCAGTATCACTTCCGGTTTAAAGGGAACAGGGACCCTGAGGAGCAGCATCACTTCCTGTCCCAAGGGAACAAAGACCCTGAGGAGCAGCATCACTTCCTGTCCCAAGGGAACAAAGACCCTGAGGAGCAGCATCACTTCCTGTCCCAAGGGAACAAAGACCCTGAGGAGCAGCATCACTTCCTGTGCCAAGAGAACAGGAACCCTGAGAAGCAGCACCACTTCCTGTGCCAAGGGAACAGGGACCCTGAGAAATAGCACCACTTCCTGTGCCAAGGGAACAGGGACCCTGAGGAGCTGCACCACTTCTGGTGCCAAGGGAACAGGGGCTCTGAAGGGCAATAAGAGACCTTTCCTTGGGTAAAGACCAGGAAAGCAGTGACCAGACCTCTCCCCAGATCACACCCTGTTGGCAAAACCAAAAAGTTCCAAACCCCCAGAGGTCTAGTTCTGAAAACAGCAGTGCAAAAAAACCTGAAGCTTGAGAGTGTGCACCTTCTCTTCTCTACCCATCAACCCCAGAAACAGAGGCCAACTTTAACATAGAGTTCAAAGTGGAAAAAAAATAGGCTAGAAAAATGAGCAAACACCAAAAATAGAACCTGACCACAGAGAGTTCTCACTTAACATAAGTGAACTGTTCTGGAGACCTCCTTTCCCCTCAGGGAGCTTAGGGACTTCTCTCTTCCTGGGTTCTACACCTGGCAGCACAGCTTTAGTGCCTGGGGCCCCCATAGCCAGTGAAGTTTCAGTGCCTATACTGCAGGGGTCCTGTACCTGCCCTCAGGGGAGCAGAATTTGATAATGCAAATTTACAGAAAGTGAGAGCTATCTGCATAAAAATCTACTATAGTGATACTGAAGATCAAGATACAAACTCAGAAGAAGACAACAATGTTAAAACAGCTATAAGCAAAGCCTCAAAAAAAAATGTTGAATTGGATGCAAGCCCAATAAGAATTCCTTGAAGAACTAAAATAAACTTTCAAAATCAGAGTGTTAGAGTAAAAATTGGGTAAAGAAATAAGAGCAAGGGATGAAAATTCAAAAAAAAAAAAAACCCAAACAATTAACGGATTGGTCAAAGAGGCACAAAAAAATACTAACAAAAATAATACCTTAAAAAACTGAATTAACCAAATAGAAAGAGAGGTGTAAAACTTCACTAATGAAAACAATTCCTTAAAAAATAATATTGGTCAAATGGAAAAAGAAGTATAAAAGCTCACTGAAGAAAATAATTCTTTAAAAATTAGAACTGAACAAGTGGAAGCTAAGGATTCCATGAGATATCAAAAAAACAATAAAAGAAAGTCAAAATAATTTTTAAAGAAAAAAGAAGGAAAATTCTCATTGAAAAACAACTGACCTGGAAAATAGATTGAGGTTTATAATTTAAATAGGATGGAAAATGAGTTTATTGGTCTAACTGAAAGCTGTGATCAAAGAAAGAATCTAGACATCATATTTCAAGAAATTCTTAAGGAAAACTGCCAATATCCTAGAACCAGAGGGTAAAATAGAAATTAGAAGAGTCCATAAATCAACACCTGAAAGATATCCTAAAATGAAAATAACCAAGAATATTATAGCCAAATTTCAGAGCTCCCAGACTGAAGGGAAAATACATCAAGCAGCCAGAAAGATACCATTTAAATATCATGGAGCCATAGTCAGAATGACACAAGATTTAACCGGTACAAAATTAAAGGAGTGGAGAGCTAGGAATTTATATTTGGGAAGATAAAAGATCTAAGATTACAACTAAGAATAACCTACCAGCCAATCATCTTGGGGGAAAAGTAGATATTTAATGAAATAGAGGACTTTCAAGCATTACTTATGAAAAGACCAGAGCTGATAAGAAAATTTAATTTTCAAATAGAAGATAGAAGAGAAACATAAAAAGGTAAGCATGAAAGAGAAATCCTGAGAGATTTGATAAAATTAAACTGTATACTTTCCTATATGGGAAGATGATACATATAAATACTAAGACTTTTATCATTATTAGGGCAGTTAAAAGGAGTGTATATAGAAGGCATGGGAGTGAGTTGATTATGTTGGGATGATCTTAAAAAAAAGGATAGATGAGAAAGACAAATGAACTAAGAGAAAGGGAAAAGAGGAAAAGTAGAGGGAAAATTAGCTCACAAAAAAAGGTACACAAGGAAAAACTTTTACAGAAAAAGGGAATATGGTGGGGTGGAGGGTAATACCTTACCCTCATCTGAATTAGTTCAAAGAAGGAAAACTATCTATGCACATTCAACTGGGTATAGAAATCTATCTTACCCAACAGGGAAGTAAAAGGGAAAGGAATAAGGGAAAACGGAGGTGATAAAAGGTTGGGCAGATAAAGCAGGGTAGTGATCAGAACTAAAACATTTTAGAGGAGAGACAGGATAAAAAGAGAGAGGGAGAACGATAAAGAGAAGAAAACAAGATGGAGGGAAATGCATAGTCAGTAATCATAATTGTGAATGTGAATGGGATGAATTCACCCATAAAATGGAAGCATATAGCAGAACAGATTAGAAACTAGAATCCAACAATACGTTGTTTATAAGAAATTCACTAGAAACACATAAAAAGTTAAAATAAGTGGCTGGACCAGGATCTATTATGCTTTAGCTGAAGTAAAAAAGGCAAGGCTCATAATCACAATCAAAGACAAAGCAAAAGCAAAAATAGACCTAAATAAAAGAGATAAACAGGGAAATTACATCTTGCTAAAAGGTACCAAAGACAATGAAGTAATGTCAATACTAAATATATATGCACCAAACGGCAGAGCATCCAAATTTTATGTTAAATTCAAAGTTAATGAGTTACAGGAGGAAATAGATAGTAAAACTATACTATTGAGGGACCTCAACTTTCCCCTCTTATACCTCAGAGGCAGAAAAGCAGAAATATTAAATGTCTCTTTTCTTTGCAATATGGCTAATATGGAAATATGTTTTGCATGACTTTACATGTATAATTGATAGTTTGCTTGCTTCTTAAGGGGTGAAGGAGGTATGAGAAGAAAAGAATTTGGAACTCAAAAAAATGTAATGAATTTTTAAAAATTTAAATGCAATTGGGAAATATTTAATGAAATAAACAGAAATATATTTTTAAAAATAACTACATGGGAAAAAAGTATGACTAGAAAAATAGGTGGACCAGACATGTAACAAAAATGAAGACTATTAGATGGACAGCCTGTGTATTACAATGGTACCCATACAATGTCAAGAAGCTTAAAAGACTCCCAGTACTTTTCCTATGTCTGTACTAATTTAGGACTTCTCAGACTGAGTTCTCTACTGTGTCCCAGGAATGGGGCAGCACCATGTCTCATTATTCAGATGCTCTTATCAGCCAGTAAGATCTCAGCCTTGACCCTCTACTTCATCACCACCCTCTGAGGCCTCTCTGGTTGGAAGCTAAGGCCATGAACTCCAAACCTCCATTTAATGAGAGAATTCAGCTCAAAACATTTTTTTCACCTGACTGCAGTACTTTGTGACTTCTCTAACTTTCTCCACAATGTCTCCTTATCCAATACTTTCTCCTCCTCTCTTCACCCCTTACCCAGTCCACTTCACCCGTTTTTCAGGTTCCTTTTTTGTTTTGTTTTCCCCCATTAACTTAAAAACTCGTTGAAGGTAGGTCCTCTCTCTTTTTTTAAATATTTCTGTCTCTAGCATTTAGCACAATGCCTGGCATTTTTAGGTGCTTGATAATTGTTTTTTGTTTGATTAAAAGTCATGGACAAGAATGGCACAGGATCATAAAGCATAGATGGGTTAAAATCTGTACTATTAGAGAATATAACCATAATAGTGAAACCACAGATACAAAAAAGTATTAAAGTATTTTGGTATTAAATCTAGCATCTTTATTTGCTTTTACAAAGGAATTTAATATAGAACTAGAGAAATATCAAAGAACTGCAGCATGCTCATAAGAAAGCATCACAACTATTATGTGAAAGCAGTCAGAAAGGTTTTCTAAGGGAAGAAGACAAAAGAGGAATAACACCAATAATCTCCATTGTTCTCTGTTTATAAATTTAAAGAAAAAACAAAACACCTTTTCCCAGTAGGTTATCTAGCAGTCTGATTTCACTAGAGATTCTGCAGTGACTGGTATCATGAGAATTCATTTTAGTATTAGCATGACTCAGCTTATTGAGTGCCACTGAACTTCCATTCCCTATTAATATTTTCCTTTGGTAACTGAATCCTATAACAATCCCAATGTTTATATGTTTGAATTGAAATCCAAGGGAGATATTAAAAGACCAAATATGTGAGAGGAATAAAATTCATTTCTAAAGGTAGAAAGTAAGAAGAGGGGATGGAAAGGAGGAGAGTTCTTCTAATTTGTTCCTTCTGGTACCATTTTTTGTCCCTAGTCATACCACAAAAACTTCATTTTGATTATATTGGTCTTTGTTACCTTACTTCAAGCCTTCCAGGCTGTTCTTATTGATAAAAGAAAAATTAATTTAGGATTAGTGACTAGGATCAACTCTGTCCCTTTATTCTCTTAGAATTAGGCCCCCAAAGTCATGACTAACCATTGCTGAAGATTTCCCACACAGAGATGGTTCTCTAAGTAAGTTATTTCCCAGAGTGGTTCCAAGTCTATAAATCATCAATGGGTTATAGTTAGCCCTCTCCCTTCTCTCCAAGGCTTTGTTTTTTATTTGTATTTTTGGGGGTAGGGTTGATCTTGAAAATAATATTGTGAAAAAGAAAGGAAGAAAAATGCTCATGAAACATTTGGCATCTCGATGTGGCCAAAGTTGTAACACAGCTGCTCCTAAGTTTCATTCAATCAGTCAATAAACATTTATTAAGTGTCTACTATATACCAGACGCTGTGTTAAGCACACATCATTGCCTGACGCTTTTCTTCCCAGAGCAGTGTTTCTTTATTTTTTAAAAAGAAAACTTGCCCAATAATCTCTTATCCAGGCTGTCATCAGAATAGTCTTTTCCTAAAATAAATACTGAGCTAATGACCTTTAGTTCCTAGAAGAGCAAAAGGCAAAATTACTGTCCATTGTTGTTTGCTGAAGATTTCCCATGCAGAGATGTTTCTCTAAGTAAGTTATTTCCCAGAGTGGTTCCAAGCCTGCTCAGAGGGCAGTTAACCACCTGCTGTCCTCATTCAGGACTGGCTCCAGCCATTTTTCAAGCATAGGAATTCTGTAATTGTGCCTACAGAGACTCTGGCTTGTCTAACACTCAACTCTATCAGGTTTTGGTGCCTAAAACTGAGCAAATGTGAGATTGGTATGAAAACCAACTGAAGTGACAAAATCATATTTCCTACTAAACCACACATATTCCCCTACCCTTCAAAAAGAAAAATTCCCAGTGGTAGTGAAGAGATCTGAAAGTAGAACATCCAAATCATACAAGTTCAAGAAATGAAAAAAAAATTAATTAGCATAAGCTATCCACTAACTTTTTTCTGAAATAAATTGTTTAATATACGGTTGGTAATATATCATATGATTTATCTGCATCTTCTTACTTAAAAATGGGTCATGGGGCAGCTAGGTGGTGCAGTGAATAGAGCACTGGCCCTGGAGTCAGGAGGACCTGAGTTCAAATTTGGCTTCAGACACTTAACACTTACTAGCCATGTGACCTTGGGCAAGTCACTTAACCCCAATTGCCCTGCCTTCCCCCCTCCAAAATGCCAAAAAAAAAAAGCATCACTATTACAATGGAAGGAACTAAATAACTTTATGATAGTCCTTACAGGTCTAAATTAAATCATTTGTTTTATGATGACCCAAACACTCATGGGTCAAGAGTTTGCAAAAGAAAGTTTTCTTAAAATAATATAATCATACCATTTTAGAAGTGTTAGAAAACATAAAGTTAATTTATTCCAGTGCCCTAATTCTACAGATCATATAAATGAGGCACAAAGAAAGTTATCTGTTCAAGGTTACCTAATTACTTAGTGGCAGAACTAGAATTAGAATCTAGGTCTCTTGATCCAGGATTCTTTCCACTACGCATGCTACTGCCATTGACCATCACATATTAAATTGAAATGATTTTCCTTTTACTCTTAGCTGCTTTGGACCATACTAAGTATTTTGGTATGTCAAAATATCTATGATTTCACTGATGCAGCTTGCAGTCTCTCCACACATTAGTAAACTGTCTCCAAAAGTTGTCATAGCCAATCTTCTAGTGAGGAGCTTTTCGAAACTTTACTAAACTTTTGTACAGATAAAACACACAGTTGACCACTAGGCCTGCACCTATGACTTTTCTATCAATCAATAAACAGATATTTATTTAGCACCTACATGATCCAGGCACAATACTAGATTCTTAGGAAACAAATACAAAGAATGAAATAATCCTCACACCTGATAGAGTTTGTTCTCTTCTCGTATAAACCTCAAGAAATGAGAGTCACCTCTGTTGGACCATGCCATAAAGAAGTAAATTCTTCATAGACAGTCAAAAATCATTACAGCAATGCCAAAAATGCTACAGGGCAACCTTTCCACCTACAGAAAATTCTTGTGTCACCCCTATTTTACATATACAACTAGCAATCAGAATACTTTAAACACTAATGTTAATAGCAGCTATGGGGGCGGGGGGGGGGGGGCAGTGGAGGAGGTAGGGGAGAATTATGTCAGCTAACAAGTAGACCGAACAACTGAGATAGATGTTCTACCTCTGGATCATGATGGTAATCAAAATGAAATGTTAAGTAAGTAGAACCAAAGGTCATGAGTTTAACCAGAACAGGATTCCTCTTTCTAAGGCCCCACCTTTAATCTGGGCAGATAGGTGAGTGCCAGGCCTGGAATAAGGAAGACGCATCTTCCAGAGTTAAAATCTGGTCCCAGACACTTACTAGTCATCTGACCCTTGACAAGTCACTTAGCCCTGTTTGCTTCAGTTTCCTCATCTGTAAAATGAACATGAGAAGAAGATGGCAAACCACTCCCATATCTTTGCCATGAAAAGCCCAAATGAGGTCATGAAGAGTCAGACACAACTGAAAAATGACTGAATAACAACAGCCTTTAATCTATTTGACCTCAGTTCAAGTCACAATACTAAAGAGTTGGTAGCCTGAAAAGGTAAAGGCTCAGGACCAAGAAGAATGAAATAAGAAACTGAGGAAGTTTCATTTATGTAGAAAAACTGGTTAAGTGTTGGCTACTTGTGGAAAAACAGGTTTAACTGAAGTGCTGAAGATGAGAAGCAAGGCTTGACAAGCAAGAACCCTATAGAGGAATATTAAACCCAGGGTTGAAAGAAAGAAAGTAAAATATGATTGAGAAAGAATTTATGGTAAAGTTTCAAAGAATATGGATTAAATCTAACATTATTTTACAAGCTAAAAAAATCTCTCCAATAAAGATCCTAAACATTTTTTGGGGGCTGGGAGGTTGTTAAGGGGTGGTGGAGCTCCAAAGTATAAAACCAATATCACTGCTTATCTAGCCAATAGTGTTGTAATGTAAGGAAATTCTGGCCCAATTAGCAGCATCATCAATCTTCTTTATGATGAATATTAACACTATAATCATCTTAACTGAGACTTTGCAATCACTTCTCTCTTAATGAGTCATATACCTTGCTTCACAAATTACCCTGTTATTATCATTTTTTCTCAGTTATTGGCCCAGAATTCAACAACCAGCTCTATCATTGATTATCTAACTTCAGGCAAGTTATTTACTCAACTTATAAGTTTTTTTCTATAAAATGAAGATCCACAGGATGTTTGTGAAGCACTTGTAAACAAATGAAAGGGACAATATGTATTTCCACAGTGCAGTAAATACAACTGTAAGACTCATACATAAATAGGATGGCAGTAAATGGTGAGTTAAATATAATAGTTTCAGTCCATATAGCTAAAATAGATTCCTGGTAACACAGTGGCACCTCACTATAAAACTTTTAAATGTAAAATGCAATTCAATATAAGGCATATCAGCCTCTCATTTAGCTACTAAGGCAAGGATTTTCACGGGGGAAAAAAAGAAAGTTTATATAAAAAGCCAAGTCACTTAACCTCTCTATGCCTCAGTTTTACTCACTGGAAAAAGGGGCATACCAGTAGAGTTCCACAGAATTTTATTAGGAAATCACTTCGTAAACTTTAAGACATCATATAAATGTTACAATAATTATTATTTTAATACCAGTATTTCACACAAGGTTGTAAAACCTGAAGGCGTTGGTCCTAGGAAAGACTAAAATGATTTCATTTAGGATGGCATAGAGAAAAATGATAGTGAATATGGAGTAGAAGACCAAGGTTTAAGCCTGGGCCCTGATATTTACGTGTACAACAACCATAGACAAGTTAGTTTCTTCTCTCTGAACTTTAGTTTCTTCATCTATAAAGTGAGGAGGAAGGGCATGGTGGACAATATGACCTCTCAAGCCCCTTCCCTTCCAGCTGAAAATGCTATGATGCTTTCTTTATTTCAGAATGGAGACTCCAGTGTCTGCATAGGAAGATATTGAGCTATGAATAATTAGTCCTACTTCATTCCCCTAAGCAGCACTTTTATAGGAAAGCAGGGGGTACACGTAGAAGTTGAATAGTCTTTGCTTCTTCTTCACAGAATACAAAGCTGGGCCTACATTTCTCCCTAACCTAATTGGTCAAGCCATGAATGAGAGGACAGCTATTTAGTGCAAGTTTTCTGAGGAAATAATTTAATTCCTAAAAGATAATAGATCAATTTTTTTTTTTCTAATGTGTTCCTTTCATAGGGGAAAATTTCATTGGGCTTTGTCAAAAGGAACAATTTTCTGGATGCAACAAAAGCCAGGAGAGGGCATGAAATCAATTTTGTTTTGTCATTTCAGCAAAAAAAAAAAACCAACTTGGAACCACACCTCCTCCAGAGTGAACATGAACTGTAACTTTCAGCAAAGGAAATGGAATTACCAAATCCTTATGATTAAGGCAAGCCCAACATTTTAATATTTTTATGAATTCATTAGGCCAGAGTTTCCTGTTGCAAGTTTTGCTTCCCTCAGAAAATGAGCCACCTTTATGAGAAGGAAGAAAAATACATAATGACAAAAGTCCTAGTAATATGCAAATTGGGATGAGGAACAGTGTGCTTGGAAGTTGGGAGGGTAGGGAAAGAGTGAGGTGTGGGGAATGATTGTAAAAAGGGAATCCCAATTTGGTTTTCTCTTTGGTCCTTGGAGGAAAAGAAAAACACAAACGATTATTAGTATTCCTTGATCCAGGCTGAGGATTCATCAGTACAATGCTGAAAGTGTTGTGGGGAAGGTGGTGATAGAGAGATTGGGCACTTGTTGTAATATTGCTCTGTTCACACACACACACACACACACACACACACACACACACCATTACCACCACCAGTCAGATTGGATGGTTTAGTTTTCTATGGGTCAAAACAGCTGCTGGCTCTCCTTCATCTGCTAAAGTCACCCAGCCTCTAGCATTCACCATTTATTGACAATATATTTGGTACAGTGGTTCTTAAATCAGAAGACCTAGATAAAATTTTACCCTTGACATTTATTATCTGAGTCACCAGGGCAAGTCACAATCTCAGTTTTGTCAGCACTAAAATGATGAAGTTGGCCTCAGAGATGGCCTCTGACATCCCTCCCTGTTCTATCTAGAACTGTGATCCTATGTTATTTTATATGCTCTTTAAAAACTCCATCCTCTCTCATTACTTATTGGTTTTCTGAGAGATGCCTACACATGCAAAACTAAAATCAATAATAGAAAATATTTCCTGGTCTAACTCCAAATCTAATAATTGTAAGCTACCTCTTCTGGGGTGAAACTTTCGCATATACTGCAATGTGATTTTTAAATGATGTCTCTGTTGAATTTGATTTGGGAATTGTAGGCTTGTAAATTGAATCATACTAAAATCTTTCTTGACTAAGATTCATTGGGTGTTTTCTACATTCCTGCTCTGTTTTTTACCCTTTTTAAAACAGGTAGTGGTATGATTCAACCATATTCATTCATGTGACATCTTGTGTATGAAAATGACCACTGGCAAATTCATGGTCAACTTTTAAATGGCAAATATAAAAAAAAAAAGTGAGGCTCATCACATGCATCCAAAGGAACCTGGCTGTAAACCCTGTGTTGTTAGGACTGTCTGTCAAAGTGATTCCTCCTTCCAGTCATGGGCTAGTGTTCTGACTTTCCCCTAGAATGATGGAGAAGAATTGGTCTCTCTAGAAAAGGCTGAACAAAAGAATAATGTAACCTAGGATTTTAAATACTCCAAGTGGAAGTATTACTTGCATAGTATAGTGTGCTTAAGACCTTTATGAGTATATATGTATATGTATATATACACATATACATATATATGTAGTGGGATTTTTTTAATAGAATAAAGGACATAAGAATATTAAGTTTGCTCCCTTTCCAGATTGGGGAGGGTGGGGGGAAGGTGTTCTTTTTATCCCTTTTTTTCTCCCTTATATTTCTCAAAAGTAGAAGAAATTATGCCTGAGAAAGTATCTCTCTCTCTCTCTCTCTCTCTCTCTCTTTTTTAAAGATGAAAGCTAAAATTCCTCAAGGCAAAACTACTTTCATGACAATTAAAAGAATAGGTTGAGAGGAGCGGAAGGGAGCAAGGACAGATATGCTAGATATGACAGATATCATCTAAGATTGTGGGGCCATGTGCCCCCGATATTGGCAATTTCAAATTACCACCCATTATTTCCAGATTTAAAAAGAATGAAATAAAAATGAATTTGTAATATCTTGACTTTATCACTAGCTGTGTAATCTCAGACAAGTTACATTTAACTTCTCCGGGCCTCAGTTTTCTCCTTTATAAAATGAAAGGAAGAGTGTGACTAAATCATCTCCAAGGTTCCCTAAAGCTCTAAATCCTTTATATTATGAAGTAGTCTTGACCCTAAATATCTCTGATGACATTCAATTATAAACTGTGTCTTTTCAACTAAGATTGCTAAATTCCAGGAGGTACACAAAACTTTATGTTTTACTAACAGCAGACATTTGGCAGTTACAATATATAACAAAAATAAAATTGCATGATAATTACCTTGAATGTATGCCTTTCTGCCAAGGAACTCAAAACACTTGACATATATTTATCTTCTCAATTATTTTCAAACATAACTGTGAAAGAAAAAAGGGAAAAGTATTGCTTAAATACTAACAGATGCAATAAAAGGAATTAAATCTTATGTAAATATAAGGGTAATGACCCTAATAGTAGAGGGAATTTCCTTATCAGGACTTCCCAAGACCAATGGAATCACAAGTTTGGTCTCTCACCTCCTTCACAACTCACTCATTCCAAATGATCATGGTAGTAACTTACAGAGTAAGTAAAGTCTTAAGCCTTATCAACAATTCTCACCTAATTTGTATTCTGAATTACTAAGTGTTATAGTATTGTGGTGTATTATAGCTCAATCTATGAAACAACGCACTGAAGACAAGTGTTACTACTGATAGCCTGATATCTTCTTATAATACTAGTTATTAAAGACAAGGATGTTATAGAATGCAAGCTGAAAAGACTGTTTTGGATGCCATCTTATTATCTAGCCGCTGATAAAATTTGTAAGGATTCATTATAGTATTGTTCCTGTTATAAGTTTTCTCTCAGCACAGACCCTAAGAAGAAAGTATATGCCTCTAATGTATAGTTAATTAAAGAAAACTAAATTACTGGTAAGTAATATTAGCAATCTGGACTTTGTATTTTAGGATTTTTAGTTTAGTCACTTGAAGAGCAACTAACTGTCAAATGATTTTCAGTAATTAGCACTGTGAATGAAAATATTTTCAGGATTTTTTTACTATTTCAGTTAAAATGACTAATGGCTAAGCAAGAGATAGGTTTTGTTGGTTGTTTTATACTCTGTCATGATCAATCGATAAACTAGCAATTATTTGGTCTAGCATTTTGTTTCAATGAGAAGACACCCAAAAGTCTACAAGGTCCTATCCAAGGAGGGGGTGAGAGAAATGGAGAAGACATGAATTGAAAGAATGATTATAATTAATGATAACTAAGCATTCAATTTAAAATGCCCTAACATTGGTAAATTAAGCTGAGGCAACTTGACTCCTTGAAAACAAGATCTGATTCAGGATGGAAGGAGATACCTACATTCAGAGAAAGATGTAGAAAGAACAGAGTTTAAATGGAGCCTGAAGCAACCTACATGATATCACTCTTTTCCACATTTGGTTTTGTTTCCTTTTTCCCATTGTTCACTACATTGGTTACAACCCTTCTACAGAACCAGACTAATGCCAACATGAAAGTATTTGCAGATTCTATACTTGACTGCATGCCGCCATGGGTGGGAGGGGGGAGAGAGAGAGGAGAGAAAATTTGAAACTCAAGAGACTCTGGAACCGAATATTGTAAACTAAAAGTAAATAAACAAATCAATTTTTTAAAAAAGTAAACAGAGACAATTATATTTAAAAAAAAGAAAACAAGGACTGATTTTGCCCTTTTTATTTATTTTTATTTTTTCATCCTCATTGCTTAATGTAGTAGTACCTAGCACAAAATATGCACTTAAATAAATACTTGTTGACTGACTAAAGATAGAACACTTGGGTTCAAGGCCCAAGGCTGCATAACTCTGAATAAGTCTCTTAGATCCTCAGTCTCCAGTCTCTTTAAGAGGGGTGGACCTGGTACATTGGCAAAGAGAGGTTCCTACACAAGGGAAATCTCAGGTCAAGATAAATCAGTCAATCAATCAAAGTGAACTAATCTTTATTCTTGGGTAGAGTGTCCTTACTCTATATAACCAAAATATATGCGCAACTGCTATAAATCTTACAAGACCTTTTTTGTCAATCGTCAATATTAAACATCATAGTGGTATTTGGAGGTGCCAGTAACTTGATTTGTGGATTATTTTTGTCATGTATCTGAAACAGATTCTCTCCTGTAGATTCTCTACTGAATAACTCAATAGAAAATAAAATATTAACTTTTCATCAGAAAAGAGGTTCTATAAAACATAACTTTAGCTATAGGTGATACCTCTAGGTTATTTGACTTAGAAACCAAATCCTACTACTTTCTAGGACCTGGGACAAATACCCTTCTCAGCCTTTTGTCTAATGATTAGGCCTATAAACTTAATGAGAAGAAAAGGTTGGATTAAAACTCCAACCCTTTACTTTAACTGGAAATTTGCATGGCACATGGCTATGCAAGGACCAGGTAATTTCAAATTAAATACCAAAAACTTTAGAAAAGAACAGTTTTTTTTCCAGCTCTACTAGAGTCAAGGGCTCTTCTCAGACAAAGCTATCTTCCTTTTACTGACTTCCCAGCCTTTAAGGTGTATTGGTTTCAATAATAAATTTTGGAAATAATTTAACTATTTCAGAAACATCTTGGTTGCTGAAGGTCATTTTTAACCCAACATATGTCCACCATCACTAGAAATCTCTGTTGAAAATTCAGGCTTCATATATAATTGTTTTTTAAACTTTCAGATCCTTACTCTATCTTGCTTCCTCTCTACCCCAACCGCCAACTAAAAGCCATTGGGGTTTTAAAATTAAACTTTACTTCATTTTAATAGGTCTTGAGTTTTATGATATGCCTGTACCCTCAACAATACTGACAAAGACATGATTTTAAGGCAATATACAAGTTTGACTAAAGTAGTGAGACTGATTCTCATCTATGACTTGTAGCAATCAATCTCATTGCTTCATAGCTCAGGACTCAGCATTGACAATTGCCCATCTTTCTAAGGTCTTAAACATAAAAAATTTTAGTCAATCCTGAGTCCCAGAGCCAACATATGTATAAACAGAAGGACCTGAGAACCACAAACTCCTATTTTGCGGGACTATTAAAAGTGTCAATGTATGTGTTCTGGAAGGGAGTGGATGAAAAGAAAATAAGCAGTATTCCACCTAACTCCAGAGTGAAAAGTCCTCTATTTCTCCCTTCATCTATAGTACTGCAAGGTTCAAAGTCTGGGATCACACTGACCATGAGGCTTACTGGCCTACTTACCGGGCTTGGACAACTCGAATTTATCTTTACACCAAGGCATGTCATCTGAATGTCCAATCATCTGAGTGAACTCCTAAATCCAGGTCTGAGAGGTAGGGTGATTTCAAAGCCTATTCCAGAGATGCCTGGAGCTCTAGATAAATACTTGCCACACTCTCAGTTTCTCAAAATGAGTAAGTCGTTGTAGAACCTTATTGGCACATTCCACACAAGCATGAGAATAGCCTACACTCATATACATTTTAAGGTTTAGAGACTGATTTTCTAGTAACTACCCTAAAAATATCACCCCAATTTTGTAAATGAGGAAACCAAGATTCAATGATGTTAAGGTTACTAGGATCACACAAGTAGTAACTAACAGAGCCTGACCTTGAATAGATTTTTTTTTTTTATTCCAAGTACAAGACTACTGTCTTTGGTCGCTGACTTAAAAGCTTAGTCTAGGGGACAGAGAGCTAGTCTCAGTCAGAAAGACCTGGGTTCAAGATCTGGCTCTGATATACTGGCTATATGGCCCTAGGTAAGTCTCTCAACCCCTGAGCATCCCAGACAACTGACCATTATATTAATATTAATATGATTAATATTACAGAAATAATCACAATTACATCTAGATATCACATTTTAAGGTTTGCAAAGCCCTTTTTTTAAATTAAAAAAAATTTTTTTTTGCTTTTTGGAGGGCAATTGGGGTTAAGTGTCTTGCCCAAAGTCACACGGCTAGTAAGTGTGTCAAGTGTCTGAGGCCATATTTGAGCTCAGGTCCTCCTGATTCCAGGGCCAGTGCTCTATTCATTGTGCCTCCTAGCCTAAATGTAGCTTTTTTTTTGGAGGGGGGAAGGCAGGGCAATTGGGGTTAAGTGACTTGCCCAAGGTCACATAGCTATTAAGTGTTAAGTGTCTGAGGTCAGATTTGAACTCAGGTCCTCCTGACTCCAGGACAGGTACTCTATTCACTGTACCACCTAGCTGCCACTGGAAAGCCCTTTAAATCATCTCATTTCAGCATCACAGAAACTCTGCGGTATAAGTACTATAAGTATTATCTCCATTTCATAAATGAGGAAACAGAGGTTTAGAAACATTAACTGATTGACTGATTTATCATGCTAACAGAGAAAGTAGGTATTAGAGAGGAAATTTTAACCCATATCTTCCTGATTCTCAGTCTAAGCCTCCAACCCATGTTGTTTCACTGCAAGTTGTTCCCAACAAAAAAAACAAAAAACACAACAACCCACATTTGCTCAGCAAAATATATGTCTTAGAATTTCACAAGATTTTTTTTCTGTCATTTTCAGTTTTGTCTGATTCTTTGTGAACCTATTTGGGGTTTTCTTGGGAAAGATACTGGAATGGTTTGCCATTTTCTTCTTCAGTTCATTTTATAGACGAGGAACTGAGGTAAACAGGGTTAAGTGTCTTGTTCATGGTCACACAGCTCATAACTGTCTGAGGCCAGATTTGAACTTAGGAAGATGAGTGTTCATGACTCCAGGTCAGGCACTCTATTCACTGGGCCACCTACCTGCCCTATTGTACAAGGTGCTAATAGCAAATATTAGATTGACACTAGAGAGGAACTGAGATACTAGGCATTTGAGCATTATTAGATAGGTCCAGAAAATTCTATAGATACAAAGAAATTGAAGAGGGGTTAATGAGATAAGAAAGATATAGGAGAATGCTCTCTAAATATGGAGATGGGCAAAAGTGCCCATCCCAATAAAAAATAAGTTAAAGCAATTTCTACTTAGGAAAAGGAAGAAATAATTTTGTGGTGACATGGGGTAAGGAGGAAAAGCTTTGAATTCCTAAATAAGTGAAGATAGTCCCATGTTCCCTTTAAAGAACTCACCCCTTTGTCCAGTAGTTCTACAGATGAAGTCCAAAGTAGAAGTTTTAGTATCTTGAAAAGTTCTTAAAAAATAAAAAGGAGAAATAAGAACCTGGATCACACAGTATAAATTCTTCTTTAATGGTAGGAAAGTCCATTGAAAATAATTAATGAGTAAAAAGCCCTCAATCTGGTAAATTCCAAATTTCTATAGCTCTTGTGTTGTGCCATATATATATTTCTGAAAAGAAAAATTTCCAAGAGAATATCCTTGTATTCAACAAGTGCTAAGAAGTAGGGGAAATATTTTATTTTCTGTTAAGATTACAAGGTGGGCAGTTTGGTGGAACTGACAACCAGCAAGCATTCCTCCAAGCATGGCATCATGTGTTCTATCCCTTAAGGCAGAATCAGGTTTTTTTTTTCCCCCTAAACAGGTATTTCATAAATACCTGTTATTTCAATTTGAGTAAGTCCTTTCCAGTTCTGATCTGGAAGTGTTCAGAAATACTTTAAAATAATCTCCCCTATGAAACTTTGAAACTTGCAGCCTTTTTCATATTATTTGAATTAAAGACTTCCTAATAAACGAGTCTCTTATGAACAGTTCAACATTATGTCATTATACAAACCAAAGCTTCTAGATCTTTTAAAGGATCAGTTTTGGGCCCCAAGACATAAGGAAGGGGGAGGGGGGGAAAGCAGTTTAGGAGCAAAAGTTTTGGCTCAACTTTGTTACAAGGTACTAATAATTCTTTCAAGGTAAAAATAGGGATGAACATATCTTTATATTCAATTATTCCTTTCCAAATCTATCCCAACACTGGGCTAAGAGGTTTTCCTGCAGATATTGAAATTTCAGTCATTACCCTCAGACAAAAAACAATCAAGCCTAGTGAAGTTTAAAAGTTCTCCCACTATTGTTGCTTAGTTGACAATATATAAAGGAGGCTCCTACCTTTTTGAAACTTCAGTCCACAGTGATGCACCTCACTAGCAAAAAAGTCGTCAGAGACATGGATTTTTAACATTCATGCCAGCTTCATTCTCAACAGAGATCAACACACCTCATCTCTGAGCTTTGAAATTCTTTGGGGACGCACCCTCTAAAGCTGCAAGTCAAGATTTCTGACTGAGAGCAATTAGTGACGTGATGAAAAGTGACTGGGTGAAGTTATGAGTTCTCACAGATAATTGCTTGCTGTTTCACCAATTTGAAAAAGAGAAAACTGAAGTTCAGACCCCAAATTTTAAAGTGCACTAAATATCCTAGACTTCAGAGCATTTTTGTACATGTAACCATTAGTCAGCAGCTGAACAGGATGGGTTGGTTGCGATAAAAGGGAAAAAAGGAGAGAAAGAAACTTGAAATACAGTCCACAACGACATTGTATGAGCTGGTTTGACAACTATATAGCACTGTGTATACTTCTGGGAGTGTTCAGAGAACGAAGAGCTTATTGAAAAACACCACCATTAATCATTGGCTGAAATACAGGCTAAGCAGCATAAAATAAAAAACAGAAAATTTGCTCCCTTTGACCAGACTTATTTCCATGAAATTTGTTTAAATTATTTTAAGTTAATAAAGCAAATGAAAAAAGTCTCACTTTAATCCTACTTATTTATTACAATGAGATATATAAACCATTTTGCTTTTTACTTTTTTTGGCTCTAAAGTATAACCATCATGCAGATAGTAAGATTTAAAAAAACCAAGACCTAATTGAACGATGACAGGTCTTGGCACATAGTAAGCATTTAATGAACACTTTTTCATTCATTAATCCATTTGTTTTTTGCTTTGAGGATTTCAAATTCACAGTATTGGCCAAGGGTATGTAAGTGTATAAGCATTTCTTTTGGTTGGATCACCTCTTTGTGCCTATTTTTCCTCTTCTCATGTCTGAAGATGAAATGTAACCAGAGGTTCAGAATATTTAGAGGTTCTTTTCCAAAGAGGAAAACCATCAGCAAGTTGATTCATGTTGCTTGGCTAATGTTATACGCCCACATTGGCAAGCTTGATTCATACTCTTCTCATTGGGCTGTACTTGTCTCCTTAAACCACTCTTTACTTTTAATTCGCTCTAATAGTTGACTGATGAACACAGTCTAAAGACACAGAATAGAAAATGCCTATTTTAAATGTTCAAATGAGAAACAACAGTTTTTCACATTTCACTACTAAATTTGGTTTGAAGAAGAAAATTTGGTAAAAAAAAAAAAATTGATACTGCCTTGGCAAGAGAAACTGGCATTTAGACTCAAAATGATAGGCACTTATAATACTTTTTCAGTATATTTTATGAAGTATATTTCATAACATTCTTAATGTCTTTTAAGGGAGTTTACTATAATCATAAAAGTTCCAATAGATTATCTTTCATGACATGAGTTTTAAGTATGTGATATTTATTTTGGTAACATTCCTACAAAGTAGGAGCTATTATTCTTCCCATTTCATTCTGGGGTTTAGGTCACAAAGGGACAAAGCTGACTAGGGAAAGCTAAAAGTGGACACTGGAAGAGTAGGAGGGACCTGGTAAGTAGACAAACAAATGTTCAAGTCCAAGATAATCAGGTAAGGTAGGGAGAAACAGGAAAGCAGGTTGGGACTAGCAAGGTCCAGATTATGGAAGATACATCAGCAGGGATCAAGAATTCAGGGTGGGAAACTGGGCAATAAGAGATTAGAATCTAGACAAAGAACCTAGGGGACAAACAAAGAGTACCAGTAAAAGGACAGAGTTTGACGCTGCAGTGAAAACTTTGGGAGTCAAAAGAATCCTGTATACTTTCTGCCAGACTTCATCTTCAAATATAGGTGGGCTTAAGGTTGAAGGCAGTAGTTAGCAGCCAGAGCTGACTAATGTGGGAAAATAAGAGGGTTAGAAGCAAGAGAGTTTCTCATATCCCATGCTTCAAAAAGACATAAGAAAAGGGTGCAGTTGCAAGGAAAAAAAAAAACACTTAAATGATCACTTTCTTGGGAAGAAATCCTGATTTGAACAAAATCTGTATGTCTTGCGTTTTAGCATAAGCTACATAAAAGAGTTATCTCTCAGAATATAGGGGGCAGGTAGTTTCTGCACACACACACACACACACACACACACACACACACACAATGGATGCAAAACTACAATAATTAAATTCCAAGGTCTCAGACCATTCACAGAAAATAACTAAGGTGATATACTGCAACAGACATATTATAGATAGATTTACATAGTCAATGAAATATGTATGTATGTGTGCATATAACTATATACATTATATATATTTACATGTCTATAAAATATGGAGTGTTCAAGAACTAACACCTCTGGTGTGAAGGCTTGCTGATCTCTTTTCAGGCTTGTTCATCCATTTTTGGTGTCCACCTGCCACCTATTTCTCACATATGACTTTCTCAGATGTGGCATGCACAGCAGCCACACACCACTAAACCATCCTGGCAGGCCAACTAAACCAGGTTAAGCATAATGAACAGGCCTGAAACCAGTGGATGAGTTAGGCGAAGTCTAGCCCAAGAACTTGAAGACTTCTCCTGGCAGAATGGGTCAATTAGAATAATTTATTCCAATGGCCATGAAGGTGGCTAAAGCAGATGCTGTGGAACACTTAGAGCTTGGTCAGACATTGAAGATGAGAAGGTCATCGACTGTATTTTGGGCCATCAGCCATCATTCTGAATTTTGTGCTACCAATGGACTTCAATGACTCTGGAAAGGTGAGTGAGGCTAACAGCTTTGCCCAGCTCTGACTCATTTAAAAGCAATTCATGCACAAGTCAAGACATTACCCCATGATGTCACTGGTCCTTTTGAAAATAAGGACAATTTCTGCAGAATGTGCACATGTATGTATGTATGTACATAAATATGTACACAGTCAAAGAAGGAATCTGTTTTGCTTGACTGTGTATTTGTTATGAGGAATTTGTTTTTCTTTTTTCTTTTAGTGTCATAGAGAATGGAAAGGAAAGAAAATAGATTTCTATTCATTAATAAAACAACTTTAATAAAAGAGCAGGGAGAGTGTGCTACATATATGGAGTGTTGTATGCACTTTCAGATAAGGTGATTATATAGTTAATTTGTTTTGTTACAAGGGTTCTCTTGAAACAAGAATGGGAATAACCTGTAAATGTAACAAATAAACAAAACACATCAATAAAACTTTTTAAAAACTACACACAAAACTCTAGCTTTGTCTAAATGTGTGTAAGAACGGGGAGGTGGAGGGAGTTATTGAGACAAATCAGTTATTGCCTAGGCTGGAAAGTCTTCCCTGTTAATTCTAGCTCCACTTTGATCCTGGAGTAGTTTCAAATACCAGTCCACTAAGAGGATTCAAGCTGTCAGCTTCAAGCCCACTAATGGACAATATGTCTGAGTCTAAAAACCAGTTTAGTTAAGTTCAGAAAGCCTCCTCATCAGGTTGGCCACAAGGTGATGAATTTCCCCACCGTCACAATTCTCATATACTATCAGTCTACAGAGAGGTTATGATGTGTGTTTGTGTGAGGAGCGGCCACAGACCAAATCCTTTCACTCTTTAATACTTAATAGGATATTGACATATTTTGTAACTGATCTCAGGTTACTTCAGTTGTATAGTTTGTTTCCTAACTAAATAAACTTTGAGAAGTTATACTGTTTTTTAAAGCTCTATTGTATGGTACTTAATATGATTCTTTAAACCTACATAGTAGGTACTCATTAAATGCTTCTGGCAAAGTATTTTTACAGAAACAAAACATTGTTACCCAACAGAGTTATAGGAATGCTGTCGAAAACAATCAATGAGCATTTATTTACTAGCACCTACTGCTTACCAAGCACTGTGTTAGGTGCTGGGTATACAAACACATATGTATTAACATAAAGCACCTACGATCCTACCATACAAGTCAGTTAACAATAATGTATTGAATGCTATGTCCTGGGCACTCCATGTGCTTATCCCTGGGAATGCAAATACAAACAGAAAGAGATAGTCCCCGACCTCAAGAAATTTACATTCCCATGGGAAGAACAACACATAAGAGGGAGCTGAAAATTGGGTGGGGGAGGGGGTTGGGGGGATGAAGATACCTAGCACTGAGACTTAGTAGAGAAAGTCCTGTGAAAATGAATCAGGAGTGCATCCTGGAGAGAAATGAACACATGGCTGTCCTGGGCCCCTTCTTAAACTGGAGGTCCTGGAAGGAACCAGCCAATCAGAGGGAGAGACCTCGGGGCTGAGGGTATTTCCAGTGTGAGTAGTATAGTTACCAGGATGAAGAGGTTTTTATGGTGTAGATAGAGAGAGTCCTATGGAGATGAGTCAGCAAGACAGCCTGGAGAGAGGTAAAGAGCTTTGAGGTTTTCAAAGGGCTTAACAATTATCATCTCATTTTATCCTCACAACAACCCTGGGAAACAGAGGCTATTATTATCCTCATTTTTCAGATGTGGAAACTAAGGTATATAGAAGGTACATAGAAATACACATAGAAGAAAATATGTTTAATAGGAATGTATATGTAGAGCCTATATCAGATTGCATCCTTAGGGAGGGAGGAAGGGAGGGAAGGAGGGGGAGAAAATTTAAAACTTATGGAAGTGAATTATTCAAAACTAAAAATAAATTTAAAAAAATACACATAGAAAAACTCAATATACCCACACACAATTCAAATTCAATTCAATTCAATTCAACAAACGATAAATAATTTTGGGGCACCATGGTATAGTTGTTCTAGAGCCAGAGAACATAGTTTTAAATCCTGTTAATTATTTCACGTGGGATGATGGGCAAGTTTCTTAACCTCTCTGAACATCAGATTTCCTCATCAATGATTATCCAATTTGTGGGTGAGACAAAACAGATAATTAACATACTGGATGACAGGATCCAAAATTATCTTGATAAACTAAATCACTGAGCTGAGTCTAATAAGATGAAATTCAATCAAGATTAATTTAAAGTCTTTTACTGGGATTCAAAAAATAACTTTAAAAGTACAAGATGATGGCGACATGGTTAGAGAGAAAGGTTTTCAGAAAAAAAGATTTTGGGGGTTAGAGTACTATAAATGCAACATGAGTCATCAGTATAATATGGCACTCAAAAAATCTAATGTGATGTTGAGTTGCATTAAAAGTTATAACTTCTAGGAATAGAAAGATGATAATCCTTCTATACTCATCTCAACAAACATTTATCTATGTCTACTTTGTGCCAGACACTCTGCTAGGCAGTGAGGGTACAAAACAAAAAGTAAAAAAGTTCTTGCTCCTCAGGGGTTCTTACCATTGTAGTTAGACCACAGGAGGAATACTGCATTCAGTTCTGAGGGCCACAGTTTAGAAAGGGCATTGTTAAAATAAAGAACATTCAGAGGACAATCATGTCATATTAAGGGACTAGAAACTTGTATCCCAGAAAAGAAGAAGTCCATTAGAACTGTGTTCAAAGAGCTATCAGGTGGAAGACATATTAAATTTGTTCTAGTTGGTTATACTGGGCAGTACCTGAATCAATGGATAGAAATTACAGGGGGAAAAATTAGGCTTGATTTCAAGAAGACATTTCCTAACAATCAGAGCTGACCAAAAGTGGAATGGGCTACTTTAGGGGTATTGAATTCCCCCCACTGGAGCTCTTCAAAAGGGTCTGGATGACCACTTCAAGGATATAGTAGGTATGGTTCATTGAACTCTCTTCTGTATATAAAATTTCTCTGATTCTATAAAACAACTATGAATAATAGGGATGGGACTAAAAGATCTCTTAGGTCCCTTACAACTCTAAAGCTATAATCCTGTAAAATATTTCTTAAATTGAACTAAAAAATAAGAGGCCCCACAAATCTACTAAATATACAAGAATTTAAAAAGAGACACATAGACATAATGAACATCTGTACAGAGACATAAGAAGTAGTAACCAAAGAGAGTTTTACAACACAGGCTTAGAACAGAAATTGGGAAGAAGCTATGTGTCTCATCTTCCTACTGATCAAGACTTCAGGAAGATTTGATTATATTTCTTTTCCTATTCCCATCAATTGGGGAATGGCTGAACAAGTTGTGGTATATGAATGTAATGGAATACTATTGTGCTATAAGAAATGGGACAGAGATGGACTTCATAATTACCTGGAGAGGCTTATACAAATTGATGCTGAGTGAGAAG
>CM053589.1:101189432-101208935 GCA_028646515.1 Pseudochirops corinnae
TGTCTTTTTCTTTATTTGCTTAGGATTTTCCAGCCCACGTCATCCATCATCTGGCTGCTTTAAGTTTAATGAGCTTCTCTTGGTGTACTAACTATATTCGTAGTGGGACATTGGTGATGCTCGTCCATGATGTTGCTGACATTTGGCTTGAGGTAAAAGTTTGAAATTTTAAACAAATATGATTCCCAAATTTTTATTCCCGACAAAATGTTGCTTATGAGCCTTTTCTTAGTTCTTCATTTTTATTCTTAGTCAATCCTGGACACAGTACTTCCAAGAATTTTGAACTCTTTAGATCTCTTGCATAGACTTTTTGACATATTTAATTTATAATTATTTCTTTAGTTTCATAGATGCAGATAGGCAAAAGCAAGGAGGATAATTTGGAAGAGGTTTCATTTTGGTTTTCTGTTTGAGTTCAGGAGCAATGTGTTACATTGAAAAGAATGCTTGATCCAAAAAACCTGTCTTCATTTCCTAGGGAGTCCTTTTAATACCTATGTGATCTTTGGCAAGTCATTTAGTCTCTGTTTCCTCATCCGTAAAATGATAGGGTTGAACTATATTCACTATGGTATCCTTTCTAGCTCCTATCATCTTGAGACTGCATCTGGGTAAGGTTTCTTTGGCAGAAAGCTAATGATACTGTTTGGGGGTTAAATGATGTTTCAGATTGGAGAAGGAAGACTTGAATTCCAAACCATTTCTTTGAGCCTTAAATAACACTCCAGAAAGTCTTTCACAGCTTCCTTTCCATCTTTCTTTACCTTACCTTTTTTCTTACTTCCTTTTCCTGGTTTCTATTCCCTTTTATCTGGGGTAGATATGGGAAATAGAGTGGAAGGAAAGAAACTTTCTAAATCCCCATATGGTTTGCTTCTCTCAGGTTTTCTAAAGTTTTTTTTTTTTAAGTTCCTTGTGTTAAAACATCTACAGAGGTTTTTCCACCTTTCGAGCTCCTTTCCCCTCCTTCACATCATCATTTCGGAGCATAGCTAGGGTGGTTATATAATGAGCTCAATTCCCTGAGAGGTCCTAATACTTTAGAACCATATGAAGATAAATTTTTTAGATTTATATAAAACTTCACTTCAATGATCTTGGAGAGCAGTAGATATGAAATGTGCTTCAACTCTAATTCTTGGTTGGAACTTGAAGAAGAGGTTTTCTGCACCTTGTGAATGCCTTCCCCCCTCCCAACTGCTATTTCTTAAGAAGAATGAGATGTTAATGCCGTGGGAAGGAAACATTATAATGAAAGCTCTCTCCTATTGGTGCAGTGGAGAGTCTTAGATTTGGAGACAAAGGACATGGGTTCAGTGACTCTGAACCCAAAATGATTGCCTTTAAGACATATTTTGATCTTAGGCAAGTTATCTAACTTCTCTGGGTCTTAGTTTCTACAATTATAAAGTGAATCTTGTGTGAAAAACAGGAGACACCAGGGTCACTAGATTGCTGAGTATGTGGTGGGGGAAGGTGGGAATGTAATGTATAAGAAGAATGAAAAAAGTAGGAGGGGGACTAGATTGTGAAGGGCTTTGAATACCAAATATAAGATTTTATATTTGATCCTTGAAGTGATAGAGAACTACTGGAGTTTTATTGAATGGTGGGGTAAGGTGGTAACATGGTCAAAATTGTACTTTGGGAAGATTAATTTAACAGCTAAGTGGAAGATGGACTGAAGTGGGGAGAGAAAAAAAAGATTTGTGATGGAGTTCAACCAGAGTTTTCCATTGCGACGTGATGTATTGTGACATGATGAAGGGATGAACCAGGGTGGTGAGAATGTCATAGGAGAGAAGGGGATATGTACAAGGAAGGTTAGACTTGATTTTGATAGACTTGGCAACAGATTAGATATGAGAGGACTGAGAAAGTGTGAAGAGTCAAGGATGAGGTCTAGGCTGAGAATAATTATATTTTCCGTAATAATAGGGGGAGGGTTTTGAGTAAAGATAATGAAGTCAGTTCTTGACATACTGAGTTTAAGATGTCTACAGGATACCTGATTTGAGGTGTCTAATTGAAGGCCTAGGACGGAGTCCTGGGGAACACCTACCATGACCAGTATAAAAATTCAGCAAAGAAGAATAAGGAGGAATAGTCAGACAAACATAGGTAGAAGTAGGATAGTATAGTTTCATGGAAACCTAGAGAGAAGACTGAATCAAGAAGAAAAAAGATAATTGGTAACTTTGGTGAGAGCAGTTTTGGTTGAATGATGTTATTAAGAAGAGTGTTTCCAGGTATATCATTAGTCTTCATTAAAATATACTTATGTTAATGATGAACACAGTGAATACAGTCAGCCTACTTCATATGACTTCAAATTGAATATTGATTAATCTGTGGTACATTTCAATTAGTAGAATAAACCATGTTCTACTAGAATAAGTATTGCAGGGTAGTCAGCTAGATTTATTTAAGGGCTATTTACATTATTACATAGAAAATATTAGCTGAATTAGGAATTGTTTCAAAGTTATA
Source organism: Pseudochirops corinnae (assembly GCA_028646515.1). NCBI lineage: Eukaryota > Metazoa > Chordata > Mammalia > Diprotodontia > Pseudocheiridae > Pseudochirops > Pseudochirops corinnae. Next base: position 101,191,926 of record CM053589.1, read on the forward strand.
TGTGTATAAACTCAATAAGCCTGCAGATAAATCTTTTTTCTCACATTTTATATGCATAAGAAAAGCAATGACTTAGCAATATAAGTGATATGTTAAATTTCCCATGTTGTTCTGCAAATGTAGTCATATGTGTTAAAATTCCTCTCTCTTTTCTCCCTTTATTCATCAAATCCTTTATCTCTCTACATTTGCCTAAAAATAAGATTATATTCAAAATGATTTCAAAATTATGTACTACTCTGTTATTTCTAAACTTACTGATTAACTTGCATTTTCAACTTATCCACTGAAATAACAGGTTTATTATCTTAACAGAGGAGATTTAGGCCCTGGGACAAGGGATATGCTTTATGCCTGACAAGATCACTTACTCCCATTGTGGCTTTGGTTATCATTTAATGTTTCATTTTCCATTCCACAACTGTAAAATGGGGTTATTAATAATACTGCATGGAATACACTGTGAAGTTAAGTTGATTAATATTTGAAAAAGTTTTGAGGCCCATGGTTGTCAAGAAGAGAAATGTTAGCCCTTTCCCCTAAGATGGTGCCAAAGGCGAAGAAGGAAGCCATTGTCCCCCCCAAGAAAGAAACCAAGTCCAAGGCCTTGAAGGCCAAAAAGGAGGTGCTGAAAGGTGTCCCTAGCCGCAAAAAGAAGATCAGAACATCCCCCACCTTCTGGTGACCCAAGACACTAAGACTTCGAAGGCAGCCCAAATAACCTCGGAAAAGTGCCCCTCAGAGAAACAAGCTTGATCACTATGCCATCATTAAGTTGCCCTTGACCACAGAGTCTGCTATGAAGAAGATTGAGGACAACAACACCTTAGTTTTCATTGTGGACATCAAGGCCAACAAGCATCAGATCAAGCAGGCCATAAAGAAGCTGTATGACATCGATGTGGCCAAAGTCAACACACTGATCTGGCCTGATGGAGAGAAGAAGGCCTGTGTCTGTCTTGCTCCAGACTATGATGCATTAGATGTTGCCAACAAAATTGGAATCATCTAACTTTGTCCAGCTGTGTCCTATTCCACCTACAATAAAAAATTTTCCAGAATAAAAAAAAAAGAAGAGAAATGTTATAACTCTCAGAGTCCTTTTATGGATAAACTATGACAAAGGAACTTTTTCAATGACTATAAATAGTTCTTGATTGAAAAGCATAAGTTTTTTTTTTTAAAAAAGAATCACTAAGCACAGATTTTTAACAAATTTACTGATAACAGATACAATAGATGACTAGAGGAATCATAGTAGATCCATAGACTCATAGGAATAAAAAGATCCTTAAAAGATAATCTGATTCAGTTCCCTAATATAGGAAAGGAAATGTTTTATTGTCCAATGCATACCCTGTTTTTAAAGTCCTTCAAGGTTGGAGATTACAGAACTTCCCTGGATATTTTTTTAAATCACCAATTCACTTACGGCATTATAAATGTTATAGTTTATGCCTCTGTTTGGACCCTCACAGAGATAGAGCTCCTTTAGTCTTATGTACCTGCCTTGAATGGAATCTCATTAGCCTGAAGACAATATTATTTTTTAAGAATTAATTAATTTAATTTTAGTTTTCAAAATTCATTTCCACTAGATTTTGAGTTCTTAATTTTCTCCCCATCTTTCTCCTACCCACACTCCAAGATGGCAAGCATACTGATTATCCCTTACCCCCGTCTGCTCTCTCTTATATCCCCATATCCATCCCTTTATCCCCTTCCCCCTTACTTTCCTTTAGGACAAGATGGATTTCTATACCCCATTGCCTGTATATCTTATTTCCTGTTTGCATGTACCAAAAATTTTTTAACATTTGTTTTTAAAACTTTGAGTTCCAGATTCTAGCCCTTCTTCTCTCCTCACCCCCCTGCCCTTGGAAGACAAGCAATTCAATATAGGTTATACATGTGTAGTTATGCAAAACATTTCCATAGTAGTCATATTGTGAAAGACTGTAATGCCATGCATGAGCAGCTTCCCAAAAGAATGCTACTGTGAACAGCTTTTAAGGTTCTAATTACACTGTATAGTGAACACTATTTATTCAAGAACAAATCAAAGGAAAACATTCACAACAAATCAGGATACAGTATTCACAACATTACTTCTTATCACAGAAAATCACAATATAGTGTTCACAACAGCTTATCATTAAAATGACCACATAGTTTTCACCAAAGTGGTCACAGTATTTAGAACAAAGAACAAAAGAACAATCATCTGGTATCCTTAAGGAAGTTTGCCTCTTTACTTAATCACTCAATCATCTCAGAATACAAGTCAGTCTTGCTCTCATGGGGCAACTAGATTAACTTAATCAGTCAGTTATTTAGCAATCAGTTACTAAGTATCACTAATCACTAAATACAATCACTAGAAAATACACAAACCCTCCACCAGTTAACTTAATCAGTCACTTATTCAGATTCACAATTACTAAGTATCATTAATCACTAAGTACAATCATTAGAAAATACACAAATCTTCCACCCCTAGGTCTCTAGTAAACTTCAATTTCATCACAGTATTCAATATCCAAGGAGAGGCCTTTTCTTCATCTTGACTTGGGGTGGTCTCTCAGATTCCCTGGATCCCCTTCCATTTTCCCAGCTCCTACCTGAATGCACCAAACAGTCACTTGGATTCAGAGACAGACAGCTCCCAGGTCCTTGTCCAGTCCTCCAGGCAGTTCCTGCCACACACTGAAGTTCACAGGATCCAGTACATCTCAAAACCTTCACAACTTCTGTTCCTGGGAACTCAAGGATCAACCCAGCCACAAAGTCTTAGCATCCTGGTCATGCCTCCCTAGTCCTCTGGCAGTTTGGCTGGCCCTAGGACCCAGAAGAAATCTCAGCCTTCCAGGAGACAGCAAGGACTTCGGCCTTCCAGGCAGCCCTCCCAGCAGCAACTTCAGCCTTCACCAGATTCTGGTCTCAAGAAAACTCCCAACTCAGTTCTCAGTCCAGCAGTAGCAGCCCAGCTTCCAAATGGTGCCGAGAGAAACTTTCTCTCTCTGTCTGTCTCTTTCTCTCTCTTAGCTGGCTTTAGTCTACACAATTCTTCTACCAGGAGCTTGCCAGGAGAAAATTCTGAATGTGCCTCTCTGGGGCTTTTCTTATACACACACACACACACACACACACACACACACACACACACACACACACACACACACATTGGCTTCCTGTTTCAGCCAACCCCTTCCTGTTATGTCAGCAACAGGAGACAGAGTTCACACCTTCTGTTTCTTTCACAGAGGTTTGATTAGTTACTAAGGGCTAAGTACTTGCTTATTTGACATAACAAAAAGGGGTCTTCAAATTTAAATTAATTACCATTACAAAGACTAACTATATTTTCCTCTGTCCTATTCCACCCCCATTTATTCTATTTTCTCCTTTGATCCTATCCCTTTTCAAAAGTGTTTGCTTCTGACTACCCCCTCCCCTAATCTGTCCTCCCTTCTATCATCCCCCTTCTTATTCCCCCCCTACTTTCCTGTAGGGTAAGTTACCCAATTGAGTGTGTATGTTATTCCCTCCTTAAGCCAAATCTAATGAGAGTAAGGTTGATTCATTCCCTTTCACCTCTCTGCTTGAAGACAATATTTTCCAAATCTTCTTTTATTTAGGTTAAACAACTTTAGTGTGATTTCTTCCTCTAAGGACCTCTTGTATACATGTTTAAACATTTGATATAATTTTCTTTAATATTTCTACATATCTTTTAAATAATACTTATATTTAACTTAATATATTAAACCCCTAGGAACTCCTAATACTTTAGAACCATATAATAATAAAACTTTTAGATTTATATAAAATTTCATTTTAGTGATCTTAGAAAACAGTAAATCTGGAGTGTGCTTCAATCCTAATTCTTGGTTTGAATTTGAAGGAGAAGATTTCTACATCTTTTGAATGCCTGAAGTATAAATCTTAATTTCCCCCTCTACATTGCTATTTCCTAAGAATCATAAGATATTTAATGCCCTGGGAAGAGAACATTATAATGAAAACTCACTTCTGTTGGGAGACAGCATGGTGCAATGGAGAGAATTAGGCCTAATACTTTAAAAAGCACCTAATAAATACTAGATAAATTAGAAGGATTGTTTCATTGTACTTATACAAGTTATTGTTAGTACATTCTTGCCAAACCTAATTTTGCTTCATAATAATGCTATATTGCTGACATATTTGGTCTGCTATGATTCTTTCCACATTCTTATGAATATCCCAGTCTACTTCCATTCCCTCCCATCCCCTCCACATCTGTCACTCCAAACTTATTATCTCTTTTCATTGTACCTTCACTCCAACTCTTGGATATTAGCCTCCTAAAAGATCTAAGTTTAGTATTCCTTTTTTTTTTTTTTTGCAAAAAGCCAATCCCATGGTCTGAACCATTGTCTTACTTTGTTGATATGCAAGTGATAAAATCCAAATCTTTACTCTTTAAATATGTTACATATTTGAACTAATCTAAACTCTGAAGACCTCTTTTTCTGGCTTATGCTATACCTGTTTTAAGATGAGCTATACTCTAGCTGTCTCTACCTTCTGTGGTCTTTGTCTATTCCTCCTCCAGTATGAAAGCCCAGCCTACTTCCTGAAACCAACCAAAGACAGATCAGAAGAGAAGTGAGTCCAGATGTTAGCAACCAAAATATTGAATGCAATAACAGGTAGAAGTGAATGAAGTGACTGCCACATAGTAACATGAATGAACCTTGAATGAATGAATGCACCATAGCACATTAACTTTCCTTCTAGACCAAGGGACTTATTAAAAGTTCTTTCCAGTAAACACAGTGAACATGAGCGGCATGTGTTAGCAAGATAAACAAAAGCAAATCAGTTTTTGAGGGTTGATTTCAGTAGGGTTATGAAGAATTCTGCCTTACTCCAACCACAATAGGAAGAACACTGGAGGCAGGATATGGTAAGCATGCTTATAATCCCTGATTCTAGGGAGGCTGAGGCTGATGGGTTTGCTTGAATCCAGAAGTTCTGAGTTGCATTGGGCTAAACAGATCAGGTGTTTGCACCAAGTCTTGCACCAATATAGTGAGCTCTGCAAAGCAGGGTGGGAGGTGATATCAGGCTGCATAAGGAGAGGGAAGCTGGCCCAAGTTTGAAATGGAACAATGTGCTGATCAATAATAGGATTAAACCCATGAGTGGCTGCTGTATTTGTTGCCTGAGCAAGATAGAGACACCCAGGAAAGGAAGGAAGGAGGGAAGGAGGAAAAACAAGAAAGAAGGAAGGAGACAGAAAAGGGAAGAAGGGAAAAGGGAAGGAAAGAAGGAGGGAAGGAATAAAGAAAAGAAGGAAAGTGGGAAGGAAAGAGGGAAAGGAGGAGGAAAGGAAGGAAGGAAAAAAGAAAGGAAGGGGGGAAAGATGCCTCTCTCTGAAGTCAGAGGACTTGGCTTCCAACTCTACTTCTAATACTATCTACATGACCTTATGAACAGATCACTTAATGTTCTTGGGCATCAAATTTCTGATCTATAAAATGAGAGGGTTGGACTGAATAGTCTGTGAGGTTGTTACTAGCTTTCTAATTCTCTGTCTTCTGCCTATTGTAACCTATTTAATTATTGTCAGGCCAACCCACCAAATCATTTTTCTCTTAACATCTTTAGGACTCTTTCTGTGTTGAATAGAGATATTCAGTGCACAAGTTAAATTATTCTAAAGCTGCCTCTGCAAGTGTTATTAAAAGTTTGTCTGTTTACCTGTTTCTGAATGAATTTTCTGTTTTTTTTCAGTCTGCTAAAATATTTTCTTATGCTGGATGGAAGCAAACATGTAATACTCTATTTTTCATCTTTGCTGCTGTATTCTTTATTACTCGCCTAATAATTTTCCCTTTCTGGTAAGTAGGCCAAGGTTACTTGCTATCATATTTCTGTGAAATTTAGTTTTTCTGTTCTTAAATTTGCTGAGGTAGGTTATAACAGGATGTTGAAGTCAAAGAACTGCATCAACTTTCTTTCCCTAACAGAATGTTGATCTCTAGCTATGAGGATGAAATATATGAAACTAGAACAGCTGTTCTCAACCTGTGGGTCGCGACCCCTTTGGGGTCGAATGACCCTTTCACAGGGGGCACAGGGGTCACTTAAGACCATTGGAAAACACATATTTCCAATGGTCTTAGGAACCTCCTCTGTCCATCTCCATGCGGGTCCGCCCACATGCACACGCCCACATACTAGTATTAAAGGGTAGAGGCATTAGGAAGGTTGAGAACCACTGAACTAGAAGGAAGAACAAGTATGAAGGAATCTTTTATTCATTATGGAAGCAACTTCCATTGCAGAACCCTTCCCACCATGCCCCAATACAACATACACACCTCAAGCCATTGTGAAAAAAAAACCCAAAAAATAGCATTCCAGTGTAAGAGATAGAAAATGAAAGTAGACTAGGAGCGATGGAAATTGGGACCACTAAAATGGAAAGTACAATAGCAAAAGAATATGTTACAGCAAGTTCTTATGTTCACTCTAGACATTCTCGCTTAATGAACATGGATCTGTCAGAATCTTACAGTTTTTCCATCTGCTTAGATTGGGACATCCGCATATTTCCATAAGAGGTATTTGCCATTGGTCATAGATAAAATCGATACGTTATCTTGACCCAGCCATAAAGCTTTTCTGCATAGGGATCATTGCCAAAGAAGGAACTGTTCACCTAAGCATATATATGGAAAGGTAAATAGAAATTGGGAAAACAAATATTAGGATTGGCAGAGAAGAGCCAATATCTTATCTCTCTTGAAAGCCTTTCCTCTTATAAATATAACTCTACATGTGTATCTTGGCATAAATCAGAAACACCTTAGTAGTAAAGACACAGGTGATTTGGAGAGAACTACCCAAAACCATATTTTTGGTATAGCACATATTTTCCTCCCAATCTAAATGTCAGATAATCTTAGCAGATAGATCAATATTCTTGTTTGGTTTTAAAATTTAGCTGGCAGGACTGGAGTTTGAGGACACTGACTTGCCACATGGAACTAATTCTAATTGAACCTTAGCTTTGGAGGTTTTCTGAAACACTACAGTATATAATAGCACTGAACAGAGGAGCCAGACATCAGGATGCTATGAGCTGTGTCCCTCCCTCCTCCACAACCTATCTTCCCCCAGTGAACCAGAAGTGTTTTGTTAATTATTCTTAGGTATCTTGATCATGGCAGATAATTTCTTTAGGAGTTTAGAGGAAATCAAAGTTCAGTCTAGAGCCAAAATTGGCACACCTGTTTTAAGTGATACATAAATAGCTGAAATCAGATCTTGGATAGAACAAAATCCTATTTGGATGAAGACAAAATTAAAGTAATTTATACTTTTAAAGTGACATCCAATTCAGAAGATGTGTGAGCTTCATTGTCAAATCTCTTGGTGATTAAGATATGGTTTTGGTGAGTCTCACCTTTGACCTATATGTTTAGATTAGTGGTTATTGTAACACAAATGATGTTACCTTCTCAGAAACTTTAATTTTTATTAATATAGAAGCTATTAGCATTATACTATTATTTATGATGAATAAGTATGTATAGTCATGTTTGTCAGAAAACATTTGTAATGTTTATCAGAAACTGATTTGTAACTATCTTTATATCTATCTATCTATATATATGTGTATATATGTATGTGTGTGCCTTGATATTAAATCCTATACTTTTAAGCCTCCGACATCTCTAAAGGCTCAGTTACTTGCCACGATTTCTGGGCTTCAAGTTGAGTTAGATGCATCTGGCGTGTTTTAAACTCTTACTTGCTTAAGATCCTGCTTCAGAGTACAGTTCTCTTTAGTTTTTACTGAGCTTTCTGGGAGTTTAATCACTATGAAATAGACTTTGAAGTCTTAACTAATCTACAGAATTCTTCTTGTTGAAGTCCACTGAGCTTTACTCATTACTAAACTGAGAAAGTATTTCATCTGACTGTAGAAATTTTAGAGCAGTCAACATACTATAATATAGATGTTTACAGGTGGAATTTGCTAGTCAGTACCTCTTGGTGGACTTTTTTCTACTGTAGGGCTTTGAGCCAGACTAATTTTTCCTTCTATTTTTTCCCCCCACATCTGATCTGTAGCTTTGCAGTTTATACACAATTGGATTGGTCACTGCAAAAAGATAATTTTTTTTCTCCTCCTTTGTTAGCTTGGCCCCACACTTATGTATAAAATGAACTTTGTATCCTGATGTATCATTTTAGGGAAGTTCATCTGGAAGAATTCCCTTTGGGGGCACTTATGGTGGGGGATTTAGAGGGAATCTGTAATGTGGTATTTGATTCCTTATCCCAGTCACAATAATATGTAAAGAAGGGGTGCAAGATGAGAAAAGATCCCAGCTGACCAGTGCTTGTGCCTAATTTAAATTGTTCTTGAGGACCCATAGCCATGAGAAAGAAATAAAAATTAAATGTTCTATAAAATAGCATTTTATTTGTTTTTACCTCTCCTTCCTTTTCTAAACCATCTTCACTTCAACTGTACTTTAATTTTCCCTCACATATCTCCCTCTTCCCTGTGTGAACCCTGGTTTCCCTTTCTTTCTTCTCCTTCCCTTTCTGGCAACCATGCCATTTAGTTGGTCCTCAAAATAAATAAAAATTCCTTACATTGTTTTTCTATAAGTTTTTGGTCCTAACAGTATCAGGAATAAAGGCAATTATTTTAATTTAATTACCTAGTAGCCTAACTTCATGACCTCCTATTCATTAATTAGCTTGCATACTTTTCAGGGGGGGAGGGATTTTTTATCTATGCTTATGTGTCATGGAAACAATATCAGGGAATCATAGCGTGAAAAAAAAGTCCATCCAAGCTGTTCTTCTGACTATGGGCAATGTTGCTCTATAAATATCAAAGAGAGAATTATTTAACTTATTCTTTAAAAAGTTTCTTTGATACTCTCATGAATTGTGTAGTTTAAAATTTTTTTAAATATCTAAACTATAACCTTTTGTGTGGCAATTTTAGCTCGTTTTTTGTACTCTTAGGGATATAAAAGAGCTAGGTACCTTTCTTATTTTAATTATTCATACATTTGTAGACTGTTATATATGGTCTGTGCTTTCCATATGTTGCTAAAAATGTAAATTGCCAAGTCAATTAATAGTTAGGGTAGTAAGCACAGTGGAAAGGACACTGGATTTGGAGTCCCGTTAAGTAGTCTCTGCTACTTAATACCTGTGTGACCATTAACAAGTCATTTCATTTCTCTGGGCTTCAGTTTCCTCCTGCAAAATGAGGACATCAAACTAAATGGTCTCCAAGGACCCTTCCTGATGTCCAGATTTGCCATAACTTTCCTTCAATAACTTTTCTTTTCCAATTAAAAAAAATTAACATTCATTTTAAAAAATGACTTGAGGCAAGGAGACATTAAGTTTATCACAATAAGAGGTAATGAGGGTCTGTACCAGGATTGTGTAAGTTCAAAAGAAGAGTATGTATATAAAATGGTGTGAAGGTAGTTTCAACAAGACTTGGTAATGTATTAGATGAGTATAAATGAAGAGTCAAAGATGATCCCTAGATTGTAAGCCTGGGTTATTGGGAGGATAATTGTGTCCTAGAAAATAATTGGGAAGCTGGGAAGAAGGGAGAGTTTAGGTAGAAATATCATAAGTTCTCTTTTTGTATATGTTGAGTTTGAGATATTTATAGGACATCTAATTTGAGATATTGAAGAGGCAGTTGGGAATGTGGGATTATAACTCAGGAGAAAGTTTAGGACTGGATATATAGATCTTAGAAATGTATGCATAGGCATGATAATTGGACTCATGGCAACTGAGATCACCAAATGATGTAATAGAAAACAAAACAAAACAAAAAAAGAGGGCCCAGGACAGAGCCTTGATCCTAACCTCTCTCAATAAAATAATGGGTATCTCCAGACCCTATGGTCTAGATTTTTGAAAGGAGGGATAAACAACAATATAATAATGCTCCATCAACCTAGACGTCAAACTTCTGGCAAACAAAATCATCTAGAAATAAGTGGTAGTAGGAAGGGGAGTGGACTTTCTAAATCTGAATCTCTAGATTTTAGTCAATAATATCATTTTACATACAATTTTTATTTTTCTCAATCACATGTAAAAAACGATTTTAACACTTATTTTAAAATTTTGAATGCCAAGTCCAAATTTTCTCTTTCCCTCCCATCCTCCCCCCCATTTGATATAGATTATACATTATATATAATTTGAATAAACTCAGTTATCTGGTTTCTAACCCCACTTTAGATTAGAGGCAGTTTATCAGAAGCAGGTTGCGGGGGGAGGGAAGACTGTTAGATGGAGAGCTGAGAAAGGACAGTTCTTAGCAGTTGATAAACACTCATGCCTCACTAGTTCCTAAGGCATCACTGAGTTACAACTCCCCACCAAAAGTATTCTACTTTAACTTACCTTCCAGCATTCTGGATGTGTCATTTCTTTTGTTACTTGCTAGAAAAAGGAGTATAGTAGTAATGTTTCCTATTGAATGTATGCTAAGAATAGACAGGTAATGAGAGTTTTTTGTGTGTCTGGGAGGAAAACAGTATTTATTTTCTTATTCCAAATATATAAATGAAATTGCCTAGGATTTTTAAGGGGGGGGGGGGAGACATTTCTGTTGTGACAAATTTCTCATTTCCTTTTTCATTTTTTAGGATTTTATACTGCACATTGATTATTCCTCTGCATTACCTTAAGCCTTTCTTTTCGTACATTTTCCTCAATGTGCAACTGTTGATCCTGCAAGTCCTTCATCTCTACTGGGGTTACTATATCCTGAAAATTCTCAGAAAATATGTAATGAAAAAGGTAAGTTACCTTCCCTCCAAATTGAATAGCTTGTTGTTATAATACAATTTTTTTTTTAAAAAATTGCCAATGCTATGGAAGAAATAACTTCTCTTTGAGTTCATGTGGTAGGTAAGTGCTGCTGAAATAAATCTACCACAATGCAGAAATTACAAATGTAAGAAAAACCTAGATTTTTATTATTGTGCTTGAGCATAGGTTCAAATTTCAGTCAAAAAAACCAAACCAAACCAAAACAAAACATGAGCACCTATTAGGATTTTAACAAAGTGTTTTATAGACAAAATTCCGTCAGAGTGACAGAGAAATTAGGGTTAGAAGTCAGAGCTGGAATTAAGCTTGGAGGTGAAATCTTGTACATTTAGCTTAAGTCATAAAGGTTAAAGAAAAGACAGATTTACAATCCTTTATTTCCTTCAATGTCATAAAAATTGAATGGACTTAGTTAAGCAATTGTAATCTCATACATCCCCTATGGAAACAAACCTAGTTAAGTAATTTCTCTGGGTAAAATAAGTCATAGATTAAATACCGAGTTTGCAAAATTCTACACTTAGAAAACAAAAAGGCTACCTTTTAAAGGAGTCACAATGGGCTAATTTAGAGGTAGGGATTTACATGTCATGATGTTAGTGTCAGGAAAATTCTTCCACAAATACAGTATTTTGGGGAGGCTATTAAGATTCTGTGTTTTCTTCTTCCTCTTACTTGGCTTCAAATCTCAGGAACGTGAAGTCTTTTTTTTTTTTTTAATGCTATGAGTTAGATTTTGGTCAGGAGAGCTTAATATTAACAGAAGACAGGATTTCAGTTAACCAAAAGTTGCAGAAGGAAAGGCCCTGAGTTCTGAATAATAAAAAATAAAAGAAAGTAAAAAATAAAAATCCCATTACATCAGGAAAAACAACAGGGAATGAACTCTTTTGGTTTAGTTGCATTTTCTAGTTAATTCTCAGTTAAGGAAAAACTCTCTTTCGTCATCCTAAAAGCAGTAATCTTCCTAAAGTGTAGAAGCATCATACACAAACAAAATCTAAAAAAATGTTTTTTAAGAAACCACTTAGATTACAAAGCAGGTGATCTTTATAATTTCATTAAGAGTCAAAATTCTTTGCCACCTTTGTGGGAATTTCCTTTTCAGGTCTCTTAACAAAAGGTAGGGCACTTAGTTGTTGTATTTGCTCTTTTTCCATTTCACCCAGTAGCTGTGATGATCCATTTTGTTTAAACTGAAATTTCACAGTTCCATCTGATATACTCTATTTACTGAAACCATTTTTTGTATGAACTTTAGAAGGTTGTTGGTGGATTTTTGTCAGCATTAAAAATCTAATCACAACAGACTTAATCTGGGAATGACAAAACTGGGAGAAAACTCATTTTAAAAATAAAACCTCACCATATCAATTATAACTGATTCACTTTATATTACTATACATGCCTAACAGAAAATTATACAAATAACAAATTATTGCACTGGATATAATGCACTAGTTTAACTAATTTTGGCATTAGTGATTTTTCTGGATTTAGTAAATGTGCTATGAATATAAATGATTCATTCTTTGACAAATGAAAATATTTTAGGACCTTAGTATATTACTTGTGGGTTTAAATTTTTAATCAGTAAGGACTTAAAATATAGTTGGAAATTGTTTCCTTCCAGTCCAAGATAAGCAGACTTGTCATATTTATAGATGACATTTGAAGATAAGAGGGATGTCTAATATGTTGAATGATAGTCATCATTTTTAGAAAAAGATAAGGAGAGAGGTATATAATGAGAATTGAGATACTTAATCTAGAAAGGAAATCCTAATTTCAATCACTCCAAAACAATCCTAGTGTAAATTCTGACCTACTAAATTCATGGACTATGGAAGAATTACTATGTCAGTTGTGTTATTCAGTCATTCAGTGATGTCCACCTCTTTGTGACTCTGTAGAACATAGCATATCAGCCCCTTCTATCTTCCCACTATCTCTCAAATTCTGTCCAAGTTCGTTTTCATTGTTTATATGATTCTATCTGTCTCATCTTTGCTGATCTTTTTCCTTTTGCCTTCAATCTTTCCCAACATTGGGGTCTTTTCCAATGAGTTCCATCTTCTCATTATGTGGCCAAAGTATTTAAGCTTCAGTTTCAGTATTTGACCTTCTAGTGACCCATCTAAATCATTAAGTTTGCCTTTTGACTGAATCCAAATTTTACAGAACAAATCCTTTTATTAAAAGGATTAAAGATCTAGAAAGCCATATGTGACCTCATGTCCTCAGGTTCCCCACCCCTGGACTAGCCTGAATTAATTTCTTTAAGTATTGACTGATTTGACCTCCTTATTATCCAAGGAACTTTCAAGACCCTTCTCCAGCATCACAGTTCAAAAGCGCTAATTCTGAGGTGGTCAGCTTTCCTTATAGTCAAATTCTCACAGCCATACATTGCTGCTGGAAAAAACTATAGCTTTGAATGCACTGATCTGCTCAGCAAGGTGCTATCTCTACTCTTTAATATGCTGTCAAGATTTGCCATAGCTTTCCTTTCAAGGAGCAAGTGTCTTTCAATTTCATGATTGCAAACACCACCTCCAATGATCTTTGAGCCCAAGATTATAAAATCTGACACTGCTTCCATTTCTTCTTTTTCTATTTGCCAGGAAGTGATGGTACCAGTTGCCAAGATCTTAGGGTTTTGTTTTGTTTTTTTGATGTTAAGCTTCAAGTCAGCTTTTACACACTCCTCTTTCACCCTCATCAAGAGGTGTCTTAATTCTTCTTCACTTTTTGCCATCATACTAGCTCAGTAAAACATACAAATCTATCTAAAAATCCTTCTCTATAATGAAAGCAGAATTATTGAAGTAATACTTTTCTTTTGAGTTGTGGTCCTTGAATTACCTATGTGACCTTAGGCAAGTAACTTCAAGTTTTTGAATAGCTACCATGTGAAAGAAGCTTTATAATTAATTTGCTTGACATTAGAAGGCAGAACTAGGAGGAATATTAGATGCCTTATTGCTCAGGTACCTTGGCCTAATTGACATCAAGTTACCTTCTAGATGTTTGAAATGGACCAGAAGTGTCAGATAAGGCTTAAATATGCAGAGTCTCTAAGGCTATTTCTCTCTTTCCCATTAGTTTGAATATGAGAACAAAAACATACTCTTGTATTTGTCTCTTTAACTTTTGACCACTTATCTACATTGTAGTAGAGTTGATTCTTTCTCATGTATGGGTTTGATTAGATGGCCTCTGAGATCCCTTCTGACTCTGAGAGTTGTGATTATGAAAGATGATAAGAGAGATTTTTATTATCACAGTATTCAGAGCAGTAAGGTACTTCAGTGTTTATTTAGTCAATTAATCAATAAGCATTTATTAAGCGCCTACTGTGTGCCAGGCTCTGTGGCAAGTACTCCTATATAAAGATACAAAGAAAGGTAAAACACAATCTTAAGGAACTCAGTCTAATAAAGAGACAACAGGAAAACAACTATGCACAAACAAGATGCATACAGGATGAATTGGAGATATCCAGTAGAGGGAAAAGAATATCAAGGAGAAGAGGGTGATTCGTGTGGTCAAAGGCTGCATTCCCTCATTTTATAATGAGGAAACTGAGGTCTAGAGAACAGAAGTTATTTGCCCAAAATCAATCAGGTAGTAAATGGTTGAATATGTAAATATCCCAGGACAAAACTTTTTTTTAAAACTAAGTGGCATCAGGTTATTTTTTTATCAATATTTCCCTTTTTTCCCTAAAAGTGAGTTGGTAAGAAATATTTCTGTTTACTTTTAATTGATTAATTTTTTTCTATTATATTATAACCTAATAAATGCCACTAAAAAAAGTTAGAATTAGGTAACTGAATGTTAATAATGCGAAGAAAAGAAGTTTGTGAGTGCTTCTACATTGTGGGGGTGGTATGGACCTAATAATTAAGCATTCATTTTTGGAGTGAAATTTCCAGGGACCCTTGCCCCAGGCAGAGAGTATGCCTTAATTAATTGGTGGATGACAATAGTGGTCAACCTGGAAAGAAGTCTGGGACAGCCAGAATCTAAAATCTGGAGGAATCTCTTGTTTGATTTCATCACCCCTGGCATATTTCCAATTTACTATACATTCTGCCAGCTTTGATTAAAAATCCAATGGGTTGGGGAGTTGTGGACAGGAATTCCTGATTTTTTCATGCAGCACTTTGGAGGAACTGTTTCGAATTGCTATTTGACAGCATTGGTGGCTGCCACAGCTCTAATCCTTTTCAATTCAGATGACTTCAGCTGGCTTACATATGTAGCCTGTTTTCCATAGCGGTGGCAAAACTGGCTGTGAAATCAGCTTATTCTTCCAAAGCTGTAAAGCCTCCTTTTAAAAGAATGCTATCTGTAAGGCAGAATTACATTACAAAAAGGAGAAATCTTTTAGAAAAGCTAGCCTGTTGTTTCAAAAAATACATTTAATATACTTTCAGCCTGCAAATACTATGGTGGCTAGACTACTGCATAATTTTAAACTGGAACACAAATAAGCCTTTGGCTACCTAGTACAAAAATGTTCTTTTATTCCTTGAAGTGGAGGATAAGAGAATATTTGCCAGGAAGCTTCCTGAGGACAGAAATTATGTCATATATCTTAATGTCTAGCCCTGTACTTTTCTGGAAATAGGTTCCCAATAAATATTTGTTGGACAAATGAATGAATAAATAATTTTAAGAAAAAATGCCATACAATTTTAGATATAATGCTATTACAATTTGTTTTTAATTTGAGATTTTAATAAGGATAAATATAGTATTTTAAATGGTAGACTATAAAGAATAGATTGCATTTCACAAAATAGCATTTTATATTCTGATTTTATTTTTTGCTTTTTTGTGTGGTAAGATTCTGTTGTGCATATAATTTAATGAGAACTTTCATTCATTCATCTTGGTTCTTAATTCCTTTGAGTAAAGATTTTAGTGTAGTTTTAAGCTGTTTCAGGCAATTGACCTATACATAGAGGGTGGCAGTTGTATGAGTTAAGGGAAGTCTTTGTAGCTACTATGACATTGTAACATTGATATTAGTTGTGAAATTATATTTGAGGAAATACATGATGTCCTAAAAGTCATAATGTTGTTTTAATAGCTTAGCTTTTCAGTGTCTGAGAAAGCAAAGTAGAATAATGGACATGGGGGTTGAACGGGTTCAAATCCAAGCTCTACTTCTTATTAGATCTGTGATAGTGAGTGCAATAAATTCCTAGAGTGGGGGGTGGAGCCAAGATGGCGGCATAGGAGCAGCAACATATCGCAGCTCTCACATAGCCACCCCAAAATACCCATAAAATATGACTCTAAATTAATCCTAGAACTCCAAAACGCACACAAATATACTTTCCACTAAAGTCAGCTTGGCTATGAGGAAGCATATCAGCACTGCAAACCGAAACCAGCCTGGCCTGAAGCCCTGGCTGAGCCCCGGGGGTGGCTGGATATGAGAAGCCGAGGAGCCTTGGGTGAGCGGATTAGCAGTGAGCGGATTAGCAGCAGCTGTGAACAGCGTTCAGAACTAGGTCAGTGGGTGGAGAAAAGCAGTCCAGCCGAAAGGCCTCCAGGGTGGGAAAGTGAAAGGCAGAGGTTTTGCACCCACCTCCACATTGCAGCTTCCGCGCCCTTGGCCTGCAGACAGCAGGGGGACTAAGCGATCGTTCAGAGGCCAAGTGCTCTCGCGTTGAGCAGCCTGGATCTGGATCGCAGTCTTGGGCTTTCGGTCCTGTGATTCTTCATTATCCAGTGAGCCAGAAGTAAGTAGGAAAGGGACCCAGCACCTTCCTTAGAGCTACGGCAGCAGGGAGGATCCCAGCGATTTAGGACAGAGCTTTCCCTTCTGGAAGCAGAGCCCCACAGAGATTAAAAAAAAAAATCACTGACTGACCAACCATGAGTAAGAATAAGCATAAGAAGCAAAGTAAGAACAGCAACCAAACCCTGGATTCCTTCTTTGGGGAAAAGAAAGATCATGCCAAAGACAGGGAGGAGGAGAGTGTAGCCAGAGCTCTCCCACCAGGGGCTTCCAATAAACATGAAGAATGCCTTAAAGCTAGAGATGAGCTGAAGAAGGATTTTCAAAACCAAATAAGAGAAGAGGAAGAAAAATTGGGA
>CM053589.1:101209435-101224738 GCA_028646515.1 Pseudochirops corinnae
TTGGGAATCTGTCACTCTCCGTCTCACAATAGGCTCTGTCACTTTTAAATCCGCTCAAATTGACTTTTTAGTTCCCAAGGATGAAATTCTTTGGGAGCTTGTTCAGGTTACTGCTTACTCTCCGCCATCTTAGCTCCGCCCCCCTTGATGTAAGTTCTAAAGTCTTTTAATGTTGTTTTCATTTAACTTATCATGGTTATTGTGTAATTTGTTCTCTTGGTTTTCCTTTGTTCCTCATCAGGTCATACAAGTCTTCCCAAGTTTCTCTGAATTCTTCATATTTTAAAAAATGTGTAATAACATTCTATTATATTCATATGACACAGTTTGTTCACTTCTTATTTGATGGGCACCCATTCCTCTTTTATTCTTTGCTACTACAAAAAGTGCTGGTACAGATTTTTTTTAGTCACTTCCTAAGAAAGGGACAAGGGAGTCCCAAATTTGGGTTTCCTTCTTTTTGACCCTAATGATTTTTTCTTACTCTCTTTAACTCTTCTCTGGCTGAAGTAGTGTTCTTTCTGTGTTTTCTCTTAGTGCCTTGACTTCTGTACCTTCATTCATTGTGTAAGTGGGTAAGGGTGTATGACCCGTCCCTCTTTTTTCTCTTGAAGTCTTCAGAGTAGGGTTGTCTAGCATAGTTACTCTAGGATGACCGTGACACGCATGGCCATATTAGGTTGCCTGTGTCTAGCTAACAAAACTAATTACTTCTAAAAAGGATGAGGCTAGGATGTCTGTTGTTCCCAAATATATCACAATGAAACATGAAAGACTTTGTCCTGAATTCAGATCCAGCCCTAGATACTTAATAGCTATGTGATCCTGAGTGAGTCTGACTTTTCTCAACTATAAAATGGGATAATTATAGCACCTACCTCCCATGGTTGTTATAAGGGTCAAAGGAGATAATATTTGTAAAGTACTTAGCATGGTGCCTGGTAATAATATGGGCCACATAAATTCTTGCGGCTATTATTATTATATTAATCTCTAATGCAGTATGAATTAAACCAAGGTTTGGATTTAGTCTCCATATAGGCCAATTGGCTTTGCTCTGCCATAATTGGTACTTTTAAACCTTCCCAGTTATAATTTTTCATGTGCTTATTATCTTTCTGTATCCCACATTACCAAATATACCCAGAGCATTTTGCATGGGACTTTCCTAATGATGGTGAAAATGCGATGCCTTCTCTAAGGAGGCAACCTGGAAATCAGGGCATGAAGAATGAACTTTCCCCACGTGTCTACCATTTCTTTATATCTTTCCTGGAAGAAATAAAAGAAGGAAAGAAGAAAAGAAGGGATGAAAGAAGGAGAGAGGAAAGGAAGAGCTGGGCAAAGTGCTGAGAACTTTACAAATATTATCTCATGAATCTGTAAACAACCCTGGGGGCGGGGTGCTATTTTTATCTACATTTTACAGATTAGGAAACTGAGGCAGACAGAAGTTAAATGTCTTGCTGTGTGTGACAAAGTCTTACAACTAGTATGGGTCTGAGGTGGATTTGAACTCAGGTCTTCCTTGACTCCAGGCCCAGCTTTTTATTCACTATGTCAATTTCTCTTAAAGAAATTCTCCCCTCTCTGAAGCTTTCCCACCAACTCCTCCCTTCAAGCAGGAACACAGTGTCATAGTAGCATTTTTCTCCACCAATAAGCAAAATGCTTCAGGGTTGGCTAGAAAACTGCTTTATACTCCTTAAACAGTTGTTGTTTGTCCTTCATTCTCGAAGAGGACCATGATATCAGGGAGATGATGCCATGCCATGCAAATGAATTGGATTTAAGTGAGAGAGGGCTATACAGAGTTGCCAGACTTACTTTTTAAGTCCATAAACAGAAAAATCCTTAAAAGAAAAACTGTATGTTATACTACTTTGTATCTTTCATAGCATCTATTACACAATGCTCTCAAGAATAATTGGTGCTCAATAAGTATTTTTGTGTATTAACTACATACATGAAATTGATCTTGAGAGTAAAAGAGAATGAGTGAATGAACACAAATCTATCCCTGCTATATACTAGAAGATCCACCAAGGGGCATAGTTTAGTGACCATGGGTCAGTAACATTTTCTGTGATTATAAAGAAAAGCATTTTCACTTAGAATATCCATCATCCTTGATAAAAGTGACAGTGATAACATTGCCCATTGTGCATCTGGATCATTTGCTTATTCCCTCTTCAAATACATTGGTCATTTGGGATAAGTCCTGGAGATCCCCAAATATCTTTAATTCCTTTTGTTTTTATGAACCTTGTCACGATCCATTTCTTCAATTCTACTCTGCTTCTCTTACAGTTCTCTTTAGTTTCTTTTGTATGACCTTTTAGGCTTGTTAATAAAAGCTTGTCACTTGGCTCATAAGTCATTTGGTGACATTCTGGTCCTGCATTTAGGAAACCCAATGACTCACCTTCAATTTACCAAATCTGCACCCATCTTTATTGTCCTACTATTCAAGCAAAATGGGCTAACATGAAAGCATGCTAAGACTCCTTACACTTCCACATGAAGTTTGTTCAGGGGTCCCTGAGTTAACTTTTAGGCTACAGCTGTTTTCTCTGGCACATGAAATAATACCCTTAGCCAGTCTGAGTGGATATAAATATTGCAATCCCTAAATCATTCAGATCACAATGACTTTAGACTTGATCTGTGAGTTGGGATTAATAAAAGAGGAAGGCACAATAAAAAGGGTGACTTGTTTCCTGGTCTAAGTTGGCCAGATGGGTTATTAACAAGGCGAACTATAGAAGGTGAGTCGTTGATAGAAAACAGAGCAAAAATCAACTCATAAAATTTGAATACGTCAAGTAATTTTCTCAGAGAGATTGGATGGCAGGTTAGTGAATTACTCTTTGGCTAGAGCTACACAATGCTAAATATCTGGAAAATCGACCGACTTTTTCCATTTCTTATTTAGATTTGGAGTGTCAAGTAGATATAGATTTCATTTGCTTTGTAATATGAAAACCTAATCAATATCATATGGCCAACTGTTAGAGGACCCTGAAAATTAGGACTTCCCATTTGAACACTGGGATAAAAAAAGAGTAACTCAGATCCAAACTTTTTTTCCTTCTGACTCTTATTCTTGTTTTAAACTCAGACATTTGATAGGCTTTAATGAGAAATATGGAAATCTTTTCTCCTTTTCTTTAGCAATCTCAAACATAAGAACTCATATTTTTAATTTATTCTTCTTTTTTGGCAACTCTGCAAGGATCAGAAAAATCACAGAATCTCAGAGTTAGAAGGCATCACAGGAATCTCTTGTATAAGATCCTTTGACAAGCCTTTGCTTGAAGACTTCCAGTTAGGTAACTCATTTCCTTCTGAGATTATCTATTCTATTCTGGGGACAATTCTAACTGTTTGGAAACTTCTTTATATGGAGCTAAAATCTTTCTCTCTGCACCTTCCACCTATTGTTCCTAATCTTAATGTTTAAGATCATGTAAAACAAACCTGAACTCTCTTCCATATGACAAAGTTCTTTTCATGGCATTACTTTGAGTTCCTTCCTTATTCTCTGGTCATATTCCACCTTGTCAACATCTTTCCCCAAATGTACTGCCTGGAATGGAATCTTGGAATACAAGACCCCAGATATGTTCTGACTGGGGCAAAGTAAAGCTAGATTATCAACCAATCAATTAATTATATTTATTATATGTTTACCATTTATTATAATATATTTATTATGTGCCAGGCACTGTGTCAGTGATACAAAGATAAAAATAAGTCACATATTAGAATCACAGAATTTTAGAGTTGGAAGGAATCTCAGCAGTGATCTAGTTCAGTGTTCAGACAAAAGGAATTCTGACCATAACTTTCCAGAGAAATAGTCATTTATCTTTGCTTGATGATACCCACCACCTCTCAAGGCAGGTGATTGTTCTGTTGAATAGTTCTAATTGTTAGAAAGTTTTCCTTCTTCATTAGAATTATTTCCCTTTGTGTCTCCAAAATTCTCTTCTTAAGCATCTTCTTGCCCTTTTGGGTTGACTTCACTGGTACCATTTTAGTTCATGGGATTCCAACAAGCTCTCTTCTGAACCCCTTGAAATTTGCTTCTGAAATCTTAAGGTGCATGTCAGATTATGTTTCAATCTCAGACTCTAGGAAGGATGGTCACTTCCTCTCAGGATTCTTATTGTTTCCACCACAGCAACCAACTCCATTAGAATCAGATCCAGAATGGAATGTCTCCATGGTGATTCCTCACTTTTGAAGGATGGAATTATGACTAAGACAACTCAAGAAGTCATCAACTGTTATGATTCTGAAACAGAGACAGACACGCACACACGCACAGAGACAGAAATGGAGAGAACTTGGTACATTTGGATAATTAAAGTTCCCCATAGTTTGTTATATAATTTCTCTGTGCCATGCTTGTGAACTATTTCCAAATTCCTTCTCAATTTCCTTTCTGTCCATGTTCCAATGTCCTTCACCTCAACATTCTTTGCTCTGGTTTCTAGATTTCCTCATATGTATATATCTTCTAAATATAAAATGCTCTTCTTCCCACCTTGCCCCTACTCTTTACCCTCCCTCCCCAATCACCATGCCAGATCTGTTTCTTTTGAATGAAATATAGTCATTCATTCAGAATCATAGTCTAATCATATCCCATAGTCCGGGGCTTTAGCCTTCCAATCCTCAGAAATTACCTAAGAAGTCAAATTTTCTTCCTTGTGTAAAGACCTCCTGGTCCTTTTGTTTGTTACCTAAATTTTGGGTATATTTGTGTATTCATTCAAAGCAATGACTTTTATTTACTCCTGGCTCCTTTCTTGGATTTTTGTCTCCTGTACACTTCTAGGCAGACCAACTGCCACTCAGGCACATAGCTGCCATATTGGATAGAGTATTGGTCCTAGAGTCAGAAAGACTTGAGTTCAAATGCTGACTCAGATACTAGGTATGTGATTCCAGGCAAGTTACTTAATCTCCATTGGCCTCATTTTCTTCCTTTGTATCATGGAAATATCTCTACTCCTCTTCTTCAGATCTTGATCTGACGTGTACTGTATTACCTCTCATGATGCAGCTGTTTTGTGACTACTATATCATTCTTTGGAGGACACATAGCTTTCTTCTCCTCCACAGAGCAACCAGCTTCTTCCTCTTCACCTCAGATCCTTTCTTCTGCCAATACTCCCCTTGCACTAGTACTTCTCTGTTGATCATCTCCAATCTAACCTACATCTATCTTCTTGGTACATAACTGTTTGCATATTGTTTCCTCTATGAGACTACAAGCTCCTTAGGAAGAGACTCTCTTTTGCCTTTTTTTGTATCCCCTGCATTTAGCACAGTGCTAGACACATAGTAGATGTTTAACAAACATGTATTGACTGATTGACAATAAAACCTTAATTCTTTTTCGTTTCAGAACACTTTATTTTCCCTAACAACCCAGGGTGGAGAGGCATTTGTGAATCCCTTTACCTTCTCCTCTAACAGGGAAATCAGCCTACAGTAGGGTCTCTTAACTTAGAGTCCATTCACAGACATCAGGGGGTCCATGAACTTGGATGAAGAAAACAATCACAATTTTATTTTCACTAAGCTCTAACTGAAATTTAGCATTTCCTTTACTTATGAATGTAGGCATTCTGTAGGGGTCCAGAGGTTTCACTAACTATCCAAAAGGTCCATTATACGAGAGATATTGTGAACCTCTGGCACATACTTATAATAATCACTGGGCTATGGCAGAAATAGAAACTTCACCCTTGATGCAAACCATTGCAGTTTCTGATGCTCTCCATTGTGGTTGACATTTTCAGCCTTGTTTCTTTGAACTACTTGTTAATGTTTATACTTCAGTCCTAAATTCCTGGTAAAAACTTATAGCCAATTATAACCTCTTAATAACTTGAAAACCCAACATAACTTCCTTAGTTTCAACATTACACTCACCTTCCCTTCAGTGCAATATGAACCTTCATCTGTTTCACGAATTTACCTCTTCCATAGACCTTCTCTATCCATTTACTTTTATTCTCTGGTGGTTCTGCTTTGCCTTCAGAAATTTAACTTGCCTCATCTTTTTTTCCCCTCTTCTTGAGTCTTCTTTAGGTTCTCCTTGGTAATCTCCTTTGAGCTCCCTTAATCCTTTTATTGGTGCTGCTCAAAACAGTAGATAGTGTTGGACTTGGACTCAGGAAGATCTGAATTCAAATCCTGATTCAGACATTTACTGGCCAAACCACTCCTCTCTCAGCCTCAGTTTCCTCATCTGTAAAATGGTTACATCTGTCTTAGAGGGTTGTTACAAGGATCATACGGGATAAGGTACATAAAGTGCTTCACAAACCTCAAAGTGAGCTATAAATGCTGGCTATGATGGTGATTATTATTTTATATCGGGGGTGTACCAGATGTTCAAGAAGGACTAGCAACTCTGGTTTGAGAGGTTGATGAGCTCTTTTCAAGATTGCTAATCCACCTTCAGTGTCTACCACACACTCAACTCTTACCTGCAGACCTTTCATGTAAAGCAATTTTGATGTAACATATTTGCATGGAGGGAGGGAAGAAGGGCCCCACTCTCGCACGCACAATTTAAGGACAATTTAGGGCTGGGGAGAGAGAACTAAGAGTGAGAGTTGGGGCCAGCCACAATATGGAGCTCAGAGCTTAGACATACAGGGCAGGAGAGATGGGTGGATGGAATGGGGCAAAGATCTCCTTTCTCAGAGGAGGGGTCTCAGGACAAACTCTGATAGTTCTATAGTTCTTCTGCTTTCATTTGGAGGGTTTTATTTAAAATAAGGTTTTCTTTTTTTTGGTGGGGGTGGGGAGATGGAAGAGGAGGAGGCTGTTGCAAGAGCAGAGAGCAAGAACACTGTCCTATATAGTAAAGTTAACAGGTTTTTTTTGGAATGTGGATTTCTTTCAGAATTCTTTATGGAGAATCAAATTTGTGTAATGCAAATTTACTTAAAGTAAGAGCAGTATTCCATATATGGAATGTATAATATGTGATTAAAAGAAATAGCTAGAGAAATCAGGAAAAATTTTTATGTAGAAGGTATTGCATAGAAGAGTTTTGAAGGAGACCAAAAATTCTAAGAGGTGGAGGTGATGTTGGAATGCATTATAGCTTGTGGGGGGACACCTAATGCAGTACAAGGACAGGAAAATGGAGTGTTGTGAGACATAGCAAGGACAACTTTGCTGGACCATCAAGTGAAGGGGAATAAAGCATAATAAAGCCATTGAGGTAAGTTGGAGCCAGGTGAGTGAAGGACTTTAAAAGTCAGAAAAAGGAGTTTATATTTAATCATAGAAATGAAGGGGTGTCACTGGAGTTTATTGAGTAGGTAAGTGACATGATCAGAACTATGCTTTAGGAAAATCACTTCAGCAGCTATATAGAGAATGCATTGGAGTGAGGAGCCTCTTGAGGCAAGGAGACCAAATTAAAAAACATTGCAATACTCCATTCAAGATGTGATGAAGGACTGAATTAGGGCATTGCCCAGATGAGAAGGCAACAGATGCAAGAGTAGTAGTAGTAGAAATAACAAGATTTGGGAACTGAATAGATATATGAGTTGAAGAAAAGTAGGTAATCAAAGAGAACATTAAAGTTGCAGACCTAGTGGACTGGAAGAGTGGTGATGCCCACAACAGAACTAGAGAAATTTGGATGGGGTAGAGGGCAAGTGGGCTTGGGGTTTCCTGTTGTGTATGTGCTTCTTGCTGACTTTTTGTTCAGTTCTGAGATGAAAGAAATCACACTGCCATATCAAAGTTTTGACTTCTAGTTCACTAGAACCCCCAGATCTTCTTCAGGTGAACTACTACTTATCCATGCTTCCCCCTTCTTCTGAAGCTAAATTTTGGAACCCAGGTATAAGGCTTTACATTCTTTCCTATTAAATTTCATCATATTAGATTTGACCCAGTGTTCTAAGTCCAGTGATGTCAAACTAAAATGAAAATGGGAGCCACTGAACTATACATCAGGATCCCTGTGAGCTGCATTAGTTTTAAAATGTAATATTATCTATGCTTTATTGTATTTTTTGTTTGTTTTGTTAAACATTTCCCAATTACATTTTAATCTGGTTCAGACTACACTTGGGAATGTTGTGGACTGCACTGTGTTTGATCCCTCTGCTCTAGGCTAAAAAGATCTTTTTGAATCTTGATTTTTTCATCCAACATAAATAGGTTTAATGGGCTTCCTTATTTGGACATAATTTTTCTTTTGATTGAATCACAGTGTTCAAGAGTGAAAAGTGATCTAAAAGGTATCTTAGCCCTATCATCTTTTTATAATATGATACCGCCTTCTAGGAGTAAAAAAAAAAAGCACTTGCTACTCTTAAAGATACATTGCAAGAGTAATTTATTAAATGTCTAGACACAAAGACACAATCAAAGGAAGGGATTAGTTTTGACCACATAGAGACTCATAGGGGAAATTGGGGCAGCTGCTAGACAATAGCAATTTTTCAGTTTACAGTGAGATGGTACTCTGGATCCCCATCCCTCAACTCACATCTCCTAATCCCTAAATTATGCTTTTTAAGCCAAGAACACCTTGTTTTCTTAGAATCAGTGTAACTATTGACTTTCACTGCTTGCTTGTTCATGAAATATATTTTCTTCAGAGTATATTTCTATAGCTTTTGGCAAATTGGTTTTCTTTAGCTAGTCCTGGTACTTAACTCGATATATTCAGAGATGTCCTACTGGAAAACATTCTAGATCTAAACACCAGCTTTGTTCCCAGATTTTTTCCCAGAAGACCTTGAAAATATGTCCACAATGACATTTTAAAATGAAAGGTAAAAAATGTTATTTCCAAAATATTTGGCTTGGGTTCATAATTTAATTATTGTATTTTGTACATTGTGTATACTCAACAGATGCTGTTGATTGATTGATGATAATGCTTTAGGATCAAGACCTACCTGACAAGTACAGATTAAACCTTTCTCTAAGGGGTTCAAAGGAGTTGGTTATTTTAAACATTACTTCACTCACTCTCCCCACTTGCCAGGAACTGCTATCGTTTTTCTAAAGGCACAGAAGCTAGAATAACTATTTTAAATGGCTTGCTTGCTTGAGGCCATTTCTTGTCTCTGAAGATTTTTGAATGGGATCTCCAACATATGTCCCTATGGTAGTACATGATTGTAAAAAGGATATGGTTAGCTTTTAAGTAAAAAGTAACCTTGTGAATTCTATTGATACTACGTTTAAAAATAATATACTCTTTGAAAGACCTAAAATGACATTACAACACAGTGCATAGGAGGGTGTTCTGATGATAAAATCACGGAATTTCAGAATTGGATAGAACTTTTGAAATCATCTAGTGTTCCCACCACCTTTAATTTTACCAGTGAGAAAATGGAGGCCCACAGAGAAAAACCAAACAACAATGAAAGAAGCTTCATATTAAAATTCTTAAATATGTATACACATATGTGTACCTATATGTGTGTATATGTATATCTATGTGCATATATATGTATATATATATATGTGTATATGTATCTATCAATTGTTGGTTTACTAAAGAGGTTAAGATTGAGAAAGGAGGGAGATGTTATGGTCTGGGAATGTACTGAGAAGTGTAAGGAAGGGAGATCATGGTGAGTACTAAGAAGGGGGTTGGCTCTCAAAAGGCATGAGAAAGATGGAATGATAGAAGATGAAGACTGCAGAGAGGAATTTCAGCCATCTTAATCATAGAAGTGGAACATTTGTGAGTGATGGTAAGTAAGATCAAGGTCATGACCATCCCTGTGCATAGGTAAGGTGGAATGGAGGAATAGATAATAGGAATTGGATTGGTTTAGGAACTACAAAGTTGGATATTTGAGGGAACATTAATACATATGTTGAAGCCCACCTAAATGATAACAGGAGTTAGGTTGGAGAGGGAGACTGTGAGCCAGGCACTAGCCTCATTGAAGAAGGAGAAAGATTATTTTGGGAGTCCATAGATAATAGCCAACAAGATCTGATCTGGGTGATAATTTTGGTTAGTATGAACTTCAAAGGAAGAGAGTTTGCTGAGTAATGGCAGTAGAGGGAGAGTCAAACAGGAGACATGAGGATCCTGGAGGAGTCCAGCTCTTTCACTGTGACCATTGATTTGGGAGGTATAAAAGTTCATCAGGAACGAACCAGGTCTCAGTGAACACTAGAAGATGGGAGGATCCAGAGAGGAAGAGGTTTAAGATAGGTGGCAGGTTATGGAGCAGGTATTCCAGAAGGCAAGGCAGAAGGGGAGAGGAGACCTGGAATAAGACATCAGAACTAAGAAGACATCAACAACTATTACCTAAAATGCCTACCTTCTCACATGTATTGTAGGAACATTCAATGTATTCATCAAAGATATCTTTGATGAAAATGTAAGAAAAGAACTGTCAAGTTCTTGCAGATGATTTCTACCACAGTTTACATCTTCACTGTTACACAAATGATTCAGAGATTCAGAGCATGTAAGACCCTTCTGTGTCTATTGTTTATTACGAAAAAGAAATACAAAGAGCTATTTCACTTGTTAGAACAAAACTGCAGCCTTAAATCTTTGCATGACGTAACTATCTTATATATAAGATCATACAGAAATCCATTATATATCTATGGACACAGAGATAATTTTGTCAACAATCCAGTGAGTTGCAACATCGAATGAACTATAAAACAGGAATACTTATGCTCCTGCAAGTTGCCAATGTCAGGTAGGATATCCTTCTCAAGCCCAAATAGAAAGTGAATTCTTCATCCCTTCTGAGGTTTACCAGATGCTCCTATTTGCAGATGAGGTTGTGCTGATTACATGAAGAACTAGGTCCAATAAGGAGGGTGGAGTGACCAGGACTTTGCCCCAGGATGTTGAACTTGAGAGGATTTGAGAGGATATTGCACTTGTACGCATCTGTAGAAAGAACTGAGTTGATCACCTAGTTAGCAAGAGTAAGTCATTAATGGGAAGATTGTGGGAAGATGGCAGAGTAGGTCAGAAAATTGCAAGGTTTTCAGATTTCCCCCACAAACAAAATAAAATTGTGCCTCAGGGTGAACAAACATAGAGTGGTAAAAAAATAAACATAGAGTGGTAAAAAAATAAACATAGAGTGGTTAAAAAAATAAACAAAAGTTGGGGCAGAATAGTGGTCCTCCTGTGACAATTGCAGAATATCAGAAGTAAAATCCCAGGACTGAGGTTTGGCCCCTGTGAAGAGTAAACACCGTCAGGGCAGGTCCGATGAAACAGCAAATAGGGAACCCTGGGCCTAGCTGGGTTGAAAGGCAGTGTCATCTTAGCCACAGGAACTTTTACCTACTGGATAGTGAGAAAAGTTGGTCTGAGATGGGAAGATTGAGGGAACCTCTGCTGATAAGGAATGCCAGACCCAGCTGTGCTGCCCAATACAGCTCTGGGTAAGAAAGACCCAGCATATACCTGTAAGTGAAGAGGCAGTGGGGCAGGGATGCAACTGGCTATAGTCACTTATAGGAGGGTGAAATTCTTGGTTTTGGTTTGAGATCAGAGAGGAGAACTGAGGGAGGATCTGAGGCTAAAGGCACCATCCCCCAAACTCTAGGACTAGAGGTGATTACAAAAAATAAACTGCTACAAATTTTAAAAAATGATCAGGCAAAGGAGAAAAAATTCAATCATAGAAAGTTACTGTGGGAATAGAGAAGACCAGGGTTCATCTTCAGAGGATACTGAAGCAAATAAAGCCTCTCCTACCTGAAAAAGTAATGTCAAATGGTCACCTGCCCAAAAGAGTTCGTAGAAAAACTTTAAAAAGACTTCAAGAATCAAATGAGAAAGACTGAGGAAAAATAAAAAAGAAAGAACTACCCAAGAAAAACAAGATTATGAAAAGAAAGTCAGCCAAGTAGAAAAGGAGATCCAGAATCTTAAGGAAGAAAATAATGTCTTGAAAATTAGAATTGGGCAAGGGGAAGCCAGTGAAGTTATAAGAGACCAAGCAATAATAAAATATAAAGAATGAAAAAATAGAAGAGAATATGAAACATCTCATTAAAAAAAACTGATCTGAAGAACAGATCAAAAAGAAAAAAAATAAGAATAATCAGACTACCTGAAAGCTATGATCAAAAAAAGAATCTTGATACAATAAAACAAGAAATAATTAAAGAAAATTGTCCTGAAGTGTTAGAACAAGAGGGGAAATTAGTAATTGAAAAAATCCACTGATCATTACCTGAAAGAGATTCTACAAGGAGAACCTATAGCAATATCATAGTCAAATTTCAAGACCCCCAGCTCAAGGATAAAATATTATGAGCAACAAGAATAAAACAATTTAAATATGGTGGCACCACAATTAGAATCACACAAGACCTAGCAGTGGTGACATTAAAGGACTGCAGATCTTTGAACACTATGTATCAAAGAACAAAAGAGCTGGGTTACAGCCAAAAACATCTTACCCAGAGAAGTTAAGCATAATCATGAATTAAAAAAAATTGGATATTTAATGAATTGTCAGACTTTTAGGATTTTGTTTAAAAAAACAAAACAAAATCCTGAACTTAATAGATTTGACATATAAGATCCAAGAGAAATAAAAGGTACATATCAAAGACTAATTACAAGGGACTCAATAGGAACAGACCATTTACGTTTTATATGAGGAAATATAAAATGTATATCTAAGATTGTTATTAATAATTGGGTAGTTTGTAAGAAAAACTGGGGTAGACCTGAATATGACATGATTTTTAAAAAGTAAAACCATTTAGGAACAGGTAAAAAGAATAATTATTTGACACAAATGAGGTACAAGAAGAATTGACACAAGAATTAGATGGGGGAGAAAAGGCTGGTAGTTCTGGAACCTTACTTTCATTGGGAATGGGTTTAAGAGGGAACAATACATATATATCTAGATGAGTACAAAAGTCTTCTAAATTCAGAAAGAAAAGATTAAGGGGAGAGGGAGGGAGACAGGATAAGGGAGGGATTTTTAGAGGGAAGGTTGAGGGAACAGGATAAAGAGGGGATAATAGAAGGATGATTAGATTTATGGGAATGGGAGAATAAGGGAGGGATCCTTGGTAAGATTAAGTAATAGGAGTGCAAGGTAGTGGGTAGAAATAAAAGTAGAAGAGTCAGGAGCAATAGGAAATAAGAGATACATACAATCATAAAATAAATATCAGGAGTAGAATTTAACAGAAAAAAAGCAGGGGTAGTAATTATGATCTCAGACAAAGTTAAAGCTAAAATAGATCTAATCAAAAGAGAAAAAAGGGAAACCATTAATATGTCAGTCATATAAGTCAGTATTGTTTTAGACTATTTAAAATAGACAGTATAAGATTGGAATATTGCTGTGGTATAGGAAATGATGAGTTGGTGGGCTTAGAAAACTATGGAAAGATTCAGACTTATGAAGAGGTTATCTACCCTCAGAGAAACAGAGGACAAATAAGCATAGTATGGTCTTACATAGATGCATATGAATGTATATTTCTACATAACATGTATGATTATAGATATCTAAGTATATGTGTTTTTATGCAAGTGTATGTATATGTATATGCATGCATATATCTTCGTGTATATATGGGGGTATATATGTGTATATATGAATGTATGTGTATGTATATGTATGCATATATGTATATGTGTGTGTATGTATATATAAATATATCCAAGCTTAATTGTAGCCCTCTTGGGGGATAGGGTGAAAGAAGGGGAAAAAAGAACAAAATAAAAAATGTACAGCAGAGAACAAAAGAAACCTTACAAGGAAGCAAAGAAAAAATTGACAGCTCTGAGCACAATGCATACTATTTATTATATAGGCTTTCTTGAAATGGAAATTTATTGCTGTATATTTTGAATCCTCTTACGTTCTGTTGTGCATATGACAATGCTTTTTTTTTCTTATTTGGTATTTAAGTTGTAATATTTAAGTTTATAATGCTTGTTTTTCTTTTCTTACTGTGTATTTAAGTTTTAGCATTTTAGTTTAAATTAATAAAGAAAGAATAAGACATTAAAATAGGGGCCTATCAGATGGAACTTGATCTTCTAATGGCTCAACCCTACCCTGCTCCCTCCTCCAGTGGAGGACTTCCTTGAGGTAGATCTGTAGTGTTTTGCTCATAACCCAGTGTCTTGAAATTGCTATTTCCCCATCACTGGCAATGTTTTAGTGTCTTCAGCACCTCTCTGCCTATAGGACTCATCTTCTCCTCCCTCAACTCCATTCCCTTTGACTGTTTCTTCTGGCTTCCTATCATCTTCAGAATCAAATATGAAATCTTGTGTTTGGATTCAAAACACTTCACAACCTACGTCAGCCTTTCCAGTCTTCTTATACCTTACTCTCCAACAGGTATTCTTTGTTCCAGTGACTCTGGTTTTGCTCTTCCATAAAGAAGGCATTCTGTCTTTCAGCTCTAGGCATTTTCCCTGGCTGTCTGCCATCCATGAAGTGCTCTATATAGGGCTACATTTGTTCATCCCCCTCCTCTACACCTACTGGTTCCCTGACTTCTTTTAAGTTCCACTCAAAATTCCACATTTACAGGAAGTCTTTCCCAACTCCTCTTAATTCTGGTGCTCTTCCTTTTTAAATTATCTCCTTTTTAGGTTGCATATAGCTTGCTTGTACATATGTGTTTGCTTGTTGTCTGCCCAATTAGATAGTGAGCTCTTGAGGACAGGGACTATCTTTTGCCTCTTTTTGTATCGATGGTGCTAAGCACAGGGCCTGGCACATAGTAGGAACTTAAGAAATGTTGACTGACTTCTTAGCTCAGAGACCAGGATTATTAAAGTTCCCTCAAGGTTATATAGGACCTCCTCAATGAAATCCATGCTTCTACAGAAAATATGGTTTTTTAAAACCATCTACACTAGAAATACCAAATGGCTGAAGATTGCATATTGCCCAGATTGTGACAGCCCATTGAGATAGTCCATCACCATATATACCTAGGATAAACATTATAGAAATAAATTAGGAGGTCAGACAACATCAAATTTGGGAAATTATATCATACTTACACTGATTCCAAAACTACTCTTTGCCTCAAGAATTTACCTTTTTGGGAAAGAGTCAGCCTTACTCTCACTGAACTTGGCTTAGGGAAGGAATGACATAAATTCTAAACTGGGCATCTTGCCACACAGGAGAATAGGGGGAATGGGGATGAGAGGTAGGATGATGGAGGGGAGGGCAAGGTTGGGGGGAGGATTGATGGAAGTGCACACTTCTGTAGAGGGACAGGGACAGGGACAGGGTA
>CM053589.1:101225238-101251773 GCA_028646515.1 Pseudochirops corinnae
ATTTTCTTGCATCATTCTTATTTCTCTTCCCAATTTTTCTTCCACTTCTCTTACTTGGTGTTCAAAATCTTTCTTCAGCTTATCTCTAGCTTTTAGGCAATCTTCATGTTTTTTGGAAGCTTTTGGTGTGGGAGTTCTGACTGTGTTGTCTTCCTCCCTTTCCCTGTTTTGTTCCTTCTTTTCCCCAAAAAAGGAATCTAGGGTTTGGTTGCTGTTCTTACTTTGCTTCCTATGCTTATTCATGGTCGCCATTCAATGTTGTTTTTTTTTTTAGTTCTGCGGAACTCTGCTTCCAGAGGGAACAGCTCTGTCCTAAATTGCGGGCGTTTTCCCAGCTGCCAGGGCTTTTAGGAGGCTGCTGGGTACCTCCCCAGCTCCAGCTCACTGAAAAACAAACCCCAGGACCACCGCCCATGACTGCGATCCGGATCCAGGCCACTCAACGCGACAGCACTTGGCCTCTGAACGATTGCTTGGCCCCCCTGCTGTCTGCAGGCCGGGAGCTCTGAAGCAGCAATGTGGAGGCGGGTGCAGAACCTCCACTTCCCGCTTCTTTGCCCTGAAGGCAGCTTGGCCAGACCCGCTTTTCTTCCCCGGTTTTTAGCCAAGTTCCACTAACCTTAGTCCTTTTTTCTTATGGCTTGATAATCCTGAATACTGCCACAGCTGCGGCAGATCTGCTCTCCTGAAGCTCCAGCTCGGCAGGGCTCGTCTCATCCAGCGGCCCCCGGGGCAAAAGCCACTGTTTCAGACTGGGCTGGTTTTGGCTCTCAGAGTTGAAATGGTCGCTTTGAGCCGAGCTGCCTTCAGCAGGAAATATATTTGTGTGCGTTTTAGAGCCCTAGAATTTGTTTAGAGTCATATTTTTTGGGTATTTGATGTGGCTGTGTCGGAGCTGTGATTTCTTGCTGCTCCTACGCCACCATCTTGGCTCTGCCCTAGGATAGAGAGAAATATAGTTAGTCTTTCACAATATAACTACTATGGAAATGATTTGGGTAACTACAACATGTACAACTTATATTGAATTGCTTATCTTTCTAGTGGGGGCAGGTGAGGAGGATAGAAGGGAAAAAATCTGGAACTCAAAGTTTTAAAAACAAATGTTTAAAATATATATATATATTTTTAAACATTTGTTTATATATAAATATATAGATAGATTTGTTATACATATATATATATATATACACACATATACACATATACATATATTGTAGCACTGTACTCAGCACTATGAGAGCTAAACAAAAATGAAAACAAAACATGGAGACTAAGTCCCTGCCCTCAAGGTCCTTAAAATAACTTTGTTGCTTTTGCTCCTGCTCCATACTTTTACCTTTAATTTCAATTGTATCCAATTCATGGAGGGAAGTAAATATGAGGACTTTTTGTATTCCTTCCTCAGCCTGGGGCATCACTGAATTTTTCATCCCTTTCTTCACCCCTCTTATAGCCCAACATGCAACACCATAAAATCAGTAACACCTAACCCTACAAGGTGGATCTAATCTTTCCACAGCATCTGTCTTCCTGCTTTGTTGCTGTTATTTTAACTACCAGACGGCAATGATTGCCTTCACCTGATTCTAGCCAGCAAAGAAACATGGGTCCTTGGAGTCCTATGCTCACTCTGGCAATTTCTGTATCCTTTGCTAGGAATAATTGCTAATTAAGTGACTGGTTTTCTATGGTTTTCAGAAAAATAATGACTTGCTATTTCTCAGTTCTGCCTTTCTCTATGGGGTAGTGCCAGCTCATTGTCAAGGGATGTGTTTAGATTTACCCAATGAGAAATCAATGGGCTTTTAAGCTACCATACACTAGCAAACCCCACCTGCCCTCTGACCTTACTATTTCAGTGAGACCTAATCACAGGACCTTAATCTAACAGAGATGATTCTCCACAGAAATAGAAAAACAATGTGGATATATTGACATAAAATGACATAGTCATTTTGGTTTTTAGCAAAAATTTAGCAAAGTCTTAGCATAGACTTGATGACTTAAATGATTGACAAACAGTTCATAATAATGATAAAACAATGAATAATAATGGCAACATCTCTAAATTAGCTGTAAGTTTTCCATTCTCTTAGTCCCCTAGAAATTTCAAACACAAGAGCTGCTTTCAATCTGGGTATCCTAGGAAAGAAACAATTTAGCCCTTCTTTCAGTGGATAGAGAAGTGCAACAACAAACATAGTTTAAAATTCAATGTTAGACTTACAAGTCCAGCAGAGCTGGTGATCAGAGGCTGCTGCAGATACTCAGGACCTGGGATTCATGGCATGGGGAATAGACTGAGGATCTGGGTAGACACAGAGAAGACTGAAGCTTTCAGTCTTGGTTGTTCTATCTTTGGCACGGATCTCTGGCCTCCCTCAGATGCAGCCAGCTCATCATGCTAGAAGCAGTTGAGTGAACACAACAGACACTCCTGTCAAGAAGTCACATCACAGTGGCATCACACTTGGTGTGTGATACCAATTGTTTTAACTTCAAGTTCATTCTATAAAAAGCATTGCTCGCACGAAGTTCACTTCTGATTGTGGCACAATCCACGAATGAGTTGCTCCCTTGTTTATGGAACAAAGTGTCTCAACTGCTGGGTCAATTAAATGTTAGGCTGGGTCAAGCTGGACTCAACAGCTGTGACATTGGGTAGACACTACTATGGACTCTTATTGCCTTATTGTCTCATATTGCCAGGCTCTCCTAATATTTCACCAGCTTAGAAGGTCATGATCTGGAACATTCTGTCACTGATAGTGATTGACCAAAGAGAGAGAAAGAACAGACAGAAGACAGAAGAAACATAAATGCTAGTCTGGCCACCCAGACATGGAGATAATGTAGTCACAGCAGCATCTGCCCTAGCCACTGATGCTACCTCTCTCCCCACTTGAAGTTCCATAACCTTTAGTCCTTTTCACTCAAAATCTACCAAGGAGAGAGAGAGCAGTGCCTTTGGTACACACACTCAGTTCTCACTCAGCAGTTAATTAAAAGGCTTCCACCATCGTACAATAAACTGACATCATAGGTAAAGTCCCTCCAAGAAGCAGGCTCACCAAATCTCCAGGTGGGTTGATACCAGGCAGAGTAGATTGTGCTTTCCTGTGGTACAGGATACTGATAGAACTGGGGCAGTAAACTCCCAACATTCTCACCACACCAGATGGGACTATTTCAGCCAAGGAAAGTCAAGGTGCAGATCTGGGGTGGTTTGGGTTAACTTTTCCCCCAGGTGGATTGATCTGGCATCTGTTGTAGGCCCTTGGGGCAAGAAGAATATACACACAGTTTTTTAACACTTTGGTGGAGAGTTCCTCAGACAGCACAAAACTTCTTAGCCAATTGTTTTTAACTTTTTTACTAGAGTATTTTTTCGCCTGAATTTCTTTTAACTGCCTTGGAAACTGCTTATGAGGGAGGAGGAGATCTTAAAATATGTATGTATTTAAAAAATTGTTTATTTGAATCTTTAGGCTTTAAGGAATCTACTGTACCAGATACAGAACTGGACAACCTTGGATATGCATGTTCTAAAAAGCTAGGATCTTATTAAACCTGGGGAACCATCTATTTTAGAGGTTCAGAACCTAGGGTCTGGAGTCCCCAAGGGATCCATGAATATATTCCAGGGTGGTCTGTGAACTTGTGTGGTAATTTTTCATTTTTGATTTCTTTTTATTTTTGTTATACTATTTTTCCTAGAATATTTTAGCTAACTGAATCTTGTATTTGGTTAATATTAACATCAAGTGGCTAAAATCTAACTCATAGAATAATAATACTAAGAGAAGACCTTTTGATATTCCTCAGATTAGATGTCAAAGAGGAGTTTGGAGCTTCCCAAGGTGATTAGCTAACTATTTGTGCAGGGACTGTACTGGCTCTGACTCTGGAGTTATCTTTGAAGCATGTAAATTTCATCCTCTCAGTCAGCCCACTGTGAACCCTCTAAATGTAGTTTAAGGTATAACTTGACTTAGCTAACATATAAAATC
This sequence comes from Pseudochirops corinnae, assembly GCA_028646515.1. Lineage (NCBI taxonomy): Eukaryota > Metazoa > Chordata > Mammalia > Diprotodontia > Pseudocheiridae > Pseudochirops > Pseudochirops corinnae. Next base: position 101,229,252 of record CM053589.1, read on the forward strand.
TGTTCAACTAGGTTTGTTTTCTTAGGGGATGTATGAAATTATAATTCTGTTTAATTTTTATGGCCTAAGAAGATGTACTAGATGTTATGTTATCATTTCTCTGTCTCTGACATAATTTTTGTCTATAAAAAGCCTCCTTAGGAACCTAATCTTGGTTCAGGATTATTTTTCTACCTCCAGAGCCTGTGTTTAAGCATGATAAAACCTAAGTTTTTCCTTTTATAATTTCTGAATTATGATAGATTTATTTAGTGGTATTAACTACCACATGGACTAAAAAAATTACATTTCTTATTTTCAGTCACATGTAACTTGAATTTAGCATTTCCTTCAATTATGAATGTAGGCAACAAACATCCTAAGAAGGTGTCCATGGGATTCACCAGACTCTTAACACAGTTCATAATTTTTTAAAGGTTAAGAATTACCCTGCTTCATTTTTTGGAAGAAGTTTTTTATATATGTTTTTAAGAGAATCATTAGAGTTTATCTTTCTCCCTCCTCTCTCAATCCCTTTATTTCTTTCTAAGCATGGTCTTTTTGAATACTAAGTCCTTGTAGAAAAGTTGTTGCTTAACTGTGTAATTACCCTGGCTCTACTAAGACCCAGTGTGTTTTTGTTACTGAGAAGAGATCTGATATTTTAACTGACCTTGTAAAATATTTTTGTCAGCTGGGTGGGTCCTTAGAATTCCAATGTATGTGAAATAATTCCTTTCAAAGATAAATTCCCAGATCTATGGGACATTAATTACCTCAGGACTATATTGTTTACTTTATTGTTACTATACCTGTGGAGGAATGTGTCATTTGCTACTACTTTGATTCATTTCATAGGATGGGTGAATGGAAAACGTGAGCCTTTCCCAGACCAAGTGATTTATAAACACAAGGGTAGCTACCCTGGCTCCAGAGGCTTGAACTAGGAGTAAGAATGACTGGAGGTATCCAGACTCAAAGTTACCTGTTTTGGTACCCAAGTTGCTTAAGTCTCAGTTTCATCACCTGTAAAATAGGGATAATAATACCTGCTATGCTTAAATCATAGGATTGTTATGAGGATCAAATGATATAATGTATGTAAAGGCACTTTAAAAATTTCCAAATGTATTATTGGTGCTTAGCATAGTACTGTACCTTAAATGAAGTAAACATGCTCAATAAAAACTTTTTGAAGGAATATTCTTCAAGTTGAGGGCTCTTGTTCTTACTAATACATTTGTTCACAAAGTTTTTACCCTATAGTCCCCAAATAATCATATGTATGCGTGCATGCGTGCATGTGTGTGTGTGTGTGTGTGTGTATGTGTGTGTATAATATCTATGTGTAGTTGAGAAGAGAAAAGGAGAAAATGATATTGTGGAAGGAATTTTTTTTAAAAACCCTCCTTTTCAGTTTCTTTAGAAATACTAAGAAATACTATTTCTTCAGACTAAAACCTTTTTTTAGACTTTTCCCTTGAGAGAAGAACAAAAGCTAAGGCCTTGAAATGTAATAATGGTAAATCTCTATATGGGATGACTGTCTTTCCCACCCTCTAAAATGATTGCCAAGACCTACCCAGGATGGAGTTTTCTCTTTTGAAATTCAAGGTTAAATTGCTGATCATAGGAAGGAAATTTTTAAGGGAAAGTGGTCTGGGAAGGAACTGAATGGTGACTATTCTGGAATGTTAACCCAACCCTATATTTTAATACATTATGATCTTTCCCCTGTTCAAGATTCCTATAAATGTTACTTCAGATCTTGGGGCAGAGAGTCTTGTCAAAAGGTGTGGAGAAGTCTGCCAGTTTAGATATTTTCCTCTCCAAGCAAAAAATGGTTTGTATATAGATTAATGTTAGACTTTATAAAATTATAAAATTGTTTCTCGCAGACTTGAGTGTAATCTTGTTTTCGAGAATGTCTATCTACAGACATTTGAAAAATTCTCTTAGAATCATAGATTTAATCCACACCTTCATTTTACATATGGTGAAAGAGGCTCAGAGAGTTTAGATGACATAGTAAATAGCAGAGCAGGCCAGGTCAGTTTTCACCTAAGGTATGGTACATCTTCTGAATAGCAGGCAGCTTCTGAAGAGTATGATCAAGAAAGGTGATTACTCCCAGCCTCCAAGGCATCTGTTTACCAGCCTGAGCTGGGCCTTTTGATTCTGTTTACCTGGTAATGGGGGCCATCTCCAGTCATCCTGATCTGTATCTTACCACTAGACCCAGATGGCTCCAAAGGAGAAATTGAGGCTGGTTACTTTGCATAGCCCTCTCTCACTTAAATACAATTCACTTGCAAGTCATGGCATCACTTTCTTGATATTTTTTCCCAGACAGCTACAAGTGGCTGGGTTTCATAAAGCTGCTAGCATTCCTTAAATATCAGATGGGGCATAATTAGCCACATCTAAAACCCAGCCCACTTTCCCCAGCAGCACATTAGTCCTGCCCAGCCCTCAACAATGAAATAGGGAGAAGCTGAGAACTCTTAGTTCACCTCCTCATTAAAATGTCCACAAGTTGAGTATTGCCACAGAGGTCCACGTAATGTATTGTCAGGCCAATTAGAAGGAAGACACACCTAGGTTTAAAAGATTCTGTCAGTCCTCACTCTAAATCTTTTGGCACAAATGGAGGCAGACCATAAGACCCATTTACTAATAGGCTGGGAGAGGGAGATCTCACTAGGAGAGTTAGTCAAGTCTTCCCCTTGTTAAATTCCACCCATGACACCCCCATCTGAGTTTCAGCAGCAGGTAGGGGATTCTTGAATCACTTGCACTTATAGCTCATAGAAAAGAAAAGTGAAAAGTGTATTCTGTATTCATATTTCACCTCCAGATCACAAAAAAAAGTAGAGAAAATGGGGAAGGTAGTGACAGGATTGAATTTTCCATTCCAGCTCACTAGCCCATTCAATTTCATAAAAATGGAAGTCTCAAGATCTTCTCTGTATTAAAAGGCAACCTCCTTGAGGGTAGAGACTATTTTTGCCTTTCCTTGTATCACTACTTATCACAATATCTACCAGATCTAAGTGCTTAGACTGATCCTCTCCTCATGTCTTCTGTCCGTATTTCTACTCCAGGATCAGAACTGCTCCCATTGTGATAATTTTGCTCACTGGACACTCCCAACTCTGATGAAAGCAATAGCTCCTACAGTCATAGTGCTGGGGTTCCAATTTATGTTTCCCATTTATGTCATAAAAGCCTGGCAGTCTGAGTCCAATAATAGCCACTACATGGTACTCATCTGCATGGTGGCCTGGAAGTCACAATCCAAGGAAGCTGAGAAAGCAGCCTTGGACATACAGATAATAAATCATATACCTCTTCCTCTATCCTACTGAGGCATTTCTTTCCCACTCCAAGTGGGTATTGATTTAGAGCCCTCATAAAAGGAAGGGGAAATCACCTTCCTGGGTGCCTGGGTGTCAGTGTCATCAGAAACCAATTTGTTAGTCTCCCTCTCTGAATCATCATTGCCCCATGCTCATGAGAAAATAATAATTACAAAAGTGGCCAAGGCAGGGGACCGTGGGTTACACAATTGAGTGATTCTCAAAACCTTTTCATCCCATAAGTCTTTAAGGGAAAGCCTTCATTCTCATCTCCTCTTTCCATATGCCCAACAGTATCACTCCTGCTTCTGTGAGTGTGTCTTGCAGGTTCTACCTGAACAATGAGGGCCTAGTCCTTATAACATGCACACAATGTTCTTCCTTTTATAAACCCACAAGGCAAGAGCTTGGTGAGTCTGCTTTCAGTGAAGCCCTACTTCAAAGCATGTACAGGTATCCTCAGACTAGCTCCTGTCAGCTTACTTTACAGCAACAAAAAGCTTTTTAATGGGTTGCTGGGCTAGAAATGAATTTACATTCCAGAAGCTCGAACAGACTTTTGAGTGAGGAGGAAATGGAAATACTGTTAACCTTCCAGGTGGGTGGAGAGTTGGATGCAACAGAAGTAACTGTGACATCCTACTTGTTGCTATGGACCCACTCTCCCCATCTGGCCACCATATGGCCATGAATGTATGGTGCCACCTGTTTCTGTCTTTGTTGTATGCATTTTTTTCCTCTTTTAGGTGAAAGAATATCAGAGATAAAACAAACCACGTTATGACCTTTAAGCTACAAAAGGTTGAGAAGCCACCTGAGGTCTGGAAATTGGAGTCTTTATCAGAGGCTGTTGGTAACCTCAGCAGAGGAATCTGTTGAGAAGTGATCTACTTGATCCAGTCCAACAGTCTGTGAGCCTCACTGTCCTGAAACCAAAGGAGCAACTCATCAATAAATTATGCCACAATCCTAAAAAATGAGCTTGGGAGGCAGGGAGGGAGGACTGTAGCAAATATTTTAAGTTTGAACCCACTCACCCAAGGACTATGTGGGTGTATAGAGGAGACAGTATAACTTGGGGGGATGTGTTTGTATTTCTGTCCTTGCTATATTTTCTCAGTAAATATCCCTTTGAAGAAGCTGTGATGTTAACTGATATTAAACAGAGCTCAATTGGTCAAAATTATATTGGAGAAGTACTCACTGGTTGAATACTATTGAGGGAAACACTTTGGAGGAGGGTTTGTGTGCAATAGTAATATAAAACTCTCCCCCCCCCCCCCCAACGCATAAACCCTTGGTGTTACCCGTAAAATCCTCAGGGGAGAAATAGCTGAGCTCTGGAAACCTAACCCATCCTTGCAGAGGTTAAGAGGTGTGGGCAGAATTTAAGTGTGAGCTCAGAGCCTATTATTACAACTATAAATCTTTAAGACTGGGAAAGGGGGAACCCAAGGCACTCAGAGAGGGAAGGGGAGAAAGGGAGAAGTCAGCTCAGTCCATTCACATGAACTTGAAGACTCTAAGCACCGCTTAATTAATCACAGAAAATTAAGGCTTCTTTGGGTCAATGGAAAAAGAGATCTATTTTCTGGAATGATTTCCTATCAGAAGACAGTAACATTCTTGAGATGATCTCTTAAAGGTCTAGGCTAGAATCTTCCTTTCCTATCCTGAGGTTCTACTAGATATTAGGGTACATTTCTATATGAAGAGCAAAGATAGCTGTATATCTAACAAGGTTTTATTAGATAAGTCTGTACATGGGTTGAAATGCTCAGAGAAAGTAGCTCCATTCAATCATTCAAAGACAAGACCTGAACCCAGGTCTTCTTGGCTTTAAGGACTGTTCTCTAACCAATAGGCAGCACCGCCATTATAGGTGGTCACGCTTAGAGGTGATGTTACAGAAGAGACTCAAGATTCAGTCAGCTCCCTAACCAGACAGAAAGATCCTTGAAAAAGGGAGCAGAACCTACTACGTTACTAAGTAGGTACTCAGAGGTCATGCTTCCTCCACAGAATTCCTTTTCCTTACTCTAGATAAGCTATCTTCCACCTGTCCTATTCAGATGCCTCAAGGCACAAAGCCTTGGCATGGGATACTAGGCCAGTGACAAACTAGCAGGTCCTACTAAGCTGGAAAGACTTCTACTTCTAGCAGGACCCAGGATCTGTCTTCCAAGGACCAGACTAGCTAAATTCTGAGGGAGAGGCATCACTAGAAATTTGGCCACCAGGTGAGGAAACTGAAAAATAGAGTGATTAGATGTGCCTGCTGGGAAGAAGAACTCATCACTCACATCAACAAAAGCACGTTTGTTTAAGTATTTTACTACTGAAGAAGGGTGGGTCAAAGAACATATGTTGAAAGAGTTGCTTTTCCCCAACTCCCTCAGCCTCAATCTAAATAAATTCCTGGAGCAGTAATTCTTCCTCCAAAAATAATTATCTGGAAGAGGAGAAGCATATAAGTGAGCTTAAAAGAGAGTAAAATAAGCTTCCCAAGTACTGGAGCAATGGTCCTCCAACTTTCCGGTTTCAGGATCCTTTTATACATTTAGAAATTGAGAACTGTCCCAAAGACCTTTTGTTTATGTAGATTATATCTATTGATAGTTACTTAATATAAATTAAAACATCTTAGTATTATTATAAAAATGGTTTTGACCTGGGAACCTGCTCTACCAGGACCACACTTTAATAACCACTATATCGGTGAACAGATAAATAAATCGTGCCATATGGGATACTGCCGAGCCACAATTAAAAACAAATATGAGGAATGTAAAGAAGCATGGGAAAACGTGTCGAAAGCAATTCAGGACGAAGACAACACTACCCAGGGAACATCTATTATGACTTACAATAATGTTAATGAAGTAGTTGCCAGAAACGACCTTGACTTTTTTTCCACAGAGAACTGGGATAATACAGGGTGGAATGCTGCATTTGTGGTCTGTTGTGGTTGCTTTTTCTAAAGTGGTTTTCTTTGGTATCAGGGAGGGTTCAAGGAATCAGAATAAAGAAGGAAGAGACGAAGGAACAATAAGCATTTGTTAAGCCTCTGCAGGGCACAGGGGTGACAAATACGAAAGTGAAGACAGTGCCCGTTCTAAGGAGACAATACCCAAAGGGCAGTGGTGGCCGAGGACAAGCATTGAGAATGGTGCTCTTCCACCCAGAACAGCTCGTCTGACCAAGGTTCAGGGTCCCAGACTTGGAGGGGGAAAGAGTGGAGAGGACAGAGGACAGCAGCTGTCAAAGGGACTGCCAGGGAGTAGGCAGTGAAGCGGTAAACATTGCCATTGCCGCAGCCGCCGCCGCCGCCACCTCAAGTTCTCCCTGTGGACAACTCGGGGGAGAAGCGCGAGAACAAAGGTGGAGGAGGCTTCTTTCTTCTGGTGCGCTCCACTCCCTCGCGACACCCCCATCCACTCGGGGGGTTCCACTGAGAGCAGCCGCCCCTAAGCAACAGGTCCGGCGCTGACCTCTCACGCTATCCCCAGCAGACCCAAGTGCCCTCCCACCCCCCGGCCCATGATTGGCTGCTTCGTTTTCCTCCCCGGGACCTGCTGACCGGCTCAGCCAATGGGAAGGCGCGGCGGCGCCAGCGCGGTTGGGTGAGAGGCCTCCGCGGGACTTGCCTCGGTTCAGGGGCGTTGAAAGGGTGAGTTGTCTGGGGAGTCGCCCCCCTCCATCCCCTCTGGAACAGCTCTCTGGAGTCGGGTCCGAGGGGCTGCTCCTCCTGTGGCCTTTCCGGGCCCGGACTTCATCTGGAGAGGAGGAGGTGGAGGTGGTGCGTGCGTCCGAGGTCGGCCTCTTCCGCCCCGCCGGGTTTCCTAGGAGATCCTTGGTGTCTGTCCCGGGAGGGGAAGGTGGGGAGCGGCCACGAACTCCGTTGGCGAAACCCGGGTCGGAGACGCGAATGCGGGGCGCGGGCTCGCAGGGGAGGTCTGGCCCAGGCCCGGGCGTAGGCGGCGGGCGCCTGCCGGCTCTGGAACTCTTTGGCCAGAGTTACAGTAACTAATAAAAAAAATGAAGATGCGTGAAAACGAAACATGGCATCCCCCGAGTGAGCCAGAGCACTTTTTTTCCCCTTTAAATTTCCACTGAGGCCATTTATTGTTGGGGAGTAAGTGCGGCCCCTCCACGGGAAGTTCTCCTTGTGGAAGCGGAGCCCCAGTCCGGCTGTCGGGGCCCGAGCTGCCTAGAGTCCACGCCAAAAGGCCCCCCCAGGCCCAGCCTCCCTTACGTCCTGCCTCTCAGGTGTCCGTTTGTAGGGCCCGGGCACAGAAAGGCCGATAACCCGCCCGCTAAGAGACCTAAGGGAAAGGTGGCCCCAAGGGCGGTCAGCTGCATTTTGAAGGGACCACCATTGTGCGATGAACTCCGGCCCAGGGCGTCGGAATCAGGTGCTGGCTTAGCATCTGGCCAGAACTGGTGAGGATAAGTCCCCTTGTTGAAGGGCCGAGCCAGATCCAGAACCCAGGCCTCCTGCCTTCTAGTCTACCACAACATGCTGCCTCTTTACTATTGGGAGGCAGGAAGTTGGCCAAGACACAAACGGGAGTGGTATTTGAGGGGGGAAAAAAGTGAAAAGCAAATGACTGACTCCCCATTTGATATTCTCTTAGTTCGAGTTCATTGGCTTTTGATGACTGCTTCTCTCTTTGGTAGGCTCCTCAAACAAATGGTCTGTTTGTTATAGCCAGTGGTAGGGAGGAGTACCTGGAAACTGTCGTGTATTAAGTCTGGATTAAAATTAGCGTGCCCTTTTGCCTCTCTTTCTCTCTCTCCCAGGTAATTTGATTGCATGAGGTTGAAGACTAAAATCCATTAGATGATAATGTTGTAACATATGAGTCACAAAGAACATATGAGTCAGAATACAGTAATTGGCCTCACCCCACTGCCGGTATTGCAGCAAAGCAATAACAAAATCAAGACTTGCATTAAAGTTACCAGAAATCTTTCTGTGTATAAGAATGCTAGTAGGTTCTGTTAAAATAAAACTGGGATTGTCATAATTATTGCATGGGGGATACTTATTCCTGGGGGATTGCCCCAGGTTACCTAATTGCCTAATACTCTATTGAAAAAGTTACATGGTTTTTAAAAAATGAATTTCTCTCAAGACCATAATTTCAATAAGAATATTCAGCACTATAGCTGAAACTTTAGCAGTAGCAGCAACAAATAAAGTGAAATATGGATGTACTACTTGCACATCAAGGACAGCCATTCAAGGAAAATCTCAGCAGCGTCAGGCAGTCTTATTACTACTTGTCTCATAGTTCCACTTCAGTACTTCACTGTGGTCCATCTGGGCATTCCACCTCCGGTGCAGGTCCCAATCCATCCATGCCTTAGAGTAATAGCTTATTAAAAACTGCCTATCTTTGCTTAATTCTGAAGGCATCATTTTAGTACCTCATCATTGCAGATATTTAAAAATTGGTTTTGGAGGTCTTAAATCTCAGTTTCTAATAATATTTTCTACGTAGGAATCTTAATCCTAGAATAGTGTTTGAAAACTATAGAATATTACTTTTTGGTTTTGGCTAAAAGGGAGAAACTGAATCAAATTATAGTGTAATGAAATGTACAGAAACTGGAAAGAAATAGCTGTGAATTTCTGTCAGTTTGCCATAGTTTATGAAATTCCAGCCATACCAAAACAGTAACATCATTTTTTCTTACTCTGTCAGGTAATAAACATCTTTACTAGTAAAAGATATTGTCTAATGGTGTAAAATTATTGAATGGGAATGTAGTTCTTTAAAAAGGAACTCTGGGCCAATAATTCTGCATTATACTAACCATCACCCCATGTGATAGATGACTGATTTATTTCATCTTAAGAGGTTAAAGGGAGTACCTGCCTCACAGTATAGTGATCGAACATGCCTTCATTTCTTAAGTATTCTCTTAACTCAGTCTTAAAAGGAGATAATTACAGTATATGGTGAGCCATAAATACAACTGTTCAACTCTTTCAATTTTGTTTTCAGGTGCTGAAGATGAGACAGAAAGAAGTATTAACCAAAACCTTCCAAGCCCCTGCTGTTGTTTGTAGTTCCTCAAATAGTCACATTTACATGTTTAAAAATGACAATTCAGACTCAGATGAACTATCTGAAGAAGAACTAAATGTGGAATTGAGACCAAGGGGAAAGGAACGACAGAAGAATACTGAAAGAGAGAGAGTAGGGGATGTGGTATTATTAGAACGAGAACTCACAGAAGATGATAACCTTAACAAACTTGCTCTTCAGTATGGTTGTAAAGTAAGAACCCATTCCACTTTGGTCATAGAGATGACCTGGCTTCCTTATTTTGTCAATTGTTTGAGTTAAATTTAATAAAGCATACTGAAGATTCTGGGACACTTGTTTTACTAAATTTTATCTTTTGAAGAAAGAGACCCAGGAGCATGGCAATGAAGAACTCTGCTCCTAGCCTTAGATTATAACCTATAGTTGTATCCATTTTTGGGGTAGGAGGGAGGGATGGATAATCAAGGATAATGTTAAGTGACATTCTTCTAGGAACTGCTTCTACATTTCCCTTATTCTGAAAGAGCAATTATGACATTCATTTAGGCAAATAATATTTAATATGATGGGGCTAGGGAGGGTAATATTCCTGGATTTGATTATGTACTTTACTTGCTTGCTATTACTTTTTCAACTTCTATTGGTTTGTGGTAGTTCTAAACAGGTAAAATTATAGCTTCTGTCTCTTATAACTGCTGTTTTGTTATGCTATGGCATCTTTGTAATACTCTTTTTCTTTTTAATTGTATTTTTATAGCATACAGAACGATTAACAGTGGGGAAGTAAGTAGGAAAGCATTCATAGATTTCCTTGCATGTTCTCCACAGATCAAAGCAACCTATTAATTTAGCTTTGTTAGCACTGTGCTTCCAATTTTGTCAAACTTGGGTTGTGTGGCATTCAGTATACACATAAGCTAATTACATGAAGTTAATCCACACACTTGGAGTGTGTATTATGATGCAAAATACCTGAGAAAAATAGTATCATAGATATAGGTCTGCAAGATATCTCAAAGGTCATCTAGTCCAACCCCTTTATTTTACAGGTGACTTCTGTCTAAGGAGGTTAAGTGAGTTTCTCAAGATCACACAGGTAGTAAGGACAAAGGTAGGCTTTGAAAGCAAGTATTCTCCAGCCAGTGCTTTTTCCACTGTACCTCTTTGTGTGGGGATTTTTTATGTTTCTCTGAATAAATAAGATAGGGGTCAGGTAAGTTACTGCCTTGTAGGAAGTACACAAATACTAAGATTTTAATTCTTCCTGAAATTTTTATTTTAGTTTGCTGAATAGGCTATCAAATGAAATTGTTGGTCTTGATCAGGGTTCTTAGCCTTTTTTTGTGTCATGGCCTCCTTTGGCAGTCTGGTGAAGCTTATGGACTTCCGAATGTTATTTTTAAATGCATATAACAAGACAGAAGATTATCAAGGAAATTAATTATATGGAATACAGTTAGTTAAAAAAAGTTTAAAGCTCATGGACCTCAGGTTAAAAACCCTTAGTTTAGATGATTTTTAAGACTCCTTTCTAGATCCAACACTCTTATACAACTTGCTTTTCAATTCATAGTTACTATCTGTATACTCCTTTTTTCCTTTGTGGGGAAGAAAGTGACTAAGAATAATAACTTTCTATATATTGTACTACCAAAACCATAAAAAAGCATTATCTTACATTTAGATAATCTCTGCAGTTGACATAGTGCTTTCATATATGCTCTCATTATATTCTCAGAACAACCTTGTGATGTAAGTAAATCAAATATCTTTGTTTTTATACAAGGAACCTGAGGTTTAGAGAACTTAAATCACTTGAGTAAGGCATTACATAGCTAGTAAATGAATGAGAGAGCCAATATTATGCAGTCTAGGTCTTGTGACTCTCAATCCAGTGTTCTTTTGACTATACTATACTATACTACCACTTAAAATAGCTTTGTCAAAAAAAAAGAAATCCAACTAAATTAGATTGTGCCTAAATAAGATGGTTACATCTCCTAAATAGGAATAACAAAATCTGTTACTGGTTATTAGAAAAATGAAATTTTTGACAAAGTAATCTCAAATATCTTATTTAACATATAAATTGGTATTTATGATTTAAGAGTTACACTGAATTCTTTTTACTGCCTCCCCTTGCCCCACCCCATTCTCATGCCGCAGCCAGTTAAGTTAAAATGAAGTAGTATGGCAACAAAACTGTAGGGCAGCTGATTTAAATAAGATCCCAATTTGGACATCTATTGCATTTACTTTAAAATCTACTTTAAACAGATTGTGTAATGTGGTGTTCTAGATGGTATCTTTTTTTTTTTCAAAATTAAAAAATGTTAGTTTTCTGAATTTGAATGAACATGCTGATCCTTTGGATGAAATTTATAACAAGAATTATCTTGGAGGAATGTGTCTAGAGTCAGAAACTTCTATATCTTAGATCTTAGGTTGAAATAAGTTTGTTTAATAATGATGTGAAAAGTTTTTACTGGTTAATTTGCAGCACATTTTAGACTATATAATAAAATTATCCTGACAGTCCTTTTTTTGTTGGTTTTCCGATGTCCTCTGTTTCCAGTTCTCTAAAGTAATAGTTCAAAATTCCCAAAGCACATGAATTTTTTTAGTTCTTTCATGTTAAAAACTTACATAACCGTATAGCATGTTTGTGGGAGGGGTATAGGCAAATAGGGTGAAACTAAACAAAAATGTAGTGTTACCATCAACAAACTTGAGAATCATTGATTTTTGTGTGTTTTCAGCGCAAAATGAAGCTTTTTTAGGTGAAGATAATACTTTTAGTACAATACTCAGGTCATTCCTTTTGTTTTTTAGCTAATGAAAATTTATGTTAGGTCAATAAATTGCTAGTGACAATCCTTGGGGGCCATTTACCATAAGCTTAATATGCCAGAAGAGGGCACTGTTGTCTCTAAAGATAAGGACAAATAGACATGGAAAGCCTCATTTTAAGTTTAGGGATTTTATTTTCTGTTTTATTTTACTGGACGTTTTAAATAACCAAATATTTTTGTTTTTACACTTTCATCTTATTCAGATTTCTGGCTAATAATAGCTAATATTTTTATAGTGCTTACTGTGTGCCAGGCTCTGTGCTAACACTTTACAGTTAACTCATTTGATAATGTATATTATCTTAGAACTAGGCAAAAAGTGCGTTAAAGCAAAGGTTTATTCAGTTAAAAAGAGCACTTGCCTTGTCTTGTAGTATTTTAGATATTTGTGTAACTTTTGAAGGAAGTTTGAATGTACTAATTTCAATATGTATTATTTTTCTTTTTCCGTAGGTTGCAGATATCAAGAAAGTCAACAACTTTATCAGAGAACAAGATTTATATGCTTTAAAATCTATAAAGATTCCAGTGAAGAATTATGGCATCTTAACAGAGACAAGCAAGGAATTAAAACCCCTCCAAACTACATCTTCTGATTCTAGATTGACATTCATTGAGTTTCCAGACTCCGATAATGCAGCTGCAGAGTATGCAAAATCCAACCAACTGACAGATTTTTTTAAGGGGATTGACCAAGATATTGAGAGTGCCGTACAATCAGAAATCTATTTAAATCAAGATTATTGCATAGAAACTCCAAACCAGCCTTTGCTTCCAATTAGTCAGAAGACTCTAACAAATGGTGCAGACTGTGGAATTCAGTGGTGGAATGCTGTTTTTATCATGCTTGTAATTGGAATTATTTTACCAGTGTTCTATGTGGTCTATTTTAAAATACAAGGCACTGGAGAAACCACTAGTAGCTTGAATACAACTGTAGGCCCCAGTGGCTTAATATCAACTAATTCAATTCCAGGTAAAGCTCCAAAACTGGACATTCCATTGAAGACCACATCTTCAGACAATTTCAGACACACAGGAAGCTAAGCATATCTCGTCTTTAGAAAGCAATGAATCTGGGTCTCGGCTCTAAAAACTGGGTTCTTATTGGACATGTGTTGATAACTTCTTATAGGTAAACAAAATAAGCTTTCAGATTTGTAATGGAGAACTATGTCCATTTGGGTTTTGTAAAAGGCCAAGACAAATTATCAGGCCATATTTATCTTTGTCCTCAGGTATAGTCATATATATGAAACCACCTTTTTCAGGCACCTTATTCCTCAGAAAATTAAGCTTAATGAATTCTTTTAGAAATTGGGTTGAAGCTAAGTTAACCTATATGGAGTACCATTTTGGTATATAGTATTTAAATACTTTCTGAGTGTAAACCCCCCCCCCCCAAAAGTTTTCCCCCCTTAATTGCAAAAAAAAAAAAAAGCAAATACTAAAGAGGATTGTATAGTGAAGTAGAACTAGCTGCAAGTTCTACCTCTATTCAAAATGGGTATTTTTAGTGTTAAGTACTAGTAATTATTAATCTTGGATAGTCCCTTTTGTGTTTTTCATCCTTGATAACCAAATGAGTGACCTAACGTGTTGCTGGAGCAAAAAACTGCTTATGCCATCTGTGTGGGTATAAGTAATATGGAAGTGTTTGTGGTAGTACTCCATTTGAGTTATGTGACTTATTCTAAATTTAGTAGCTTTTCTTTTGAGAACCATGGCTGATTTCATTATTGTACCAATTCCATCTAGTTGGTCAGTGTCTTGAGAACTGATTGCAGCTTGGTATTTGGGGATCTGATGGTAGTAAAGCCCCTGTTGTATCTAAAATCTTTAGGATTAGTTATTTGTGTCTATGGCATCTAATGACTTTTGATGGTAAATTTAACGTGTAAAGAGTCAAGCATTTGGGGAAATTTATAATTAATAATATTAATACTTTGGCAAAGAGGCTACCATAGAGTAGCCCCACTATTTGATCCACTTTTAAAGATAGAAAAAAAACAAAATTGTGGCATTTACTTCACACTGGCTTAATTACTTGCTTTTTGACACATGTCCTGGCAGTTCTCATTTATATATGTATTTTAAAACTATAAATCTAAACTCCTTTAAACCTATTTTTTCCATATTCGAAGACTTTTTTTTACTTGTATGTTCAAATATATTTAAAATAGCATTTTCCTAACCCCACCACAATGTTAGAAATTTGAAATTCTGTTACTGATAGTGTTATCTAGCACCGGGTTATACCTCTGTGTTAACTACTATTCAGTTGCATCTAAGAATTGGCTCTATAATTTGAAGTAGGTTCTGATTACATGTTTTCATTCTTTTGGTAATATTACATAATTAAGTTTGAAAACCATTTTGCTATCTAGATGATTGAGGGATAAGGAGTATTGAAAAAAAAAAATCTCCTTTGTAAAGTTCCAGCAAGGATGCAGTTTGTGTTGCCCCTCTTTTGTGGCTTTTGAAACTAGGAAATCAGATAGTAAGATCTTTTAGCCATGTTGAGGACAGCTGTCCATGGAGATAAAGGAGGGTGAGAGAATTTACCTTCTTTCATTAACTGCTTTTTAACATGGCATTCCTATAGGGAATGCATTTTTCAGTCCTGTAAATGTTGAGTTGGACTAATACTTTTTCAAATAAATGAAGCTACTATAATCCTAAGTAAATATTAAAATTGTAGCCTTTACTATCACCACTGCTGTTCAAAGGACATTGAAAGGAAGTGTCATTTAAGTTTTATGTATGGATAAAGGCAATCTCTATTCTCTCCCTGTAAAACTTAACATTTTGACCTGTACTTAATGTCCCTTCCCTTTCCTTGTCACACATCCGTCTATCCTTCTGCTGTTAGTGTTAGATGCTGGGGTACAGCTGCCATCAAGATAACAAGTGCTGTCTCATTTTTCATGTCTTGTGCTTGGTGGTACTGAATACAATGGGCTTTAGAGGTTTGGAGCAGCAGTTGAGAGTATAGAACTTCACAAGATTAGATGTTGTGGTTAGTATTATTACTGCCATGCCCAACATATATTCACCCTATTTGGTAGAACTTTTAAAAAATCATAAAGTTCAGTCTTTATTATGTAAAGGCAAAACAACCTGAAATGTTGACCATTTATATTAGTTTGACATTTCTGAGTATGTTGGTGTATCTTTTTTTAGTTTACTAGCTTGAGAAAGATTGTAGCTCTTCTGACCTTTGAGAAGTCCTCCTTGTTATCTTAGATGAGATTCTCTTTATCCTTTTTTGTTTGATGGATTCCTGTGTGAATACACTGATAATCCTTTTTTCTTTAGCAAGTTAAAACTGTATTTGAGAAATCTAAATGTGCTTTCATTTGGTGAAATTTTCTTCATGGTTAAATGGAGACACAAAACTACTATAATAAATGGTTTTATTTTATTTATATAGCCAAATATTTCAGCATGCTATACCAATAAGATGTATTTTTTTTTTTTTTATGTTTCTGTAATGCATGTCCTTAATGAAGCACATTAGGGAGGGTTTGAAGTCCTTCAAGAATTCACTTTTGCCAAGTAAAAACTGATCTCTACTTTGATTTTCACAGATGGCATACCATGACTTCCTTTATGAAGGAAAGTTGGTCAAATCTCTTTACCACATCCTCCCCACCCTCCTTTTTTAAAGGTTGAAATTTCAAATTGAAAGTCACTAAAAGAACACACAAAATGATGGAAAAGATTAAGATGTTGGTGTTGTATCTCTAGGGGTATCTGTCTTTAAACTTCTTAGTGTTTCCATGTGAGATGTTTGATATGTTAAATGCATTAACAGGGTAACCTTCAAGACAGACCTTGGATTTCTTTTCCTAGTTGGGTGTGGCTTTTAGTGGGTATTTAAATACATTGCAAAGTATGGATAAAATTCTCTTATTAAGTACCAGTAGTGTAGCAAATATTATAGATCATTTTCTATCTAAGAAAATATATTTGTGTGTTAGTGATACTAAATTTTCAGTGCCTTCAAAAACTTTAGAGTAATAATTTTTTAAAATTTTTCATACCATCTATGAGTAAGGAATTCCAGTGCTCTACTTTATGTAAAACTAATTAATCATCATCCCTGTCAGGAAGATATTATTCCTCTTTAATAGATAGAGAAACAGTAGCATATGCCTTACTGACCTAAGGTCACACTCTGCAGCCCATAGCAAAACTGAAAACCAAGACTTGACCTTTAGGTCTGTTACCACCCAATCCAGAAACCATCCTACCTCAGAGAGAAGGTATTTTTCTGAAATAATTTTGCACTTTATTGTGTTGTAAAGATTGCTTCTGTTTGAATAAAACAAAATTTGAAACAAAATGGCTGCTTTTAAAAGATGTTTAAACATTTTACTTTGCTATCTTATTTTTTTCACTTCTCAAGTTATGTTGATATGATTATGCTGATTGATGATTAGTATTAATAACATTTATTTGTTGATATTCTGATCACAGTCTTTTTTTCACCTAAATGTCAGGATAACTTTTATACTTCAGTTAGTAACCTAAAATCTTTAACTGCCGTTTCTGGTATAAAGAAATAAATGTGAACCATCTTTATGTATTTTTTCTCATCCCAGTTCTAGTAGTAAATATAATTATAGTCTAAAAAAATACAAAATGGTTCTGCATTCTACTGAATCATAAACTGAGTCCAGAAACTTGGAGATTTGCTTGAAGGAAACAGAAAGTTCTACCTTAAGCATTCATCCATTTTCAGAAGGTAGAGAAATAGATCAAACAGTTTCATAGATAGATAGTAGAACTTTATCAGGCTGTATAGCAATACTTACTTGAATATTATAAAGAAAAAAATCCCTGAACATATTTTCCTCAATTGAATTGATAATGACAGGGTTGTATCCTCAAATTGTAGGAGTAATTGCATCAGCTCTCTCCTTTGTTTTGATTGTATAGATCTGGCCCAAAATTATGTACATAAAATTAAGGAAACTTGCTTTGAGATGTCTTTAATCTTACTGAAACAGGTACTCCCTCTAACTGTACAGATTGTAACTCTTTCATACTTTCCCCTAAAATTCTTCATAGGATATTCACTCAGTTTGCTAGATACTGTTCTCCAGGGTTTTTACCGTTTTTTGTGTCCTAGACCCTGATGGGTGTTTGGTGAAACCTCTGGACTCCTTTTCAGAATAATGTTTTTCATGCATAAGGTAAAATATAAGCTAATATAGGAAACCATATTGAAATCTTTTTTCCCATCCAAATTCACAAACATCCCTGTCACATCTTTCCACACATCCTTTGGCAGTACATGAACTCCACTTTAAGAATCCTTGCTCTTGACCTTTGTATCAGCTAAGGAAACAAACTTGTCTAGCTCTTATCCCATGTGCTGAGTACGTTAACAGTCTACCTTATTTTCTGATCCTTTATCTCTTTTTTGATATCTTTAAATGCCAATTCAAGCACATAATTCTTTATTGGTAATATGCTGATGATGGAATCCTAATAAAGCTAATAAATCTAAATAACAAATCTAAGTCCTTATAAAACTAAATAAATCCTAATAAAACTGCCCCCAGCCCCAATATTCTAACTTCCTTATGGTCTCCATTGAACAGCAGGCATGTCCTGATTTAACCATATAATCTGGCTTTAACCACACCTCAGGCCCCCAGACTCAATATAGCCACTGCCCCTAGCTAACCACTATCCTCAGATCTAACTCACATATTTGAACAGGTGTGTTCTTGTACTCAACCATGATCACATCATTTATCCTTGGATAGAACCACAATACCTATCTTGACCAGACAAGAGCACAATAGCTAGCCAATTAGAGAGCAGCATAACCAGAATGTTTAACCACTCAACCATAGAAGGGACCCCTTCCCTATTGCCCAATCGCTTGACAAACCCCTCCTGCTTCTTTAATGTTCATAATTTGTTATGTAATTACATCTTTACCCTATAAAAATCCATGTTGCTCTCTCTGAAGCTGCTGGTTCCTCTTGGAACCTAGCCTACTCCATGAGAGGTATCAATCTATACTTGGATTAGAGGTGGTCTGACTGGATTCTTTGAGATGGTTCCACCACAACACATCATAACTGCAACATTACTATAGGCCACCATGAATCCATTACCCTTTGAGTAACCTGCAACTTCAATTCTTCAAAAATTACTATTAGTGTTTAAAAAAAAGATGGACCTTGTTTCTGAGACAAGTTTGGAGGAGTAAGCAAAGTTACGTGTCCCTCAGTTGGAGTTAAAAAAAAAAAAAGGAACTTTTTTGTCTAACTACAATTCAAGGCTATTACTCCAAGTCTAACCATCTGCAATGTCTTTCTACCGCATATCTACTGACAGACCAGCTTAATTAGCTTTTTGTTCAACTGTATAAAAGAGTGGATAAAAAGACAGTTGTCATCTAGATTTTGCCTGTGCAGTTAGTTAAACCAATCTTTGAGTGACAATGTATCTTATTTAGGAGACTGCAGTGTTCCAGAATTTGTATGATCAGTACAATGATGTAAACGTGAACATCTGAAATACCTATAAGGCATCCCTGTTCCATTTGGATTCTACACTAGACAAAGACAGCAAGGTAGCGTGGAAAAAGCATTTTGGAGTCATAGAACCCAGGTTTCAAATATCACCTCAGATGCTTATTACTTGTGTGATTGATGTTGGGCAGATCAGTTAACCTAAAACCTCAGTTTTCTCATTTCTAAAAAGAGGGGGTTGGATTAGATATTTATTAAGGACCCTTGTATGATTTTAAAATAAGGATGAAAGATTGGTTATAATTCTTCTTACAACCTGACTAATGTTTAATGTGAAGGTATTTGTAGAATCTGTATTGGATTGCATGCTGCCATGGGGGAGAGGGAGGGAAAGGGAGGGAAAGGGAGAACATTTGGAACTGAAAAGCTTGTGGAGGGGCAGCTAGGTGGCACAGTGAATAGAGCACTGACCCTGGAGTCAGGAGGACGGGAATTCAAATTCGATCTCAGACACTTAACACAAAACTAGCCCTTGGGCAAGTAACTTAACCCCAATTGCCCTACCTTCCCCCCCTGCAAAAAAAAAAAGCCTTGTGGAACTGAACATTATAAACTAAAAGTAAATAAAATTTTTTAAAAGCTAAAAAAAAAGAGATAAGGATGAAAGAACTTGGAGGATAGAGTTGTTAAATGCTTTGCTATACATAAAAATCAACAAACAGGAACAGTGGGATCTTACAATCTTTATCTTTCAGTCAACTGTGACTCAAAAATCTCAATTTTTGAGTGTGAAAATCTTCCTGTTTCTTTTTCATTTCTTCAACAAGAATGCCCTTTGTAATATATATAATCTCAAATTTTAAATTTGTATCAATACGTCTTCCCATTCTAAGTATTACACTATCCTATTCCCTAATCTAGCAAGCCATTCCTTGCTATATTAAACAATTTTTTAAACAATTTAAAAAATCCAACCAGGTTTGAATATATAGGCAATATTTCACACCAGTAGAGGGAATGGGAAAATGAACTGATACATGAGGAGCCTAGGAAGGAGAGAAAGACCTTAGTCATTAAAGATCCTCAAACAGCTCCCTCTAGCTATCTCTGAGTCCTGAGAATAACCAGAAGAAGCTGTGAGTCTAAAACCTTCAGTGGAAGGATTGTAAGTGGTGTTGCTAGTCAGGCCTCTTTCCCTATCTGACTTTCCTATTCCTGGGAACTCAATTATTTCCAGGTACTCAGTAGGTTTTTGCCTGTTTTCCTGTGACAACTTCTGATACCATCATGGACATAATTTCTATCATTCTGCATTTGTAACTGGCTGGCCCTGAACAATCCGGCTCCATCTGTGTTTAAGCTCAGGCAACAGGGGGACAGTGTATCAATTTAGGAGTAGTTTGGAGGAGTCAGGGTACTTAGGTCACATGATCCTTCACAATCTTCATAGCTGCCTCTAACATCTCAGGGTCAAGGTACCCAATGAGGGACCAGATCTTAAGCAATGGAGATTTGAAATGGTTGTACATTAACTTTTCAGTGTTTCTACTATAAGCAGCAAAACCTAAGCCTGTTTTTATGCTTTGACAGTTTTCCAGGAATTCTTTCAATATTAGCTTTTGTGATGTAGTTCTTAGCTAGCTACCTTCCTTCTGTAGCTTGGTCATTATTTCATCTACCTGCTCTACCCCTACCTACATTCTTTGCCTTTCAGATATACATGGTCATCAATACCTGAAATGACTTTGAGCTCACTCTCCTACAAAGGTATGAAGAAGCAAGGAGGGCAGGACAAAATAGGGGAGTGGTGAATAGTAAAGTTTCATGAGAAGGTAAAGTACATCAAGAGAAATGTGAGTAAAACGAAAAGTAGTTTGAAGTTAGATTTCAGAAGTCCTGAATGCCACGATAAAGAACTAAATCAGTAGACAATGGCATGCCACTGAAGATTTTTGAAGGAGTGACATCATCCAAGTGGTGCTGCAGAATGATTATTCTGAAGGCAGTGTGAAGGATTAATTGGAGAGGGAAAGAGCAGGAAAAGCAGGGAGGCTGTTTAAGTTAACTCTACAAGATGTGATAGGGTGATCACAGTGGAATGGAAAAGAGGACAAACAGAATGATAGAATTAAGATAGAATCCACAAACAACTGATGGGAGGGGTAAAGAAGAGAGTGAAGAATCAGATTATTTTGAAGTTTGAAAAATTTCCTATAGGTTTCAAGAAACTGGAGTTGGAATGTCCCTCCACGGGCAAGTAGGATGTGTTGGAATCCACAAGGAAAGGCTTGGAAGCATCAGTAAAAAATAAAGGAGTTGTGGAGGAAGGCAGGTTGGGGGAAAGTGTGTAATCTGAGGTATAGGAGGGAGATCCACGTGTAAATAATACTCAAATGGACATACAGGACTGAAGAAAGTTTGGGTTGGACATTAGTAATCTCGATACTTACAGTTGTGGAAGTGGATGAGAAGGGTAAGGGTGTAGAGAGAGAAGAGAGAATTACGAGATATTTGCCTTTGGAGGATGTAGAATTAGTAGACAGAAGGAGCTGACTCAGAGGCAGGAAGACCATAGCATTTGGGTGTTTGGGGGGTAAAAAGTTCTTGGAGAAATGATAGAATCTAGAAAAAGTGGTCAGTGTTGTTAGATCCAGCAGACATGTTAAAAGAGCTTGAATTTAATGAAAAGGAAATCACTGGTGACCAGAGAGGTCAGTTCCAATAATGTTGTGGACACAGAAACCATATTGACAGGGACTGAAGAAAAAGGAAGCAGAATAGTAGAAGCAAGAGAGTTTAGATTATTCTTTTATTTAAAAGTTTGGAAGTAGAAGGTGGCTAGGTGGCACTGGCCCTCTTAGAGTCAGGAAGACCTGAGTTCAAGCCCAGCCTCAGGCACTTGATACACTTACTAGCTGTGTGACCTTGGGCAAGTCACTTAACCCCAATGCCCTGCCTTCCCCCCTCAAAAAATTAAAAAGAAAAACACAGAAAAGTTTAGAAGTGAAAGGGGGTAGATGTTCTAGGGAGACCAGAGAAAGGAACCAGGTAGAAAGAAAAAGGTTGAAAGTGTGTGAGGAGGGAGCCAAGATGGCGGCGTACCAGAAGCAACATATCACAGCTCTCACATAGCCACCCCAAAATACCCATAAAATAGGACTCTAAACCAATCCTACAACTCCAAAACGAACACAAGGATACTTCCCACTAAAGTCAGCTCGGCTACGAGGAACCATATCAGCACTGCAAACCGAAGCCAGCCTGGCCTGAAGCTGCAGCTGTGCCCCAGGGTGGCGGAAGAGCCTTTCAGGTGAGTGGAGCGGAAAAGCAAAAAGGCAGAGGTTTTGCACCCGCCTCTGCGTTGTAGCTCCCCGCCCGCAGCCTGCAGAAAGCAGGGGGACTGAGCGATTGTTTTCAGGCCAGGGCTCTCGCGTTGAGCGGCCTGGATCCGGATCGCCGTCTTGGGCCTTGGTCTTGGACTCTTCATTATCCAGTCAGCCGGAAGTCTACTGCAGCCGGGAGGACCCCAGCGATTTGGGACAGAGCTTTCCCTTCTGGAAGCAGAGCCCCACAAAGATTTTTAAAAAAAAATTCACGTTCTGAACAACCATGAGTAAGAATAAGCATAAGAAGCTAAGTAAGAACAGCTCCCAAACCCTAGATTCCTTCTTCAGGGAAAAGAAAGATCAGGGGAGAGAGAGGGAGGAGGAGAGCACAGCCAGAGCGCCCCCACCAGAGGCCTCCAATAAACATGAAGAATGCCTTAAAGCTAGAGA
>CM053589.1:101252273-101270486 GCA_028646515.1 Pseudochirops corinnae
CAGCTCCTCTCTAGCTTTAAGGCATTCTTCATGTTTATTGGAGGCCTCTGGTGGGGGCGCTCTGGCTGCGCTCTCCTCCTCCCTCTCTCTCCCCTGATCTTTCTTTTCCCCGAAGAAGGAATCTAGGGTTTGGGAGCTGTTCTTACTTTGCTTCTTATGCTTATTCTTACTCATGGTTGTTCAGAACGTGAATTTTTTTTTAAAAATCTTTGTGGGGCTCTGCTTCCAGAAGGGAAAGCTCTGTCCCAAATTGCTGGGGTCCTCCCGGCTGCCGTAGACTTCCGGCTAACTGGATAATGAAGACTCCAAGACCGAGGCCCAAGACGACAATCCGGATCCAGGCCGCTCAACGCAAGAGCACTGGCCTGAAAACAATTGCTCAGTCCCCCTGCTGTCTGCAGGCCCCGGGCGGGAAGCTACAAAGAGGAGGCGGTGCAAAACCTCTGCCTGTAGCTTTTACGCTCTGGGGACCTTTCAGCCAGACTGCTTATCTCCCCCTTTTGCAATCCCCGCTGGCAGCTGGTGCTAATCCTCCGCTCACCTGAAAGGGTCTTCCGCCGCCCCCGGGGCACAGCCACGGCTTCAGGTTACGGTTGGCAGTGCTGATATGGTTCCTCGTAGCTGAGCTGACTTTAGTGGGAAGTATCCTTGTGTGCGTTTTGGAGTTCCAGGATTGGTTTAGAGTCCTATTTTATGGGTGTTTTGGGGTGGCTATGTGAGAGCTGCGATATGTTGCTGCTGCTATGCCGCCATCTTGGCTCCGCCCCGCTAGAAATTATTCTTAGAATAGTAGTAATGAGAACATAGAGTACTTTCCAGGCACAATAATGCATTGCTTCAGTTGATGTGATTTATATGCCTAAATATCAGCCAGACTTAATTGAATGTTTTGTCTTGTAGCTGTAGAACAATAAATGAGATTAGCTGCATTAATTTTCTGAAAGCATTTTTATGTAATTTGCTAAAGATGATTGTTGTCATTTTTGTTATAATAAATTACCACAACTTAAAAGCAGTTTTACTAATATAAAAGTTGTTCATTTATTTTGAAAATATACTATTTTTCTAAACATTTAAGATATGAAAGCATTAGACATCTTTTTTACATTTGAAAATCAATTGTATACTAGTTATAATTCATATAAAATCAAAACTATATCAGCAAACTATACAAATTATCAGCGTTTTATGAAAATCTTATTTTTTGGTCATATTTTGTCATTTTGTCATTTAAAGAAATTAGAATTTTAAAAGTTTGCCAAAAGGATACTGCTCTATGCAATACAAAATAACAAATGGTATTTTGAAGATGATTATAACTTGAGTGGCAAGTTGCCAGACACTTACATCATCCTGAAATCATTATCTACTTCTAGTTCCTGACCTTACATTAAAAAATACAATGCTTTTAGCTCCCCTTTCACTCGATTTGTAATTTGATTTTCCTGAGTATATCTATCTGAGAAATATGTAGAATAAGTGCAAAAGCCTCTTTAGCCAGCAGTATTCTAAATGTAAATGTATTTCTTTGCATCTTGAAATTCTTTTGGGTTTTAGAGAGTAACAGGTAGGTATATGGTTTTGTCCTTTTGATTTGAATAGAAATTAAGTCAATAGTCTCCTATAGCAAATAGAATTATATAATTGTTGTCATGAGAAAATATGTATTAAGCATGGATATGTTCTTGATATTTAATAGAAACAGTTATTTTTTTAAAGGTTCTGATGCAACTATATACTTATAATATTGCAATTCTTAGTCCTTTTTCCCCCCCCCAGGGAGGAGGCCCTTGAGGGGGAGCAGTGAAAGTGTGTGTACTAAACATTCTGTACCATAATGCCCTTGACATGCAAATTGTTTTGAATCTTCTGTCTTGCTCTTAGATGATATAGTCTCTCAGGAAGTGCAGTTGTGAGTAGGTTGCTGTTTTAGTGGCACTATTAAAAACATGAAATGTTTTCTGAAGGCTGCCAGTTCAGTCTAATAAGGGCTACAAGAAATGACTATGTATGTAGTTGTGTGAGAAAGAGAAATAGACCAGTCTTAACAGAAAAGGTACCCAAACATGTGAAAAGAATGAAGAGAACATTGTCTCAGTGTTAGTTTATTATACCTCAGAGTGGAAACTGATTGCTTAATATGTGAAGATGGGTCATTCACAGTTGTAGTATGAATTATGAGAAAGAGGGATAAAAATTAAGTAGGAGCAAAGAAATATTGAAATTACAAGTTAGCCATGGTAATTCAGAAATTGAGTCTTCATGGTAGCTGGATAAAGAGGAAGGTACAAAATGACATCACAGATGTCCTCCTGTATAGGTATTCAGACCTAAAACTAAAAATCCTGGTGGGACAAGCACAAGGTTGGATTAGAGAGTACTTTAGCTGAAAAAGATCTGGAAGTTTTAATGGGGACTTCAAGCTCTGTGTGTTAGCAGTTTGATGGAATAGCCAAAAATGTTAATGCAATCTTTTAGCCCCTCTTAACTCTGCTTTGATTGGAACACTTTTAGAGTATGGTGTTCAGCCTTGGATTCCTCACTTTAAAGGAGGGGAACCAGGATGGTGAAGGGCCTTAAGTCCATGTTATATGAGGATAGTTTGAAGGAACTGGAGATGTTTAGCTTGTGTAAGAGGCGGTGCATTAAGGGGTCAGGGTGATAGCTCTATTCAGATATTTGAAGAGCTGTCACATTGAAAAAGTATTGAGTTTTCTGTTTGGTCCCAGAGGACAGAATCCAGGAACAAGAGTTAGAAGTTGTAGAGCCAAATTTAACCTTGATCTCAAGGGGAACTTCATAGCAATTAGAACTGTTCAAAAATGAGGTGAACTCCCAAGGGGCTTTGGTTTCTCCCTCATTGGAGAGCACAAGTAGAGACTAGATGACCACTTGTCAGGTATTGCATAGTGTAGATTTCTTTCAGCCATAAGTTTCGCTAGATGGCCGTTAAGGTCCTTCCCAACCCTAAATTCTGCAATGACAATCATACAAGCTTATCAGCAGGTCACATTATCTTAATTATTTTTCAGTTTCTTAGTTCCATAATACAGATATCTTTTTCCCATTGTGATAGTTTTTTTTTCCTTGCTAGAGTTAGTTTTTTAACCTCTTCTTTGCTGAATTATAGAATTCGCAAACTATGCTTTTCACTAATTTATCCATTTGCATTTTACATTAACTCTGAAAGGAAGCCAGGAAGTCAGTAGGAGGAGAGAAAGAATTCCAGGCCTGAAGACAGCCAGAAGAGAATGGAGTATATTCACAGAAATAGGGAGGAAGCCAATACAGAGGTGGAAGGTTGTGTAAGAAGACTAGAAAAGCTAGAGGGGACTAGGTTACATAGGACTGTGAATGCTAAACAGAGGATTTTGTATTTAGTTCTGGAGGTGATAGGGAACCACTGGAATTTATTGAATAGTGGAGTGATATGGTTGGACTTGTACTTTTGAAAAACCACTTTGCTGGCTGCATGGAGGCTGATTTGGAGTGGAGAGAGACTTGAGGTAGGCAGACACACCCGCAGCTGTGTCAGTAATTCAGGCATGAGTTGATGAAGTCCTGCACTAGAGTGGTCACAATGTGAGAGGATAGGAGGCATGTTCAGTCTGTGTTGCAAAGGTGAAATTGAGAAGTCTTGGGAATAGCTTGAATATTGGGTGGTAGGGTGGTAAAAGATAATACAAATAAAGGATGACTCCTTTGTTGGAGCATGAGGGACTTGGAGGATATCCTTGCCCTCTATAGTAGTAAGGAAGGAAGGAGAAGGAAAGGGTTTTTAGGTAGAAAGATAACCAAGTTTATTTTTGGATGTTTAGTTTAAAATGTCTACTGGACATCCAGTGTGAGATGGCTGAAAAGTAGTTGGAGAAGTGAGATTGAAGGTCAACAGAACAAGATAGGTAGATTTTTTTTGAAAAGTAAACTTTTTTCCCCCAGTTACATGTAATTTAAAATTTTTGAGTCTTAAATTGTATTCTTCCCTCCCTCCCCTCCACCTTCCCTGAGATGCTAAGCAGTCTGATAAAGATTATACATGTGCAACCATGTAAAACAGTTTTCCATCTTAGTCATTTGTGCAAGAAGGAAGGAAAGAAAAGAGTATGCTTTAATCTGTATTCAGACATCAGTTCTTTCTCTGGAGGCAGATAGCATTTTTCGTCATGATTCCTTTGGGATTGTATTGGATCATAGTATTGTTGAGGATAGCTAAGTCATTCACAATTCTTCCTTAAACAATATTGCTGTTACTGTGTACAATATTCTTCTGGTTCTGCTCACCTCACTTAGTATCAGTTCATATTAAGTCCAAGTTTTTATGAAATCCCAGCTTGTCATTTCTTACAGCACAATTATGTTCCATTGCAATCATATACCACAACTTGTTCGCCACAACTGATGGGCATCTCCTCAATTCCCAATTCTTAGCTACCACCAAAACAGCTGCCATGAATATTTTTGTGCAGATAGGTTCTCCTTTTCCCACCCCCTCCCACCTTTTTTTCCTTTAATCTCTTTGGGATATAGACCTAACAGTGTGTATTGCTGGATCAAAGGGTGTGCACAGTGTTATTGCCCTTTTAGCACAGTTTCAAGTTGCTCTCCAGAATAGTTGGATCAGTTCATAACTCTACCAGCTATGCATTAGTGTCCCAGTTTTCCCACATCCCTCCAACATTTATCATTTTCCTTTTCTGTCATGTTAGCCAATCTGATATGTGAGAGGTAGTACCTCAGAGTTGTTTTAATTTGTGTTTTTCAAAATCAGTGGTGATTTAGAGCATTTTTTCATATGATTGTAGAGAGCTTTGATTTCTTTGTCTGAAAACTGCCTGTCCATATCCTTTAAACATTTATAAGTTGGGGAATCAGAATGGGTAGATTTGAGAATCTTCAGGATAGAGATAGTAGTGATTAACTCCATGGGAACTGATGAGTTTGCCAAGTGAAGTAAGGCAATCTTCTACTCCCTAATTGATTCAAAATCCCACTTTCCATATCATTTCTCCACAAGCTTTTTGGGGACAACACCTTTTCTTTTTAAAATTTTTTTGAAATTATTTTGATATTCATTTAAAATTTTTTGTATTCCAAATTCTCTTGCACTAGCCCCACCCTCACCCACTGAGAAGTCAAGCAATATGATATCCATTATACATGTGATGTCAAGCAAAATATTTTCATATTAACCATGAAAACACACATACCCCAAAACCAAGAAAAATAAAGAAATTGAAAAAAGTGTGCTTCAATCTACATTCAGTTCATCTCTCTGGAACTGGGTAGCATTTTTCATCATGATTCCTTTGTAATTATCTTGGATCATTGTCTTGATCAAAGTCACTAAGTCTTTCACAGTTGATCTTCCTTACAATATTGTTGTTACTGTGTACCATGTTCTCTTGGTTCTGCTCACTTTATTTTGCATCAGTTCCTATAGGTCTTCCCAAGTTTCTCTGAAATTATCCTACTCATCATTTTTTTTTTTTTTTTTGCTTTTTGGAGGGCAGTTGGGGCTAAGTGACTTGCCCAGAATCACACAGCTAGTAATTGTGTCAAGTGTCTGAGGTCATATTTGAACTCGAGTCCTCCTGACTCCAGGACCAGTGCTCTATTCACTGTGCCACGTAGGTGCCCCCTACTCATCATTTCTTATAGCACAAATAATATTTCATCACAGTCATATACTATAATTTGTTCAGCCTTTCCACAGTGGATGGGTACCCTCTCAGTTTCTAATTCTTTGCTATCACAAATATTTATCCTATGAGGGTTTTTTTTGGTACATATAAGTTCTTTTCCCTTTTCTTTGATCTCTTTGGGGTACAGGCCTAGTAGAGATATTGCCGGGTCAAATGGTATGCAGAGTTTCATAGTTCTTTAGACATAGTTCCAAATTGTTCTCCAGAATGGTCAGACCAATTCATAAATCCACCAACAGAAAGAATTCTCAGAAGATGGCAGAGTAGGTCAGAAAAACTTTCAGCTCTCCACATTTCCCCCGCAAAAAAGGACAACATGTCCTCAGAGCAGCAGAAGTAAATACTGGGCGAAGCATTTGCCCTCCTTAGACAATTCGAGAAGACCCCAGGATTGACCCAACCTCAGGGGGTGGAGGTTTGGCCTGAGTGAAGTGCAAACACCTCCAGGCTGACTGCAGAATCAACAAACAATAAACCCTAAGGGCAGCTGGGTTGAGAGGAAACCTCAGCCTTAGAAACTTTTATTTGGCACATGGTTTGAGAGGTTCTGATCCCTGACTAGGTGAAGATTGAAGGACCATCAGTCTACTGTTGAGGGACACCAAGCACAGCTGTGCTGACCAAACACTTGCCAAGTTATGGCTGCGGGAAGAAGAAGCTAGCAAACACCTGGTGAGTGCAGTAGCCCCTATTGGCTGTGGGCACTTGCAGGTGAGCAGAGTCCCTGATTTCAGGGTTCTAGAACAGAGAGGGCACCTGTAGTTTGTAGTAACCTGAGGGACCACAGGGAGCAAGATCATTTGTGAGACTGTGGCTGGGGGTGCCTTACCAATGTCTTAGGAGTGGGAAGGAGAGCCCAAAATTAGTCCCCAAGATAGCCTTCAGAAAATAACAGTAAAAAGGACCTGAAACTTGGGACATCATTCCCCATACCTTAGAACTACAACTTTATTATATTAAGAGTTGCTAAAAAAAAATAATAATAATAATAATGAGTAAGCAAAGGAGAAAGAATCCAACTTTGGATAGACTATGAGGATAGAGAAGATCTTGGAAGACCTTAAAAAGGATTTTAAAAATAAATAAGAAAGATTAAGGAAAAATTAGAGGAATCCATGAAAATTATGAAAGTCAACCAACTAGAAATAATCAAAACGGTAAGAAAATAATTCCTTGAAAACTATAATTGGGCAAGGAGAAGTTAATGATTTGCAAAGACACCAAGAAATCATTAAATCATTAAAGAATAAAAAAATAGAAGAGAAAGTGAAATGGAAATTTAATGTTTTATATTGAATCTTCTATTATGGTCTGCTATGTACATGGCATTTTTTTTCTTTTCTCATTTGTATTTAAGTTTAAAATTTTTTAAAATCACAAAAAAGTCCCGCAAACAAAAGTATATTATTTTGCCAGCATATTATACTATGCCCACCAATAGTATACTAGTGTACCTATTTTGCCACATTCCTTCCAGCATTTATCATTTTCTTTTTCTGTCATATTAGCTACTGTGATAGGTATAAGCCCACAACATCTTTTCCCCCATCCTCTTAGCTGAGGACTTTACTAATACTTCATTGAAAAAAAACACCATTTTCCAAGAGTCCTTTCTTCCTTCCTCTTCATCTCACATCATGAAGACATCATCTCTTACTATCTGCTCCTCCACTTCTGTCTCAGATGAAAAGGTGCCTCTTTTCCTCATCAAGGCCAACCACCTGTACATGTACCCTCACTTGATTCTATCTCTTTCCATCTTTTCCATCAGGTTGCCTCAACTGTTGTCCCAACTCTGTCATCAATCTCTCCTTATCTACTGGCTCCTTCCCTGATGCCTACAAACATGCTGCATGTACTTAAAAAACCCTTACTTGATCTGGCCATTTCTGTTAGTTGTTATCCCATATCTCTCTTTACCTCCAAGACTAAATAATAGCTCTCAGGTTTAAGCTTTAATAGTTTTCATGAAGATTTTTGAGACACCCTGTATTAGAGCCAGGAGTTTGAATTTCAGACTTGACTGACTTTTTTCAGTATGGAAAGCAAAACAATGCTTTTTTTTTTAAAAAAAAACAAAAACAAAAACAAAATTAAAGATTAAAGCAATGTTTAAATGTGAGTCATTACTATTAATTTTTTGTGTGTGTTGTAATATCGTTCATAGATCCATATGTTGTCTTGCATCAACAGAAAAAGCAGACTGATGTGTATATGTATATATATATGTATATATATATTAAACATATTAACCTCTTCCAACTTTCTTTCACTAATCTAATTGCTTATCTGTTCATCACCCCTCCACATGAAATCTCTATTCCAACTGACCTAATCTGTTTACCATTTCCCATTCATGATTTGTTCATTCCTGCCCTCATGGTTTTTTTTATTAGAAAGTTCCCTTCTCTTCTCTCAACCAACTTGTCCCCGCTCCCTCTT
Organism: Pseudochirops corinnae; assembly: GCA_028646515.1. Lineage (NCBI taxonomy): Eukaryota > Metazoa > Chordata > Mammalia > Diprotodontia > Pseudocheiridae > Pseudochirops > Pseudochirops corinnae. The sequence goes on from CM053589.1 coordinate 101,260,418, forward strand.
AGAATTCTGTACAAAAAGTCATTTCTAGGAAGGCTTTCATGTTTAATCCTGCCAAGCTTTGATAATTGCTATATTTTATATTTTCTTAGCAGTGTGTTTACTTTTCTTTTGTTCATATATTGCTTTATAAGCATGTTATTTATTTTCATGTCTCTATCCTTTTTCCAAGTAGATGATAAACTTAGAAAAAAGGGCATTTATTTGTCTCATACCTCCTCTCTTCTCCCTCTAATAATGTTCTGCAAATGGTACTTAAATGTTTACTAACTAATTGTTTGCAGTTTTGTACTGCTAACTGGTAACTTATTTGGTTAATATTTATGTGCTAAGCACTATTGCTGAGAATTCAAGAAAGGCAGCTAAGAGCTTGTTATGCACAATGATATATTCATTCTTGATAAACTTTGTTTATAAGCACTAAACTTCTGCATAAGCAAAATGAATTGCTAATACTGTAGATTTCTTTTTGTAATTTCCAGTGATTTTGAATTAACCTTTATTTACTGTAATAGAATTGGACACAAGGGACTATTCTGAATAGGATAATAGTATAAAATTTATAGTAGAAAGGTCCTGTAAGCTATTAAAAGAAAATTTCACACACAGTAAATTTATAAGTGCTACTACTACTACCACCACCACCACCATCAGCACCATTGCTAACAGTTAACATTTATATAGTGCCTACTATGTACCAACCCCCAGGTAAAACATTTTACAATTATTATCTCATTTGATCTTTACAGCAATCCTGGGGGGTACATGCTATTTTTATCCCCATTTGACAGAGAAGGAAACTGAGGCAAACAGGTTAAGTCGCTTGCTTAGGATCAGATACCTAGTAAATGTCTGAGTCTGAATTTGAGCTCAGGTCTTAACAAAAACATGAACATTTCATATTTTTTAATGATCATACATGTATAGCCTATATCAGATTGCAAACTGTCTTGGGGAGTGGGGCGTAGAGGGAGAGGGAGAGAATTTAGAACTCAGAATCTTATAGAAGTAAATGTTGACAACTAAAAATAAATAAAATTTAAAAAATAAGTAAAATAAAAACATCCTGAGAAGTGGTACATAGTCTTCATCAGACTGTCAGGGGTTCACGGCACAAAAAAAGTTAGGAATGCTTTGTCTAGAAAGATAAAAGTGGATTTTCACAAGGTTACAAGTAATAAGTGGCGTGCCCGTGTCCTCTGGGTTGTGGCTGGGTTTAAAATTTTTTTTAAAGGATTATTTCAGACAAACTTAGCTGACTATAAAAACTCCTTCCAAATACATTGATCTTTTGATTAGACCGTGCTGTTTTCTACTTATTAAGGATTCTAGGGAGGATTCTTGCTTCGTGTATAGATTTGCACTCTGTGACTTGTATGGCCTCTTTTTAAACTCTCATCCTTTGCTTCCCTAAGATGTTCTTGTTGATTTTAGAGTGGAGGGTTGGGCCAGTGAGCAAGATATGATCCCGGTTATCAGAATCACAACAATGTTTGGACAGTGGCTTTTTTTTCCTTGTATATCTGTTATCTTCAGCTAGTCTTTGAACTTTTAAAAATCTTGGAAGTATTTGTTTCTGTATTTTCAATAAAAGAAAAAAAATCACTTAGATGGTAAAATGCTCGTCCCAGTTGTTTTGTTGTAAAACTTTTTGGTTTGATGTCAGGTTCCAGAGTTTCCCTTTCTTTGCAGCTCAATCAGATCCTCATTGAGAATCCTGATTCAGATTTCTTTCAAAATTCTTTATATCAAGTCAAATTTATGTAATGTGAATTTCTGTAAAACGAGAATTGTCTGTAGTACTTAGCCCACAGCACAATTATGAATATAGGTTAAGAACACAAATGAAGTACATTGTAACGTTTAAAAGCTCTATATGAATAACAACTGTTTTCATTATGTAGCAAGAAGAGGTGTTGTCCATTATTTGAGGTCTAAACTCATTTACCCCTTGGGAACTTTTCCAAGATCTGGAGCCCCCAATGATAAATGTTCAGTATACTGAATTGTTTTGTGATTCAGATAACTAGGTGATAAGGAGCACTAGTGTTAAACCATCTGTACATATATTAAAATTACATGAGCTCTTTTTACTATTCATTTTACTTCAGTTCTTGTAAATGTCAAAAGATACTGGTTTTTCTTCTATGAATTATTTTTGTATCTTTGCTATTTTAATATCCATTTCTGCTCATTATGGTGATTAATATTTTTATTTTCTAGGGAATGGCTTTGTAAACTCAAGAGCTTCTCCAAATCTGTTAGTATCTACTGGGGGAAGCACTTTAGGCAAAGTAATGCCTACAAAATCTCCACCTCCTCCTGGAGGTGGAAACCTTGGAATGAACAATCGAAAACCAGACCTTCGAGTAGTTATCCCCCCTTCTAGCAAGGGTATGATGCCTCCATTGGTAAGTTTAACCATTCTTCAGTGCCATTTTTTGAAACGTTTATTTTATGTAGTTATAATTATTTAATCTGGTTCACAGCTTCCTCAGGGGATAAAGAAGGCCTTCCTACTTATTTAATGAAGTATCGCAATTATTTAATATAGATCTGTACAACCTTAGCCAACAGGTTAGGCAAAATATTGTTGAAGTAAACTTGCCTCACAAGGAAGAAGAACAGGTGATAAATTTATTTTGTAATACATGTAATATCAATGAAATCTGTGAGAGATTTGTAGGGCAAGCCACCAGGTTGGTTTCTCTATTCTTTCCTGTTGAGATCATTGAAGAGTGCTTAAAAACAAGAATGAAGAGTATCTAGCGACTTCACTTTTCTTCTCTTCCTTCCCCATCTCCCATAGTCATTTTAGCTATCATTGTAATGTTCAGAAGAACTAAACTACACCTTCTTGTTTTCTTCTCATAGCTTCCAATTATTTTTCAGGCCTTGATTTCATTTGTATGGAGAAGGTAAAGCAGGAATGTACTCTCATACTTAATTTTACTTTTGTAGTGGATAAAAATATGATTATAATGGGCAGTGTAGCAAGTTTGTGATTTAAGATTATACTCTAATAATTTCAAGGCTCTCCACCCTTTATTACCTAACATCATTCCATTCCTTCTGGCTAACTGAAAGCAGTACTGGCAGATTTTGAAAAGCACACCTAATTAAAGGGCCCTCTACTTTGAGATTAGTATTACAGTATTTCTGCCTGAAGGGCTGGGTGGGGAAACTTAGAGATGGACTCTACCCTCCTTATTTTATGAATGAAGAAACCTTGAACCAAGGAAGTTAAGTGATTTGCCCAAAGGATGCCCAAAGCCATCCTCAAAGGTAGGATTTAAATTTAGACCTTCTATATTCTTTGTTGAGGGAATTTGGCACTGGCAATAGATGAAAATGCTAAGAAACTAGACCTAAAAACCATGCACGTTTTAATTTAAATATTATAAAGCGATAACAGGTAATGCTTATGAAAAGACTTGATAAACTGGTAGTAGAAAGGGGAAATTGTGTTTATTTTTTTTAAAGTCTGAAATGAGATTGTTCTGTACTTTTAGACAGATAAAAACCTTCCCTTTAAAGACTGAAATTCTCTCCGTATAAGATATTGTGACCTTTAATCCCGTCAGATGTGTATTCACGAAGGAAAATTAAATATTCGTGAATATCACAAAACAAGTACTTATGGTATTCTAGACTGGTATTTCTTAATTGAAATAGAATTAAAATGTATCTGTAATCAAACAGTGAAGTTACTTTAAACTTATGGAAAGTACTATCATAAAGTGGTGTTTGCACAGTTACTTAACTTTGTTAGTTATATTGTTTATTTAATAACCCATTTCATTATGTAGTTCATGGGAGAGGAAGTTTTGGGTAATGGAGAGAGAGCTGGTCTTAGAGCCAGGAAGACCCGAGTTCAGGTTTTACCTCTGACACTTACTACCTGTGTGACTTCAGGCAGATCACTTAATCTCTAGATGTTCCTAGCAGCTGTGTAAGAAAGAAGGGTCAAACCTTCTTTGATTAGGGATGTTTCCTGGGGTTCCCTGTGCTAATGACATCATAGGCCATGCTCCTATCTCTAACTTCCTGTGTGTGAAAAAAACAGAACACTAAATTATTTATTTTAAGCCTGAACTTGTGATGTCTTTAGGGCAAAGTGGGGGGCAGTTGGGGGAGGGATGTTGGTGATGCAAATGTGGATGCTCCCATTGACCCAGATCAATAAATGGATTTTAACTTAGTTTTGGAGTTTCCTGGAGAACTGAGAGGTTCAATGACAGGCAATATGTGTCAGAGGCAGCTTGCCTTTGATTATACTATGCTACTTTTCAAACAATAATTATTAAAATAAAATATAATTATTCAATTAAAAAAGGAAACATTTCAGTACAGAGTAAAATAGCCTAGACAGTTCCTTTACAAAATTAGCTAAATATTTTCAGCTGTGTAAAAAAGGTACTTTCTGGATGGTTTAGGAAAAAGGAATAAATGTGTTCAGTTTTATCTGATCTTTTTAGGTCCTTTCTAGATGGTTTAGGAAAAAGGAATGAATGTGTTCAGTTTTATCTGATCTTTTAATTTAAATTTTCAGTATTCTTCCACTTTAATTTATGACCTTTGCTTGTTTTTACACATTTAAATTACTTTACTTACGCAAACTTATGTGCAAGTGGAAACCTGTGATAGAATTATATGGCGATCTTTGCAGTCTTTATGAATGAACTTACATACAGTAAATAGTAGGTTAAGCATATAATCATATTGTTAAAAACTAAATGTTTTCTTTTAAAACAATAGTTTAGAGCAATGACAGTCTTAGTAACTCTGTTATCCCTCTTGTTTGCTGAGTACAGTCGGAGGAGGATGAATTGGAGTTGGTGAGTGTGGGTTTCTGCTTGATAAGATAAAAGGGGTTCAGAAAGTCTTTGTTTCTATCAGATATTTTAAATATAAACAGTGTTCCCTTTAGCAGATTTTTACTTACTTTGAAAGTATTTAATAAGATATAGTCTTATAAACTAAATTCTGACTTTCTACTTAAAAGAATATTTTATGCAGTTTTATTTGTTAGAGGGAACATTGGAACAGAGCCTAAAAAAAAACAAAACAAAACAAAGAACAGTACTTGTCCATGAGCAGAAAACGCTGAGGATTTGGCTTAAAAAAAAAAACCTGAAAGATACAGAATACCTTATATAGTTCCCCAAATTATTAAAATGTTTTTAGAAAGTGACTTCACCCCTGAAGTTCCTCAAATTGTAACACAAGGTCTTGTGTTATTTCTCCTTGTTTCAAAAAGATTACATCATTTTTGGTGAGGTCACCTTTTCACAGAGTTAGAATTATTTCATCCTGCATGAGAAGATTGGAACCACAAGGGGGTTCCCTGTTTATTAAAAGGGATATATATGTTTGCAAATAAATTCTTATACATTTCGCCACTGTATTGGAAAATGTTCTGTTTTAAAAGGAGCTATCCTTTTTTTTTTTTCCAAAATGAGTGATTTTCATTGGCTTTCACTATGGGAAAAATAAATGTGACTAAAAATAACTTGCAGTTGATAAGAAATATTACTTGTATGTAAATTAAACTACAAATCTTTTAGCTGCTGCACAAGAAAGACCTACCTTATCGTTTAAGTCCAAAACAACAGTTTGTAGTTTGCTTAGTAATTTAAGGGGGAGAGGGGGCTTTTAATTTGTCATCAACATGGACCTATTGCTGGTAAGAGGCTCAGATTGCATGAAAGCATGGGGGGGAAAATGCACCCTTTGAGTTTCCACTTGGTATTTTCATGGTTATGCATGCTGGCATTTGTTGTACATTTTTTTTTCTCTCCAGACATCTTTTTCTGCACTTCATAACAATGCTTTATCCTTAAAATAAAAGATAACTCCTCAGACACCTTTGTGGTTTCCCTTCCTATTTTCACTACAGTTTATGGTTGTCCTTCTGCCTATTTGGTATCAGATTATGATATATACAGTCTTGCAATTTGGGGGGGTTGTTATTAAATGATCTGCTTAAATTACACTATGATTCACAAATTAAAGTTTGCATTTGATTATATTCTAACTCATTAAAAGATAATTTATTTTAAATTAGTATATATATTTTATTATTGGACTTCCCTATATTATAGATTAGAAAATTTCAGATAGATTTCCTTCTTGCCAATTTAGAAATATATTGCCCTCTAGTGGTTTTGAAAATTATTTATTTGTAAAGAAATCATTAACAGAAGCTTTGATGGGTGCAATAATAAATAATACATCAGAACCCTTCCTTTAATTTGGAAACTAAGCTTTGGTTAATGTGAGGCTGCAGCATCAGTGGAAGCCCAAAGGAGTATGCTTTATAATGAATTCTCCATATACTGTATAGTAATTAGTATCTGAGGTGTACTAGAATATTTCAAAAATCCAAATGCAGAAAGTCATTAAACTCCAAAGAATTAGCTGAATCAAAAATGTTATAGAATAATTTAACAAATTCAGCATATTGAGACAGAAATTGATTCATACTTATATTGCTTTATTTTCTAGCATTCCTCAAATTCCACATCTTTTTATAAAAACAAATTGGAAAAAAATTTCAAGTATATAATTTATAGATTATAGTAATCATGAAATATATTCCATGTAACAAAAAAAAAAACTGTACTTGGCTAAAATTGTAATGAGTCACCTTCAGAACTACCAATGCTATATCCTTATACTTTGCGGTATTTTAAAATTGCAGAGAAGATAACTGAGACTTTCAACTCAGTTCAGCAGTCTATACTAAGTACCTGCTTTGTGCAGGGCACAACAGATACAAAGACAGAAGTGAATAATAGCTCCTGCCCTCAAGGACCTTACATTTTTTAAAAAAAATATATATATACAAGTATAAGTAAAGTACAAGATAATATGGAGAGGGAGAGAGCGCTGCTGACAACTAGGGATATTAACCTTGAAATATAATGAATAATTTTAAAGCTTTGTGTATCTGTGAAACAGAATCATAATCGTTATCTATAGACACTTGGATATTTTCCAAATGAGTAATGGTTGAGTGGAATTTCACTTACAAGTGAACTTATTCTATTCTAAGAAAAGGTGAGTTAGTGCCCTGAAACCTATACCTGGACTCTTCTGTTAAGGGTTTAAGGATTTCTGTAGGAGCTTTGCAGTTCCATAAGAGTCCTAACTTCTTTCATGTCAGATCTAATGGGAAAATCACAATCAGAAGAGATAAATATTTATCTTCTTACCCCCTATAATCTTGAGTCAAATTGTCATAAATAATAATATTTTATGTATTACGTTTCAGAACACTTTGGTGTACATGACTTTATTTTATTGCTGCAGCAACTTTGAGAGGCAAAACCATTGATACTATCATTATTTTATAGTTGAAAAGAATGAATCCCAGAGAGGTTGAATTGAGCCAATAATGGAAATCAGGTCTTCTACTTCCTAATCCATTGTTTTCCTTCCGATGTTCATCCAGCTTATACTGGAATAACAAAAACAAAGAAGACAGAGATCAGTGCTTTCTTTGGAACACATCTTGTCCTTTGTAATATTAATATTCTGTCATCTTTTATTTTGCACAGTTGCACAGGTCCTATTCAAGTGTAATATAGAATTATCAGCAATTCTAGCCTGCCAAATAGCCATACTTTCTGAAAAGAGTGATGGGGAAAATTGAATCACATTAGTACAACTCTCTGAAAAGGCTTTTGTTACTGATGAATTATAATTACTTGCATTACCTAAGTTCTTAGAGGCACAAATGTAAGGTGCCATACTTTATCGTCTTCATGTGCAAAAATGTCTGGATTTAAAATCTGGCTATTAGACATATCTTTGCCATTGCATGGGATGTGTTCCCCTGGACTAATTCATTGTTAACAGAAAAAGATAGCCTGAATCACTGAAAAGAGAAATGGGTTCTGCTGTATCACTATATGTAGATAATTTAACTGATATAATGCTAGTTCTGTTTCTGAATTATTTTAAGGAAATAATCATATGTAGACATTATTATGTAAATCATTAAACATAATTACTTTCCTCTGGATTAAAAAAAACAAAAAAGTTCACTATAATAGTATCTATAATAGGTCAGTATCTAAGTACTTTAATTGATATAACCAATTTAATTTTAAGACAAAGTATAAATGTCATTGAACAAGTACTGTAGAATTAAAATAAGACAGTTTAAGGGCATTTAATGAAAATTTGTTATTATGGATGAGGTCAGTTTAAAGAATGTATATATAAAACAATTACAAAGCAAAATATAAAAATCATTTGGTAAGGAGTAATCTTAAATTATAAAGCAAATTGAAATAAAATTGACTTCTCTTGTGTAAAATACAAATGTTTGTAGCAAATAAGTGTTGTTGCAATGTGGCTTTCATATGATTAATTCCCAAATGCCTTACTCTCTATGGAAAGTATATTTAAAATATAAACATGTGCCCACTGATAAATCTGTAGTTACAATAGCATCAACTTTTTATTCTATTAGCTATCTCATACATAGAAGTGTTATCACTTGCAATAGAATCCCTTATATTTAATGTTATCTCCATGATATTAATAAGGTTGCATAAAAAAATATAAATAGGATTCATAGGGTGGAGCTAGAAGGGACCTAAGAGCTCATGAGTGACATCCCCTTATTTTACAGATAGAAAACTAGACCCCCAGGAGGTCACCTCTCTGGGGCCTGAGGTCATGAACCACTAAATTAAAGGCATGGTATTTGAACCCAAGTCCCTTGACTCCAAATCCAGTGTCCTTTCCACGGTACCACTTTAATGTAAATACATTCCCCTTAAAAATAAGGCAGATGAAACATTTTGTAGTATTTCCTTTAGTAGTTACTTAAAATTTTTCACATAATCCCTACTATATGAAATAAGATATTCAACATTAAAAAAGCATGAAAACATATATTTTAATTGAATGTTATTTTTAAAATGTAGACTTTGTTCATTATAATATCCACATGATACAGCTTTCTTTGTTACTAATCACTTACAGAATTCCCAAAGGATAAGCAGTTCTCAGTCTACTCAACCTCTTGCTACCCCAGTGGTATCTGTGACAACTCCAAGCTTGCCTCCACAGGGACTTGTATATTCAGCCATGCCTACTGCTTACAACACTGGTAAGTCTTTATTTGTTGCCTTTCCTTGTCTGTTTTCTGTATTGTAAATATTTTACAATTCTCTACTCAGTAGTCATTGCTTAAAAAAGCTTATGAAAGCAAGAATATTGAAATTAAGGAGAAAGTACCAAGGTATTTGAGCTCCTATTTGACTTTTAAATAATTTATAGTAACCTTGTGTTTCTGTTCTATTCTCAGTTGTTATTTGCCAGAGCATAGTAGGCCTTTAGTAAATGCTTGTTGCTTGGTTGATTACCCAGAGCAAGTAAACAGGTGGCCATTTCCTGCTCTTACAGGTCATTTCATATATTACATATAAAAGGTGGCATATACTTTATTACTCTGTCTTTTCTTAGGTAGCTCGTTCTACTATATGGTACCACTGTTACAGTTTTTTAAAATTTTCTTGTTTTTTTTTTTTTTTTTTATGCTTACCTGCTTTGGAAAGCAAATCCGCTATTCATACTGATACCACTTTGGGATGTGGTCAAGTTGTATCACAGTCGTGTGGGATTTTTTTTTCCTTTATATTCAGCAGTTTGGTTAACTGGTGTCTGAAGAATAAGATAAATGTTGCATTTATTTGTCTCCCAAAATAGTATATAAATATTGTTTTTATTATTAAGTGGAACTTGTTAAATTAATTTATATTAACTTACCTTAATTAAGATTCTTCCCCTTTATGGCATCTTGGTTTAGATGTGGTTCTCAAATGAAGTGGTAGTTGAGCAAATCATATCAGTGGGAAAAGCTTAAAGTATGGGTCCCAAAGCAGAATGTCACTTAGAAATAAATGTAGGGCAAGTTCAGAGAGCCCCATCACCAAAAGGCTAGAAACCAGGTGATGCATATTTTGGGCCACAGCAACTTTTAAAACCCTCCAGTAATGCAGGGGTTCAATGCAGGGGTTCATTTTACCTTGGTGTCAAATTACATGTACCAGTG
>CM053589.1:101270986-101291633 GCA_028646515.1 Pseudochirops corinnae
AGTGGTTTTTTCAAGGAGATATTTCACATTGCCTTCTATTTTTTCATTTGTTTGGATCTGTTTAATAGTATCTTGATTTCTCATAAAGTCATTTGCTTCCATTTGCTCCACTCTAATTCTGAAGGAATTATTCTCTTCAAAAAGCTTTTGAAATTCTTTTTCCATCTGGCAAATTTGACTTTTTAAGGCATTCTTCTCCTCATTGGATTTTTTGGGCCTCCTTTGCCATTTGAGTTAGTCTATTTTTTAAGGTGTTATTTTATTCAGTCAGGTTGTTGACTCTCTTACCATGATTTTCTTGCATCATTCTCATTTCTCTCCCCAATTTTTCCTCCACTTCTCTTATCTATGGCCTCTATCCAGTTCGTATTTTTCTTGGAAGCTTTTGGTATGGGAGTTCTGACTCTGTTGTCTTCCTCCCATTCCATGCTTTGGTCCTTTTTGTCCCCAAAAAAGGAATCTAAAGTTGGATTGCTGGGCTTGCTTTGCTTCCTTTGCCTGCTCATGTTGCCAGTCAATTACTTAGCTTTTGGGCTCAGTAGTAAAACTCTTCTTTCAGAGGGGAGAGCTCTGTCCCAAATCTGTGGGGTTTTTGCAGCTGCCAGAGCTATTAGGAGGCCACCATTTTTTGCAGCCTGCACCAGCTTTGGTTCACTGAAAATGTACCTCAGGACCACCACCCAAGACCACAATCCGATATAGGCAGCTCAATGTAAGAGCACTTAGCCTCTGAATGATCACTTGACCCCCCTGCAATCTGCAGGCCAGGAGCTTCTGATGCAGCCACGTGGTGGTGGCTGCAGGGCTGCTGCTTCAGACTGCTTCTAGCTTTGGAGGCAGTTTGACCAGACGCTCTCCTCCGAATTTAGCCAGGTTCCACTGACCTTCTCACTTCGTCTTTGGCTCTTGTGGGTTGGTGATTCTGGAAATCGCCACAGCTGCTGATGACCCGCTCTCCTGAATGCTACAGCCAGGGCTTCTCCTGGATGCCCTGGGGCTGAAACTGCATGGGGCTGGGCTCTGCTTCCAGCACATCAATGACCACCTGCTGGGCTGCCTTCAGCGGGAGCTTTGTTACTCCATCATTTTTGTGGAGTCTGGAGCTCTAAAATTTGTTTAGAGTCATATTTTATAGGTATTTCAGGGGGTATTGGGGGGAACTAGTAGAGTTCTCCTGTTTGTGTGCCTCTGCCATCTTGACTCCACCCAAACCATTGTTTTCTAAAACCTTTTGCTAGGTTACTTTTCTCTTTACCCTATGCTTTTCATTAGGCAGGAGGACATTTCCAATACTCTTTTAGATGGAGGAGTTTTTACCTTGACTCTAAAACAATTAAATTCTTTTTTTAAATTTAATTTTAAAAAATTAACAAATTAATTTTTTCTTTATTCTTTTGTTTACTTTCTTTGCTTTTTATTTTAGGGCAGTTGGAGTTAAGTGACTTGCCCAAGGTGACACAGCTAGTAAGTGTTAAGTGTCTGAGGCCAGATTTGAACTCAGGTCCTCCTGACTTCAGGGCCGGTGCTCTATTCATTGTGCCATCTAGCTGCCCCAGGTTTGTTTTTTTTTATTTCCTTTTTTTCTTGTTACAAAACCATTGTAACAAGTAAACACAGTCAATCAAAACTGATTCCCACATTGGCCATATCCAAAAAAATGTGTTTCATTCTGTACCCTGAGTCCATCAGCTTTATGTTAAGAGATGGGTGGCTTGCTTTGTCATGGGTGCTCAGGATTTGTGATTGACCATTGGGTGCTTATTGTGTTGATCGAATTTCTTAAGACAGATAAATAGAGAGTTAAACACTTACTGTAGATTTTAATAGGGAAAACCAAGGCACAAAAGGGAGCTGGAATGAGGAGGAGTGAGGAAGGGGCAAGCCGGAATCAGGAGGTGATGAGGAAAGGAGAGTGAGCAAGGCAGCAAGGCAGCCATTGTGGAGGTAGAGCATATTGGAGTGTGAGCTGAAAGTGAAGGAAGCAGCATAGCTGGGCCTTCTCAAAATAGGAGGATTCTGGGCAAGGACTCACCAATCTGTGCATAGGCCTCATAGTACAGTTATAAGGTTGTTATTTTATAAATTGTTTTCTTGGTTCTTCTAACATCTCTCTCTATAATTTCTTATGTTTGCTCAAGTTTTCTGTAAAACCATTTCCTTCAGAATTTCTTAAAACACAATACATTCCATTAAATTCTTATAATTTGTTCAGCCTTTCTCTAGTTCATCAACATATCCTTTGTTTCCAGTTCTTTGCTACCACAAAAATGACTACTGTGTGTATTCCTGTTCATGAGGGTCCTTTTTCCTTTTTATTTGATCTCCTTTGGGGATAAGCCTTGTAGAGGTGTTGCAAGGTCAAATGGTATGGACAGTTGACTTACTTTGGGGCATAGTTCCCAGTCACTTTCCTGAATGGTTGGACTAATCAGTAGCCTCATCAGCTGTGCATTAACATGTCTGATTTCCTATGACCTTTCATTGTTTATCATTTTCCTTTTTTGTCTGCCTTGCCCATCTAATAGACATGAGGTGGAGTCTTAGAGTTGATTTAATTTGTATTTCTTGAATGTTCCCAACTTCTTGGTCATATGTAAAACAAAATAGAGGACTAGACATTTTCTCCTATTACTATGACATGTCAAAACTCTCCAAAATAAGAATTATGTACAAGAAATAATAGAATTACAGTTCTCTTCATGATCCAAAGAGTGGTGTCAAACTTATTTAGAAATGAGGGCCATTAAACCATACAAAAGGATCATCATGGGCACATACTGACTTAAAAAACACATTTGACATTATCTGTGTTTTGTTATATTTTTTATTGATTTTGTTAAATGTTTGCCAATTACATTTGACTGATTCAGGCTGCACTTGAGAGAGTTTTGTGGGCCCATGGACTGTTTGACATTTTTGATCTAAGACACCAAGAACTATATTGAGGTAAGAAATCCATGAACTAACAGCATATAAACCTACTCCCTTACCCCTAAATTATTTAACACTCCCTCATTAGCTACTATGCTTTGGTAGAGCTGCACAACCCATCCTAGAGGCTTGCAGCAGAACTCAACTCTGGTCCCTACCCTTACCCTGTACTGCAGACATAGAGATATAAAAATGTGGAAAACTTTATCTGTGAGCATAGTATACCAGCAGACTCTGAACAACCTGGGAATTAAAGTGAGAACTAGGGCAAGATGACAGCATATGTGTGGGGCTTTATCAGATGTAAAGGAAAGGGGATTTGCATTCAGCTATGCTTCTTATAGTTCCCTAGAAGTCACATGGGACAGAAACTGAGGCCAGTGAAATGTGAATTCTTCAATGTGGGAAGAATTTCATAGTGTTTTGAAGTCCAGCCCATAAGGAAACTGCTTTCAAAGGGAAGAAGCCAGAGAGTGAACAAGAAAGGAATATGAGGGGGAAAAGACTAAAATTACTGAAAATCTCAGGAGGAAGAAATCTTAGTAAAGAACTTTAAGCACAAGGTGATAAAACTAGAGGGAAGATATTAAGGAGAAGGGAATTTGGTCACCAGATCATCTATAGGACTTCAGATGTCTCCAAGAAAAGATGACGGAGTGAAAGAGGGAACTTGCTTGAGCTCATGCCCCAAATACCTCCAATACCTGTAAAAAAAAAATTACTCTAAAAAAATTTTAGAGCTACAGAACTCACAGAATGACAGAGTGAAATATATCTCCAGCTGAAGTCAGCCTGGCAAGGTGAAAGGAAGGGTTTATTGCACTGGACTAGGAGTGGAGTGCAGTCCTGCGTGGGCACCAGAGTAGACTTCAGGGGACTGAATCATTGGCAGCTGTGGTGGTTTCCAGACTTCTCAGTCCCCAGAGGCCAAACAGAAAGTAAAAAGGCAGTGGAGAAACTCTCTTGGACCTGGGTGAGAGAAGAGCACAGTGCAGCCCTTGTCCCCAGGAAATCAGAGGTGGTGGTTGCAGCAGGGAGGCTCCTTCCAGAGCTCCAGGCCCACAGATGGTGGGGGGACCAAGCAGCTGATCAGAGGGCTATTGCAGGAATCTCTTTGCTGGTGCTGAGGCAGGATTCTCTTGCTTTGTCCTGCTTGGATCTGGATCATAGTCTTGGGTGGTGGTCTTGAGGTGAGAAGGAGTGCTGGTGAGGGAGAGCTCATGTCAGCTGTGGAGAGAGAATCCTCTTCACAGTTCTGAGGCAGGTGCCTAGAAATAGCTCTGACAACAGCTGCGCAAAACTCCAGAAAATTGGGAAACAGCACTCTTCAGAGCCATGGCAAAGAGCTCAAATGTCAAGTAATTGGTTGGCAAAGAAAACAGAGGAAGAAAAATCAGACTGTAGAATTGTTCTTTGGTGACAAAGGAGATCAAAATATAGAACCAGAAGAAGACAACAAAGTCAAAATTTCTGCATCAAAAGCCCGCAAGAAAAATATGAATTGGTTGCAGGGCATTGAGGAGCTCCAGAAGGATTTTGAAATTCAGGTAAGAGAAGTAGAGGAAAATTGGGAAGAGAAATGAGAATGATGCAAGAAAATCATGAAAAGTGAGTCAACAGCCTGCTAAAGCAGGCCCCCAAAATAGTGAAGAAAATAACACCTTAAAATATAGACTAACTCAAATGGCAAAAGAGGTCCAAAAAGCCAGTGAGAAGAATGCCTTAAAAAGCAAAACTGGGCAAATGGAAAAGGAAATCCAAAAGCTTACTGAAGAAAATAATTCTTTCAGAATTAGAATGGAGCAAATGGAAGCTAATGACTTTATGAGAAATCAAGATATTATAAAACAGTTCCCAAAGAATGAAAAAATAGAAGACAATGTAAAATAGATAGAAAACAACTGACCTAGAAAATAGATCCAGGAGAGATAATTTTAAAATTATTGGAGTACCTGAAAGCAATGATCAAAAAAAGAGCCTAGACATCATCTTTCAAGAAATTATCAAGAAAAACTGCCCTGATATTCTAGAACCAGAGAGTAAAATAGAAATTGAAAGAATCCACCAGTCATCTCTTGAAAAAGATCCCAAAAAGAAAACTCCTAGGAATATTATAACCAAATTCTAGAGTTTCCAGGTCAAGGAGAAAATATTACAAGCAGTCAGGAAGAAACGAGATGAGTGTTGTGGAAACACAATCAGGATAATACAAGATTTAGCAACTTTTACATTCAGGGATTGAAGGGCTTGGAATACGATATTCCAGAGGTCAAAGGGGCTAGGTTTAAAACCGAGAATCGTCTGCCTAGCAAAACTGAGTATAATACTTCAGTAGAAAATATGATCATTCAATGAAATAGAGAACTTTCAGGCACTCTTGATGAAAAGACCAGAGCTGAACAGAAAATTTGACTGTCAGATATAGGAATCAGAGAAGCATGAAAAGATAAACAAGAAAGAGAAATCACAAGTAACTTATTAAAGTTGATCTGTTTATATTCCTACATGGAAAGATGATATTTGAAACTCAAGAGACTTTTTTTCAGTATTAGCATAGTTGAAGGGAATATACATATATGTGTGTGTGTATGGGTGTATGCGTGTGTATATGTGTATATGTATACATAAGCAGAGGTTACAGAGTGAGTCGAATATGAAGGAATTATGTCTAAAAATAAAATTAAGAGGTGAGAGAGGAATATATTGGGAGAAGGAGAAATGCCTCACATAAAAGAGGCAAGAGAAAGCTTTTACAAGTGAAGGGGAAGAGCAGGGAAGTGAAAGGGAATGAGTCAACCTTACCCTTATTGGATTCGGCTTAAGGAGGGAATAACATACACACTCAATTGGGTATCTTAACCTACAAGAAAGTAGAGGAGAAGGGGATAAGAGGGGAAGATGATAGAAGGGAGGGCAGTTTGGGAGAGGGGGTAGTCAGAAGCAAACACTTGAAAAGGGACAGGTTCAAAGGAGAAAATAGAATAAATGGGAGGAGAGATAGGGTGGAGGGAAATATTCTTTCACAATATGACTACTATGGAAATGTTTTGCATAACTTCACATGTATAACCTATATTTAATTGCTTGTCTTTTCAGTGGGGGTGGTTGAGGAGGGAAGAAGGGAGAGAATCTGGAACTCAAAGATTTAAAAATAAATGTTAAAAAATTGTTGTTACATGCAATTGGGAAATAAGATATACAAGCAATGGGATATAGAAATCCATCTTGCCCTACAAGAAAGTAATGATAAAGGGGTTAAGGACAGGATAGAAGGGGAAAGAAGAGAGGGAAGACTGGGGGAAGGGGCAATCAGTATGCTAGCCATCTTGAGGTATGGAGTAGGGGAGAGATGGGGAGAAAATTTGGAACTCAAAATTTTGTGAAAATGAATGTTATAACTAAAATAAATACAATTTTTATAAAAAATGTAAAAGAAAATTTTTAAAATTGTTACATGTGATGGCTCTCTAGGAGCACAGAAAAAAAGGAATACAAGGGAAAATTTAGACTAGATAAAAACAACAAACATTAATAAAATTCATTTTGAAAAAAAAGAGAGACAAAGGAAAATGACTCAGTATCTGATAAGGCAGAAGATCCTGTGGATTCCCAAGAGAACATGGCATGTTCCCTAATGGTTCAAGAGAGAAATAAGAAATGAGAAAACAGAGTTTATGACCTGCATGTCAGAAACAATTGGCAATTTTTAAAAATTTGAATCCATAGTGGCAAATCTTAGCAAAGTAACAAAAGAGAGAGCAATAGATTGGGAATGCAGATTCATAGAAGTAAAGGACAGTTTGAAGAAAAGCAAAAAGCAGTGCCGTTAAAAGAAATTATGATCCCCATGCAAGCAAACCATAATGATCTCAAAAATGGGATGCATAGAGTCAACTTTAGGTCTCTCAAAACATGAGTAAAAAAAAATGAAAATATCATTCAAGAAATAATTTAAGAAAAATACCCAGAACTTCTGAACATGAAAAATAAAATGCCAATTAAAAGAATCCACAGATCACCACCAGAAGCTGCCCTGTGCTTTGAAGTCCAAAAGACATGGTGATCAAATTTTACATTTTCAGTGACAAGTGGGAAATTCTGAAAGGAAACAGCAGAAAAAATTTCAGATATAAAGGAAAGGAAATTCAAATAACACGAGTATTCTGCACTTATCAGAAGCTACAGGAAAGAATGGAATAATGCGTTCTGAAAAGCATAAGGGCCTCAAGATTTTGCCCCTGGTGACATAGTCTAATCTTCAGTGAAAACAGAAGACTGATTTTAATAAAAAGATATTTGAAGCATTCCTAAAAAGAAAACCAGATATAACCATATTATTTACTTTGTAAACTCTCTTAATGATGGAAATACAAGAAAGTAGAAAATCAAAGGAAAGCATAAATGTAATAAGTTACTGGGGAGAGGAGTGGGGAACTATCAAGAAAAAGACACCTAAAAACAAAAACAACAAAATGACTACAATGAGATGTCTTTCTAAAAGTATACAGAGATTAAGGTGAAAGGATAATTTAAATGGAAGAATTGAGGGTGGAGGAATAGACCTGAAACACTAAATTTCATAATATTCTGCATACGTATGATGAATCCAATTTGTTTGTAGAATGAGAAGGCACTTAAAAGAGAACAGGGGAGATACAAGATAAAGGGTAATATATAATGTAGTCTAATAAAGTAAGCAATGAAGGAAATATAACTCCTATAGTCTTTCAGAAGGAAGAGAGCCTAAGGAGATTAGATGAGGTAACAAAGGCAAAAATCAAAAATAGGGGGAAAGAAAAGGAGACATTTTGATTCACTGGTAGGAGGGAATACAACTGCAGAATATTCCCATAGAGAGAAAGAGGTTGTGTGGGAGGAAAAGGGAACTTTAAAATGACTTTGGTGCTTAGAGAGACCATTATCTCTGAGAAAATGTTTTACCTTCATAGACAGCATCTTGCCTCAGAAGAAGGGGAGTTAGTGCTCCTGGGGGAAAGGGAAACTGGCAGCCATAAGGATGGAAAGTCATGGACATAGGAGATTTCATGGCAAATGGGGGGAAATAATCATGTAGAAGGCAGGGTGTAGTAATGAACTTTATAATCAGGGACACAGGAAAATTTCTATTATAGGGTAATATAATTTATAATATAACATAATATAATATAATTCTCTATCTCCTACAAGAATTTATAATTCTAATATTGAGGCACAGTTGAAAAAAAGGATAGAAGCAATATCTACAAGGCATTAAAACAGAAACTGTTTAGAAGAAAGAAGTCAAAATAGGGACCTCCAAAGCTTTAATTGCATGAGGAATACATAAACTAAAGAAGAAATAAATAACTTAGAAGGACCATAAATTAAAAAATAAAGTCTAGAATAGAAAATGAAGAGAAATAATGAAGAGAATGAGTGAAAGAAATCCTTTTTTTTGTTTGTTTCTTAAAGGTTCAGAAAAAAAACCCAACACAAACAAGTTGAAGGGTAGGAGATGATGGCGAATTTTACTTGATTAAATGAGAGAAAACGGAGGGAAAGCATTAGATAAAAAAAGAAAGAAAAAAATCAATAAGTTGGGCAAAACTTTAAAACTACAAAGAGGAGCAACAAACTGAATGGGAGGTAGAAGAGAAGAGAGCCTGTGGGACTAGGGTAATGGATGAGACAAAGTGATATCTTTACAGAGAAAACAGAGGGGGGAAATTTTTAAAAATTAATTAAGAAAAAATGAGAGAAAATGAGGTAAATATAAATCTAACATTCATAGCTTTAAAAGTAAATAGTTAAAACAATCCAATAAGATGGAATGTGACAGATTTAATGAGAAAATAAACCCCACAACCCATTGTTTACAAGAAACACTTTAAAATAAAGATATATAGCAAATAAAAATGGGAGGCTGGAACATAATTTACCACGCATTATTTACGTATAGCAATCTCATATTCTCCAAGTAAGTTAGTATCTAAATTCATAAAGAAAAAATTAAATTACAAGAAGACATAGATAAGAATATAATAGTGGCAGGAGATTTTACTACTTCTCTGTTTTGGACAAATTTTTAAAAAGTGAAAACACAAAATTGAGTAGATTGCTAAAAAAAAAAACTGAAAGAAAATATTTATGGTATCTTCTAAATGGAGCTGCTAAACAATATTTCTCCACATCACATGGAACTTTTACAAAAATTGGCCATATATTGTGGCACAGAGATAGTTCTGATAAATGTAGAAAGGACAGAAATAATGAAGCATCTTTTTTAGACCATAATGCAGTAAATATAGTAATGTGGGAGAACATTTATCCATAACAATGAAATCTTAATTGGATTGAAAAACAAATCACAAAATTATAATTTTGTAAGATAAAACGATAATGAAACAACATACTAAAATTTTGAGGACATGACTACCACTTAGGAAAAGATTATATCCCTAAAAATCTGTTTAGCACCACAGAAAATGAAAAGATTAATTATGTTTTTTTAAAAACTAAGGAATAAGAGCAAAATAAGCACAAAAGAACACATTAAAATTTAGAAGAGAAATAGATAAATTGTAAACCAAGGAGACTATGGAAATGATAAAAGCAAAAAGTGGTTATTTGAAAATGATAGCAAAAATGATAAACCTTTAGCTGAACTGATTTTTAAAAAGCAGCAAGAAAAAGAAATCAATAAAATCGCAAACAAGCAAGAGAAAAATCACAAAACAAGGTAATTGTAGGTTTATACTCAGTTTTGTTGGTTAAGTTATTCTTCATCATAAGCCCATAAATCTTTTGCCTTTTGTAATATATTCTAAGCTCTCTGCTCCTTTGTAATTGTGGTTACTAAATACTGTGTGTTCCTAATGGTGCTTCTTCTGTGCTAGAACTATTTCTGACTGCTTGCAGTATTTTGCTTTAACCAAAAAACTCTGAATTTTAGCTATAATATTCCTGTGAGTTTCCATTTTGGAGTTTATTTTAGAAGATGACTGCTTGATTCTCTTTCCCTTTTCCCTTTTTATTCCCACTTTCCCTTTTTATCTAAGAGTTTTCTTTCATGGTTTCTTGAAATATGATGTCTAGACTCTCATTTTGGTTTTGACTTTCAGAGAGTCTGATGATGCTTAAATTATCTGTCCTTAATCAATTTCCCAAGCCAGGTTTTTGTTTTGTTTTGTTTTGCTTTTATAACATGAGATACTTTGTGTTTCTATGTTTTTCGGTGTTGTATCATTTCTTTTTGTCTCATAGAGCTTATGTACTATTAGGAACCTATGGAATTCACACAGATAAGCATATTTCAAGGTAGGCTGTAATAGGAGAAAATATGCTTCTTAAATTAAGAACTTTAGGCAAATTAGAGGCGGGAAGGAATACTGAGGCTAGATTGAATCAGCAAAGGCTTTGTGGAAAAAGTGGCATCTGAGCCTATGTGCCAGACACTGTGCTAAGTACTGGGCCTTAAAGGAAGACAGAGATTTCATTAGGTAAAAATATGGAAAGAGGGCATTCATTTTTACCGTTTAAGAATATATGAAGACAGCATGTTGAGTTCAAAGAATGAATAAAATTTATTAAACACTTGCTGTGCCAACTATTTTGCTAAGCACTGAGGATACAAATAAAAGTCAAAGAAAATCCCTTCCTCAAGAAGTTTACATTCTTTTTAAAATTATATTTTATTTTTTTCAATCAACAAAAATCTGCTTTCTTACCCTGGCCCCTGGCCCCCTCAGTTGAAAACAAAGTAAAACAAAATGCTTTACAAACATGTATAGTCAAACAAAACAAAATTCTACATCAGCCAGGTCCAGAAAGTTTTGTCTCAGTCCGAACTTTTGAGTCCTTCACTTCTCAATCAGGAGGTGGATAGCATGTTTTGTCATGAATCCTCTGAAATTGTGATTGATCATTATGCTAATGAGTTTCTAATTCTTTCAGAACTGTTTATTTGTACCATATTGTTGTCATTGTATAAACTGTTCTGTTCATATTTGATCCTACATCAATTCACCTATGTCTTCCCAGATATCTCTGAAACTATCTATCTTCATAATTTCTTACAGTACTATTGTATTTTTTCATATTTATATGCCGTAACTTCTTTAACCATTCTCTAGTTTATGGGCAGATTCCCATTCTTTGTCACCCTAAGAAAAGTGACAAATATTTTTGTACATGCTTAGACTTTTTTTTCTTAAGACTAATCCCTTCCTTAATCTACCCTCCCTCTAATTCCCTATTTCCCCTTCTTCCTTTTTCCTCCTTTTTCTCTGTTGAATGAAATAGTTACGTAACTCTGTGTATGCATTCTTCTTTCCTTGGACTAGTTCAGATGAATGAGGTTGAAGTGTCAGTTGCTTCCCCTATCCTCTCCTCCTTCACATAGATGTCTTCTTGCATACCTTTATTATCTAAATAAATTATTCGTGTTTTTATACCTATATCCTTTGCCTTCTGAAATTCTTTGTTCCTTGATGGTGGTGGCTGCTAAATCATATATGATCCTCACTGTGGCTCCTCAGTACTTGAATACTTTCTTTCTGGCTGATTCCAGAATTTTTTTCTTTGATCTAAACTCTGGATATTGGCTATGATATTCCTGAGAGTTTAACTTTTGGGGTTTCTTTTCAGGAGGTGACTGGTAGATTCTGTTTCCACTTTGGTTCTAAGCAATATGGGCAGTTTTCTTTTAAAGTTTCTTTTATGATATGATATCTAGGCTCTGTTTTTGGTTGTGGCATTCTGATAGTCCAGTGTTGTTTTTTCCTCTTCTCTCCAGGTCAGTTGTATTTGCAATAGGATACCTTTCCTCCTCCTCCTCCTTCTTTTTCATATTTCTTGTTGTTTCATAGGGTGATTGGCTTTTATTTGATCCTGTCTCATTTTCAAGGAGTTTATTGTCATGTGAAATTTAACAAAAAGGTAAATTGAGGAACATTTATCCAGTCAAGATAATATTTGTTAATAGGGTATTATACCTATTAATGAAGGGGTCAGTGGCTTGGCTTCTTTTATGCCAAAGACCCAGAATTGAAGATGTAATCCATTGTTACAAACAGAAGAAAAAAACAGAACAAAAATCCTTTGACTATTTATCAATTGGGGAATGACTTGTATTCTTATAAATTTGATTCAGTTCTCTATATATTTTAGAAATGAGGCCTTTATCAGAGATAATGGTTGTAAAAATTCTTTTCCAGTTTTCTGCTTCCCTCCTCATCTTGGTTGCATTGGCTTTGTTTTTACAAAAGCTTTTCAATTTAATATAATCAAAATTAGCCATTTTGTATTTCATAATGTTCTCCATCTCTTGTTTGGTCATAAATTCTACTGTTCTTCATAAATCTGACAGGTAAACTATTCCTTGCTCTCCCAGTTTGCTTAAAGTATCAGCCTTTATATCTAAATTGTGTACCCATTTTGACTTTATTTTGGTATATGGTATAAGATATTGGTCTATGCTCAAACACTATCACTCTTTAACATTTTAACACTCTTCTCCATTAAACTTCCTTCTTTCTAGCTTTTTGTGACATTGCTCTCTACTATGTTCTGGTTCTCTGACCTGTCAAACTGTTTCTTGTCAGTTTCCTTAATTGTGTCATTGTCCAGGTTACTCCTACTAACCATAGGTGTCCATCAGGGTTCTTTCCTGAGTCTTTTTTTTCTTATCCCTATATATTATTTCACTTTTTGATGTCATTAGCTCTCATAGATTTAACCGTTATCTCTGTACAGATTATTTCTGTCCTCACTTTTATTCATGCATCTTTAACTGCCTAGTGGACATCTCAAATAGGATCTCCAGTAGACATCTTAAACTCATGTCCAAAACTGAACTCGTTATCTTTCCCCAAAATTTTCCCCTCTTCCTAACTTCCCTGTTACTATTGAGGGTTCACCATCCTCCCAAATGTCCAGAATCAAAACGTTGGTGTCATCCTCCTCCAATTAGTTGCCAAGTTTTTGTTTCTTCCTTTATGACATCTCTCATATAAGCTTCCCTTTCTCATCTAACACTGCTAGCACCTTGGTGCTGGCTCTTATCACCTCACATCTGGACTCTTAAAGTAAATCTGCTGGGTGCTCTCCCTGTCTCAGATTTCTCTTAAGTCTGGTCTGTTTGTTCTCCTCTCAGCTATCAAATTGATCTTCCTAAAGTACAAGTTTGACTATGTCATTCCCCTAATTAGCAAGTCCAGTAGTTTCCCATTATCTCCAGGATAAATATAAATTTAATATATTTGTAAGTATAAAATACTCTTTGAAGTTCAAAGCTGTTCATAATCTTTTCCCCTCCTACCTTTTCCAGTCTTATTCCATACTTGCCCCATGTTCTTTGTCATCCAGTGACTCTGGGCTTCCTGCAGTTTCTCACATAAGATAACAGCATCTCACAATTCCAGGCATTTTCCCTGCCTGCTCTGCATGCATGGCACTCCCTCCTCATCTCTACCTCCTGACTTCCTTCAGTTTTCAGCTAAAGTCTCACCTTATGTAAGAAGCTTTTCCTTGTTTTCCTTAATCTTAGTGCCTTGCACTCAAGGAGCTCAGAATATAATAGAAAGATTCACTTTTGAGAAAGTATATAAAAAATTGCTGGAGCAAATGTAAATTAAGCTGTACATGTAATACCCTTATTGGAGAATTCTTTTCATTTTTTTCTTTAAAAATTAAGCAGAAACATTGGGGAGACATGGTTTTACAAGTTATGTGAAAAAAGTTTTTTTGTTTAATTTTTTTGGGGGTTTTGTTGTTGCTTTTTGGTGGGGGGGGGGGAGGTATAGAAATCATACCTATGATTTCCTATTCTTTATAAGCTCCTGATGAGGGAGTTTATTAGAATCCCTCAAACCCGTGCAGATCAACAACTGTTCTATATTTCATACCTTTTTTAAAGAATTGCTGAGGGTACTGAGAGGTTAAGTGACTTGCTCCAGGTGACACATCCAGTATATGTGAGAGGAAGAACTTAAACTTATATCTTCTTGATTCCAATGCCTGTGATAATGCTGATTTATTTTTTTAGGCTGTATTAGTAAAAAAAAAAAAAAAAAAAGTAAAACATAGTATCCAGTGTGTATTGCTATGGTTGACATAGTATTTTGTCCTTGTCAGGTCACATATGGAGTATTGTATGTAGTCGTAGGAATCATATTTTGGAGAGAACATTGAAGAATTATAGTACATTCAAAAACAGGTGATGAGAATCAGGGATGGAACTAAAAATTTTGCATTCAATTGATATTATCAATTAAAGAACCTGGGATAATTAAACAAGAAAAGAAAAGATTTATTGGGAACATGACAGCTTCTTTCAAGTATTTGAAGGACTGTCTTGTATTAGATTACATTTATTCTACAGAATTAGGAGGGTAGAACTAAGAACATTTGAGTGGAAATCTTAGAAAGTCAAAAATTAGAGTCATCTGAACTTGGTATAGATTGCATTCGAAAATGGCGAATTCCCCAATATTTCTTCATGCATAGGCTAGAGGCAGAATCACTTGTTGAGTATATTATAGAGGGAATTTCCTACTCAGTGCCTTTTACTCCTAGATTTATTATTTCTGTAAAAAGTATAAACTTGTATAACAAATAAGATTCATTTAAATTTTGCTCTTAGAATTAAGATAAATTATAGTACTTTCAAGTCAGTGTTAAGTGTATTGCATCTGATATAAGTATCATTGAAATAATTTTATAACAGACCCAAATTATCAATTGTAAAGCAGATTTTAGCTTTAGATCAGATTGTAGCATATTTCTAAAATACTTTAGGGATTTTAAATGATTACTACTCTCTCTTTTTTTGCTAAGCAGTTTGATTTACTAAAGGCAAGTAAATTTTTTACACTTGAAAAATTACATATTTTTCCTCTCTTTTTAAAAATTTGTTTTAAGTTGTCATAAAAATACAGGAGCTTTATTTGGTTTTTGTATAGATGATTGTGTACTTCTGAACTACTCAGTGTTTCTACAGTGAAGATTCCTTTAATGCCCTTCTTAGTTTTTCTTAACAACATTTTATATAAAGTATTTCAGTTAAAGTTTCATAAAGTATGGCATATAATTGCCTCCCTTTTTTACCCCCACATAAAAGAAATAGCTTTCAGCTGTCCAAAAAAAGACTTCAGCACTTTCCTCTTCTAAAAACAGACATTGACATTAAAATTTAAATGACACTAATTGGTTATCAACCTTGTGACTATTATTATTATCAAAAAAAGGACTTTGTATATTTTCATTTTTCTTTGTTTTAATTTCTTTTTTTCTTAAAATTAATTTCTCTTAGGTTAAATTACTTGGGCAATCTCTAATTAGTGATTAAGTATCATATAATCTAAATTTGAAGAAAAAATACAAACTAAGGATCTCAAGCCTTTTCTGTTCCAATGTTGGCATAGACATAACTCAATCTGGTTTCCTAATTTAGAAACAGAAATAAAACTGTGCACAACAGGGCAGGTTTGGTATTCCAGGCACCCATCCAAAGAGTAGTGTTTTTTAAGTAAATGGACTTGTGCAGATTTCAGGAAAATGTAGATGAAGTTACATGAATTTTGCTCTTTCCAAATTCATAACTGTTTAAAGGAACCTAGCCTTCCCACCCCAACCCAAAGAAAATCAATTTTTATTAAAAACAAATATAAACTGATATGTTATTCCCTTTAAAGTTGTCATTCATGTTAATGTTTTAAGTTCCTTAATTTGTAAAAGTAAAGAATACATTCTCTTTTAGTAAAAAGCTTTTGAATGAGCATAATCATTCTCTTTGTGTGGCTTGATTAGATTATACATTTGTAGTACTTTAGAAAATGGTCACATGTAAAAGGAGTGTTCATGAAATGCTTTTATTTGTATTAAGTGGCAATAACATGCTTATACATGCTTAAATGTATTTTGGGGAATGTTTTTTTATTTACCTTTGGACAAAGACTTTTCTATTTGCTGTCATTGTTCTTATCTCCACCTTTTTTGCAACTATCTCTCAACTAGTATGTCTCATTTGTTTTGAACCCAATTCTCTATTCAGTTGAGTTTGGGGTGGTTTTTTAAAGCATTTATTAAGCCCAAGAGGCAGGTCAGCATAATGGGTATAGATCTGGTTCCATAGTCCAACCTCTGATACATATTCTATGTGACTATGTACAAATCACTTAACTTCTCAATGTTCCAGGAAACTTTTTAAGACTATAAGTTGTAGAGCAGCTGCAGATCTGCTTTGGTGGATTGGGTTTCCTTACATGTGGGTACACACACACACACACACACACACACACACACACACACACACATCCAGTCATAGTCATTCATTCTTCTGATCTGTGTTTTGACATCACTGAGTACCTGTTGGACATTTTAAACTATTTTCTGTAGGTAACTGCAACTCAACATACACAAAAGAGAAGTTGTTATCTTTTCCTCTAAAACCATCCCTCTCCAAGCTTCTCTATTTTTTTCAAGGGTGCCACCATCTTTTAAGTAACCCAATTTTGCAACCTCATAATTATCCTGGCATTCTCATTCTCCTTTATTCCACATATCCAATCATTTGTCACATCAATCATTTATCTTTTCTACCTCCACAATGTCTCTTATCTATCTCCTCTCTTCTTGAATAGCCCAGGTTTAGGTTCTTCTTTACCTTTCATCTGGAATATTTCTGCAGCCTCTTTTTTTGCTTGAATAATGAACATATTTTCTTTTAATATTACAGTTTTTTGCTTTATGTCCTTGTATTTTGCATTTTTTTTGTATATTTTTGTATATTTGCATTCCTAATCCATTGTTCTCTTGCTTCCTTGGTAAAACTTGCCATTGCAGATTCTAGTTTTTCTGTCCTGAGTGTTTTTGCTTTGCAAGCCATAAATTTTATGCTTATAATTCTCATTTTTCTTTTGAACCACTCAGGAACAGCATGTTATAGTCCCTTATTCTCCTCACAATTCACAGGATCCTCTGTTTCATCAAGGGTTAAATCATTTTCTTTGTTTTGCAATAATTATTCGTAGATGCCTGAACTCATTTTCTGAAGGCCGTATTTCCTTCTGTTGTTACTGGTGTTGCCTGTTGATTCATTTGTTTATGTTGAAGGTCTCTGAGATTTCTTCTTTCTGAAATCTTTGGTAGTTTCAGTCTTCCCTGTCCCCCTCCCCATTTTCTCTATCACTCACTTTCTGACTCTCCTCTGCTTGTGGTTTCCTTGGGGGCTGGATCTCAGAGCATCACACTGAGCAATTCACAGTTCAAGTCTCTGTCCCAAATGATAGTTTGAGTAATCAGAACGGTCCCCAGCTGGATGCTCTGCTCTTTTGCTTTTGCTTAGTGGAGTGCCAAGTGCCACACAGTCCCTGAATACCCACAGTGTCCTGTCCTGATGTCCTTTCTTGCTCCCTCTATTCTTTAGTTTTTTGCTCTTAGTACCAGAAGTTCAGAACTTTACAATAGTAGTGATAGAAGATTGTGACCCTGGCAGGCTTTTGTACCTGTGGGGCTGCGGACACCTTGTAGTCTATTGCAACCAGGGCAAATTTCTGGGGCTAGGTTCTCCATGGCACTGGAAAGAGAAGTTACCAGGCTTTGGAGATGGGATTTGTTATAAGACTGTCGTATTCTTGGGTCTGCTAGTGCAGCCTCATTGCAGTAGCATAAAAGGTAGAGGAGTAAACTGAATGAGCTCAGAGTAAGGAAGCATCAGTTCATGGGTTTGGTTTTTTTTATTACACCTTCTTTCGTGTTCTAGGTGTCCTAGAACATGCAGACAACTGAAATTACTTTATCTTTGGCACTTAATTTCTATTTTAGAAATGTTTGAGATGTTGGGATCAGAGGAAATTCTAGTTCACAATCTTGTTGCTCATGTGACCCAGAGGCTCACTTATAGCCTCTTAATTAGTATTCCTGCTTCAAGTCTATGACATTTCCAGTATATACCTTGCACATTTGCCAAAGTTATTTTTCTAAAGCTTAAGTCTGATCATGTTATTCTTTGAATCAGTTAGCTCCAGTAGCTCCCTTTTACCTTTAGGATCAAGTATGAATTCCTCTGGTATTTAAAGGCCTTTTATAATATGGCTCTAGTCTATATTTTCAAGCTGATTATACATTATACTCCTTCATACATTATATGGTCCAGGGAAACTGTCCTTCTTGCTTTTCCTCACACATAACACATGACATATTTACCTGCTTCATTTTCACAGGCTATCCTAATGCCTAGAATGCACTCTTTCTTAATTTTTGCTTATCCATACTTTTCTTCAAAGCTCAATTCAAGCATTGTCTTATATATAAAACCTTTATCCTGATCCTCCCAGTTTAGCATCAGTTACTCCCCATCCCTTGCCACCATAAACTTGTGTTCATCTTGTATATACTTATATTTGTAAATCTTATCTCCAATAAAATGTAGGCTTCTCCAGAAATTATTTAATTTCTGTTTTTGTTTCTCCACTGCCTAGTACAACACCTACTATATATTAGGTGCTTAACATTAATGACTTATTGAATAATGACTGTGAGATTGGAGAAGGGTAAGATGTACCAGATTTCAAAAAAAAAAGAGAATGGATTCAGAAAATGCTAGGCCATTGTTTGTCTATTCCTGGGCATAAATATATGCACACACGTATACCACACACACACACACACACACACACACACACACACACACACACACACCATTGAAGCTGTGCCTAGTGAACATCTAGGAAAGGAAGTATTGATCACAATGAACCAGTATGAGGAGAGTTCAAGATAAGATGTTGCGTGGGAGGGTCAAGAGGACCTTATTTCTCTTACACATATAGAGCCGCAATGATTTTAGAAGGGTACCAGATGGAAAAATGAGCCAGAAATCCAAAGAGAAACACTAAGTTCTTTCATTCAACCCAGGATTATACAAAAAGACAGTCAGAAGTCTCAGCCTTGGATGAAGATCTTGCCGGTGAAACTAGCATGAACTCAGGTGATCAGGCTGGAAGAACAAGACAGTTCCCCAGATGGAGACAAATAGCCACAGAACTCTGCCTGGGAGTACTGAAACTTGAGCCTAACCACACAAGGAAGATTAAATGCAATGTTAGGATGACAGGAAATTAAAGTTAGTGCTTTACCTGGCCCGATGAGCCCATCTAATAATGTGGCAGAACATACAGCCAGGAGTTGGCTCAGTCCCAAATTAGTGAGGATAGAGACATGGATTAAGAGAAAAAAGACACTGAGTACCATTATTAAGATATGTTATGGATCAAGAAACACTCAAAAGGACAACTCAGAAAAAAGTAATTCCCACACAAGTTTAAGCCGAACCTCAGAGGAAAAATAGCTTGGCAACATGGACTTACAGGATGCCTGAAAGAAATGAAGCAAGATATAAAATAATAATAAAATAAAAGTTATAGTTTAAAAAAATCAGAAGAACAGATAGCTATTGGAACATCTGAGGTCATGAACTATCTGAAAATTAGGATAGACTGGACAGAACTTAATATATATGAGACAATGTATATTATAGCAAGTTCAAAAGATTGAAAAAAATACCTAAAAAAAGAGAGATATCTACTGTCAAAAACAACCATTCCATAATTTAAGTATCATCAGATTTCCTGAAAACCATGACCAAAAGAAGAAAAATCTAGATACCATACTTCAAGAAAAAAAAATATGGGACATAGAACAAAGTATAGAAACAATAGTAATAATTTCATTTTAAAAATTTTACATGTGAAATCATACAAATATGTTTATATTTCCATATTAGCCATGTCATAAAAATGCAAGAAAAAGAAAGGGAGAAAATTAGACTTCAGTTTGCGCTCAGAATTCAACAGTTCTCTGGAGGTGAATAGCATTTTTCATCTTTAGCCTTTTGGAATTATCTTGAAACATTGTGTTGATCAGAGTAGCTAAGTCTTTCACAGTTGATCATTGTTACAATATTGCTGTTCCTATGTACAATATTCTCCTGGTTCTACCTGTTTCACTGCATCAATTCATGTAGGTGTTATGGTAATTGAATTTATCAAGATCCCCCTTTATTGGCTTGGGTTTTGGGTTTAGTGTTAAAACCCAGAGCTTGTGAATCCCACTTGTGGGATGAACTTGTTGACATGAAAAGAGAGGGCTGAACTGGGAGGAGCTGCAGATTTAGAGAGAAGCCCAAGTAGAGAGAAGGCCCAAGCAGAGGAAGCCAGAAGGACTTTTGGGAACTGCTACCTGGAGCTGCCAAGAACTGAGGAGAAATCCTGGAAGAGGGCCTTGCTGATGTTTTCAGGGTTCTGCAACTGTTCTGCAGGCAGAGTGACTTGATGAGGACACTGGCTATGGCTTTGTTGAGATGAAGGAAGGGCCCCTTTCCTTGGGTTCTCAATGCTGTGATATCTTAACCTTGTTGTAGCTTAAGGGTAGATGGCCTTTTGTGCTTTCCTGCCTCTTTTGAGAAAGTGCAGGGGTGGGAAACCTTTTACTTTTTTTGTGCTCTTTGATTGACCAAATGAATGTACTTTGTTTATGATTGGAAACTAATCTCCATTTGAGAAGAGACTAAATGAATGTACTGCCCAGGAGTGGGCTACTTTGACTAATGTACTGGCCAGGGATGGGATACTTGGACCTTGGTAGTTCTCAACTGAATTGAGAACTTACTTGCTAATTGAATAAGTTATACTGTATTTTGATTTTCTCTGTTCTGTGAATGTTTTGCCTTAATCTGTCACTG
>CM053589.1:101292133-101314449 GCA_028646515.1 Pseudochirops corinnae
AAAAAGGTATCTGATAGTAGTCTAAAAATCGTGAACAAGAAATAGATTTTTGATAGCAAAAAGTAGACAGTCTAAACCAAAAGGAGATTCATATTAATCAGAAATTTCAAGCATGAGGGCTTCAATCAATCAATTAATTAATTATTAATAAACTTAATAGTGAAATGATTGATTAAATAAATAATCAATCAATTAAATAATGATAATCGATCAATTAAATAATCAGCAAACATATATTAAGCACTTACTATATGCCAGTCACTGTGCTCAAAAGGCTTGTATCAGAGAATTTGTGCTTCTGGGAAATAAGAGATGGAGTGCTGAGCACTTGTTCCATGTGCAGTATATATTCTGAATGTATGGATCAAATGATAGTATATGTAAAGTGCTTAGTACAGTGCCTGGCACATATTATGTTTTTAATAAATACTTGATTGCTCCCTTCTCCTTTCCCTTCCCTTGTCATCTTAGTAAAAGGCTAAAAATGAGGTGCCTCATCTGAGTAATATGGCCTATGGGACTCAAATACGAATCGTTTGCTAACACTAATATCTTTACTAATTCCCCAGCAACTAATGCCCCACTTCCACAAAACTACTTTGCATTTATTTTGTATATGTTTATTTATGTACATGCTATCTATTCCAATAAAATGTGAACTCCTTGAGGGTAGTGATTGCTTTACTTCTGGTTTTGTATTCCCAGTACAGTGCCTAGCACATTAAAAAATGCTTGTTGAACTAAATTAAACTGAATCCTATAATAGGCAAACTCCAAAATTCTTTTCTCCTAATCCTAGTAATTCAAAGCTACCATTCCTATAGCAAAAGTTCCTTTCTCCTATATCTTTCTCTGCACTCTTGTTCTCATACACCTTAGCTCTCTACTCCACATTCAATGTCATGTGGACAGTTTATAAACGCATGTCAAAATAATAATTTACTAATTTACTAAATACAAAGCACACATGCAAATAGATAATATACAATATCCTTATCAAAGCTGCATACAGTAGATCATCTACATGGGTCAGGAAAATCATAACACATAATATACATAGCCATAAAATATATCGAAATTGCCAACAGCAGAGCAAATTTGCAAATTATATGCGATACATAATAGCACAAAATAGCAAAGTGAAATAAGTAGATTAGACATACGGGTCACACATAATATATAACATAAAAGAAAGGTATCTAATGTAGCTGACATACAATGGCCATATGCCATATACAACATACACAGCAATGTTGTCTACTACTTTCCATATTTTTTCATATTCATATTATACACTGAGGTTCCACATGCATATTACATGTACTCCACTAATGTTTGCTCTCTGCCTATACTCTTTTATTGCTCCTGGAGCCTTAAAACCACAAGCCATATTGCATGGACATGCCAAAGGTGAATTCTGCAACCTTTAATATCCTGAGCCCCTCTGACCTGCCATACCAATCCTAATCTCATAGGTACCCTAAACTGAAGATAGCTATCTTCAGTGCTGCCTCTTCCACTCTGGATCAGGTAGATTCTCAAACTGAATGTAGCATTAACACAGGGGCAGAGACATCTACCATATTGGGTCAGTCTTGCTTGCTTTCCCTGACCATCAAGAAAAGACCAAAATGCCATTTCTGCTCCATCTCAATTATGATCCAGATATTCTCCATTTTGGCCATTTGCCTGGGTCCAAAAGTCTCTCTAACTGGAAGAAAAGTTATTCTCAGGTCTGCCTGGATGGTTTCCTATTGTTCTTTCCCTCCAATTAATAAAGAAGCTCCACTAACTACTCTATGGGTAACAAGTACTTATGATGCATTGTTTTTGTAGGACCCTAACCATTCTCTAGGGTTATTTTCTAGACTGGCAGACTTTTCAGTCTTCTACCCACCTAGCGCAAATAGAGGGAGAATAAGGAGGATGACATTCCACTTGTCTGCTCTTATGTTTTTCCCCCAAGGATCCTAAGATTTCATAGATTCGCAATTCTCTGGCTATAGTTTTTAACATCAAATTTGAAGCACTTATACTACAACATGTTCCTTTCTAAGTTTTTCTGACCTTGAGGCCACAAGCAAAGGAAAAAGACTGTCAATTGGCCTCACAGTCAAGTAATGCAATAATGACGGTAGTAAGTCTCCACGTCTTCTCCATCTTCTAAGACTCCAAAACACAACTCAATAGGCAGATGCGGCTCTTGGCCAACATCAGCCAGTATGAAGTAGAGGATGTTTTACCATTCTTGGTGGCATTATAAGGATGAACAAGAAATTCCTCAGAGCGACTTTACAGATTTTTCTGCTTAAGTCTCAAGGTCTGTAGCATGTTCTGTAATATGTAATTAAAATGTTTGGGCTGTAGGTCTCCTTGAGGACTGCAAGGCACAGCTCCAGACCTCTGACTCCTGGCAATCCAACACTTCCTTGAGCAGCTTGCTCTCATTCTTCGCTTGTCAGAAAACACTATTTAGTTGCCAAATGGTGAGATATGGTGGCCAAGGGAAATACTGGTAAAAGAAGAATAACTTGTTTGTAAAATCTTACAGAGAAGGATGGAACTAGACTACACTGCTCAACCTGTGTTTTGTCTGTGGAAGTTTTCTGATGTTTTATGAGAACTAGAATGCCAATGAAATTTCCCTATTACTCACTGTCATTGAGTGAAGTAAATTTTAATGCATATTATGGAATTTGAAATAGTATAAAGTGTGGTTTGGTTGGGGGTGGGTAAAGGATAATATACAGTGAGAAGCCTCTAGTTGGATTATTCTTACATGCTGTGTGAAGTTCCAACTTATGTGTTGTGTAGCAGGGCAAGGTGGGGCATGTTCAACTATAATCAGTCATGTAGTTAAACAATAGGTAGCAGACCTTTATCAGTTTGTTGGTGGGCATTTAGTAAATATCCTTATTGTTTCTAATCTTGTTTTTATAAGCGTTTTGTACTTTATAGTTGCTGGTGTACATTACTGTATTAGCAAGCACCCTAGCACATCCAGGATGGCTTGCTAGTACAGGTTCTTAGATCTGCTTTTCTAAAGGAAAGACAACTTTAAAGGGGTCAACAATCTTACTTTATTTACAGATAAGTAGAAAGAAGTGAGTATCCAAGAAAGAATACAACATACAGGGTTCCAACTGTCTGAAAAAAGTAATACAACCACTTACATACAACACTGAACTGGAGAGCACCAACATCTGAGTAGTCAAGGGGGGAGGGGGCAGACTCTTAACAAATGGCTACTCAGAGTCCCATCCAGGGAATCAAAAGGTCCTACTCATGAGTGAGCCCCCAAAATAAAATACCAACCTCCCAGTACATATAGTTTTCAGTTAATAGGCTCAGAGTCAGAAGGCACCAGAACCTTCCGTGACTCAGTACCTAATTAACTTAGTACCCAAAGGTGTGGAAGCTTTCCTACAAGCAAGCTCCTCCTAAGGCAAGTTCCTCCCCCAATGGGCTCTATGTTACTCAGGATGTATCGTGATAACAGCTGTGAAAGCAGTAAGACATCCGTGATTGAAATACCTGTGTACCTTTAGACCCGGGAACACGGCTCCTGTTCCAAGGGAAAAGGGGACATATGTGGTCACACAGGCCTATTAATAGATGGTGAAGATCTTCATATTCCATAACATTATAATTACTTAAATTCTTAGCATAACTTAGGTGTCAATGACCCAAAATAGTTTTGTTGAACCAACTTTTAAATCTTAGAGATGAAATTTTACTCTTCTAGTAAAGAAGATATTTTCACTAGCTGTCTCTCACATCTGGAACACTCTACCATCTCCATTCTGACTACTGACCTCCCTGTCCTCCTTTAAGTACCAACTAAAACCCACCTTCTACAGGAAGCCTTCCCTAACCTCTCCTAATTCCTGTGCTTTCCTGCATTTAATTATTTCTATTTCTCCTGTAGATATCTTTGTATATATTTCTTTGTATGTTTCCCCCCCCACTATACTGTAAACTCCTTGAGGGCACAGGCTATTTTTGCCTCTTTTTGTATCCCCAGTAGTACCTGGCACATAGTAGGCACTTAACAAGTATTTATTGATTGGTTGGTTGTAAAATAAGTCATAAGGATAAGGGCTGGGCCTCTAACTTGTGCTATATCAGTCATGTACATGGTCATGTACATGGATTTCATCCCATGTCATGTGCACTTCCTATGATTTAGAAAGAACAAAAAGATCTTTTAATAACTAATCATCAGTAATCAGCAAACATTTATTAGATGTACTGTATGAGCAAGGTATTCTGTTAAGTGCTGGGAATAGAAAGAAAGGAAAAATGGAATCCCTGCACTTAAGAAGCTTACATTTTAATAGGAGAGACTACATATAACTTTTTTTTTATATTTCTGCTGAACAAATATATCCAAGTCTAAATGCACATATCCAAAGCTACCATTAGCTATAAGATCTGTTTTCTACAGAGAAGAACTACATGTCTACAGAGAAGAACTACATATATCAAAACTAGAAACTTGGAAGATGAACCTGATGATTTATATTGCAATGACAAAGCTTAGAGAGATAAGGTAGCAAGGTTGTGTTGCCAAGTTTGAAGTAATTTTTCTGTTTTTAGATCCTAATTTCAGATCTAAATAATCTTGTTAACAATCTTGATCTATCTAAAAATCAAGCCGAACCTTTAGCTTTTAGACAAAAGGAATCTGCTAGAAGTAGGGTATCAAAATATCTTCAAAACATGAAACTTCTTATCATAAGCAGTAAAGAATAAAGAAAATATTCTTGGTGTAACTGTAGGGAATCAAAAATTACGGTGCCTCGGCTAGGATTTCAACCTACATAAACCAAATACTATTTGTGTTTTTATTTTGTAAATGGGGGGGGAGGCGTGGGATGAAAATGGAAACCCAGCCCATTTAAAAATGTCTTTAAAGGAAAGAACTGATTCCAAATAAGAAAAACAGGTTAAGAGAATCATTTAATTAGGCTAGATGAAATTTTTCTTACAAATGCCTATTAAACTTGGTTCAGTGAAACATGTTGTCAAGAGAATAGAGAAGAATGATGAAAGTTTTTATCTGCATCTGAAAAATAAATTTCTAAGAATCAGTAAAGCTAAAATCAATGGGAGAATATTTCTGAATTTTAAAATAGGGGAA
The DNA here is from genome assembly GCA_028646515.1 of Pseudochirops corinnae. Lineage (NCBI taxonomy): Eukaryota > Metazoa > Chordata > Mammalia > Diprotodontia > Pseudocheiridae > Pseudochirops > Pseudochirops corinnae. Next base: position 101,297,277 of record CM053589.1, read on the forward strand.
GGAATGAAATACAAACATTTTTAAAGAATAATTGAATCAAACTGAAGAACTGGAAAAAAACTTTAAAAAGTAAACAAAAACTTTCTGGAAAACTATGAGGAAGAAATTTTTTAAACAGCTATTGCTATCTTTTGTTTTTATATCATCTTCCTTTCCCAAATATAACCCTCTTCCCACCTCTACATAGAAAGTAATAGTGGTAGGGAAGCAGTTCAGCAAAACTAAATAATACATAAATTGAGTCTGATCATATATGCAATATTCCACACCCATAGTTACACACTTCTGCAAAGAAAGGAGGGAGATAATTTTTCTTTTCTCCAAAGTAAATTTGATCATTATAATTACTCAATTTTAATTTTGCTATTGCTGTTTTTTTTATTTCCATTGTTGTAATTATTTTGTACACTGTATTCCTAGTATTATTTCATTTTGTATCAGTTCACAGAAATCTTCCTTTGCTTCACTGTATTCTTCATACTTATTGTTTCTTATATGGTAGAATATTCCATTATATTCATCTGATACAATTTGCTTACCCTTTCTCTATTGATGGGTATCTATTTTGTTTCCAATTCTTTGCTATAAATATTTTGTTGCATATGGGAATTTTCTATTTTTGAAATTCTAGGTGTATATTCTAGCAGTGAGATCCTTGGGTCAAAGAGTAATATGGAAATATTAGTTACTTGCTTACCATAATTCCAAATTGCTTTCAAGAATTGTTAGACCAATTCATAGCTCCAACAACATTTTACTAATATGTCTATCTTTCCACAATCTTTCATTAATTAACATTAATTATTTTCTTCTTTTGTCATCTTTGTCAGAAGGTTGGGCATTAAATGAAATTTCAGAGATATTTCTTTTTCTTTTTATTTCTTATTTTTAAAATTTCTTATTATTTCTTTTTATTCCTTATTATTAATGACTTAGATAAATCTTTAATAAGGTTGTTTATTGTTTTCAATTATTGTTTGGGAAACTGTTAGTTTACTTGTATCTTTTGAAATTCACAAGATGGTTCTTGGTCATACACTAAGTGTCTCATAAGTTTTAAGTAATATTTTAAGACAGCTTAAAACTGCCCTAAAACTTTTGGGATGCCATGAATTTGTGTTACTTTATGTATACTGGATATGAGGCTCTAATCATAGAGATTTGATAACAAAGATTCAAGGCAGAAAATTACCAAGAAAGGGTCAATAATCTTGTCAAAATTTAGGAGTCATAATGTATCACCCAAGATCCATTTCTTATATTCACAATTGAACTTCTTCCCATACAAACTTAACTGCTATGTATGATAACCATAAAATAATCTCCACAATGGAAAAGTAATAGCAAGACAAGAAGGGTATAAGAATGTTAACTAATTGTGTGGGTGCTAAGAAGGGTATTCCATAGATGATTCCAAGGAAATCTAAAAATAAATATAAAATATAAAATGGTCATTTCCATGAAAGCAGTAGGTGTTAGCTTAAGTCTAAAGTCATATTTGAAATGAGCACAAAGAATATTCTAAGTTTCACCTATTTTGATGAGTATGACAGAAAAAAATCCTTGGGCTTTTGTTGTTATTGTTGTTTAATACTGTAAGCAGCACTGCCTCTTAAAATAGAAAGAAACAGCACAAGGAAAAACTAGTTCAAAGAAAGTTTTGAGCCTCAACTAAGCAAAGTAATCCTGAGGGCATTTAAGGATGATTTGGAAGGAGGACAACAAACAGATGAAGAAAAGATTTGCAAAGATTTTTAATAACAAACTCTTCTTTACCAATATAGTCAGTGAAGCTCTCACACTTAGTAATAACATCACAGTTCTAGTCCTGTTCATGGAGGAAGTGAGAAAGAAAGTAAAGAAAACAAAGAGAAGAAAAGTGATTAGAAAAGACTAAGCATACATAAAGAAGGACTGTGCTGGTGATGACACAGTTTTAAAGGTGAGGATGTTTTGATTTTCAAGGTTTCTGAAGAAAGAGGAATGATACCAGAGATGTATATATATTTTTAAACTCAATCTTTATTATTAACTAACAAAGATCATTGAGAGAACATTAATAAGTACCAATCCACAAACCTCTAACAACATAAAATCTTCATACAAAATAATCTCCATATCCATTATAGGATCTTCTAATGAATATATTAGAGAGAAGATGCAGAATTTTTGCAAGTGATAGTCCATAGTATACCATTTGCCATCATATAAGTGACTGAAAAAAGTAAAAAATAAACTATCTTATGGTATATAGTTTGTAGTATTTAATTTTATAAAACAAAACATTATCATAAAGGCTCTAAAAGAACTACAGAATTGGAAGCGACTTTAGGAGCCATCTAGTCCTGCCCATATCTGAACAGAATCCCCACCAAAACTTACCCAAGAAGTAGCCATTCAGTCTCTACTTGGAGATCTTCATTGAGTGGGAACTCACAATTCTAGGGTAGCTTTATTCATATTTGTGTAGCTCAAATTGTTGGGAACTTTTTCTTGATCTCAAGCCTAAGTTTATCTTCAACACTTTATTCTTGTCTATCCTCACAAGCAAGCAAATAGAGTAAATCTAATTTGTCTTCCACATTTACATGCCTTCAAAATCCTTGAAGATTTTTTCCAACCTACCACCTCAGGTCTTCTCTTCTTCATACTAAATTACTTTTCCTAGTTCCTTCAACATATTTTATCACTGAAGCCCTTCACAATCCTAATTTCCCTCTTCTGGACACATTCTAGTTTATCAATGTCTTTCTTCAACTATGCTGTCCACAGATGAACAAGATGTAGCCTCATCAGGGCAGGATGCAGAGGGGCTATCAGAAATGTCCTCTAGTACAAATCAGTTGCATTAGTTTTTCTTGAAGCCCCCATCCCAAAACTGCCTCATCTTGAGCATAAAGTACATAAAAACCCCTGGATCTTTTTCAGACAAACTACCATATATTCGTGCCTTGTCCATTCTGTACTGGTGAAGTTGTTTTTTTGAACCCATCTTAATTCTTTATATTTATCTCTAATGAAATTCATTTTATTAGATTCAGTCCTAGGCTTTAGCCTGCCACTCACTAAGCTTACTCAGTCCTTAATAAATACCTCTTGAAAACAAAGATAAAGAATCTAGAAATCAGGGCGGCTAGGTGGTGAAGTGAGTAGAGCAATGCCCTTGGAATCAGGATGACCTGAGTTCAAATCTGAATTCAGATACTTAACACCTACTAGCCATGTGACCTTAGGCAAGTCACTTAACCCCAGTTGCTCTGCCTTCCCCCTCCTAAAAGCAAAAAAAAAATAAATAAATCTAGAAATCCTTAAAATGTATATTTTATAAAAATGTACCTTAAAATGAAGGTAAGAGAATAGCAGTCACCAAAATAAAAAGACAAAACAAATATTTTATTTGTATCTTCTTTTATAGCACATTCAACATGCATATTGTACCTTATAATGTACCTAAGCATCAAAATTTGTTCACAGATTTCAGCATCAGTTAATAAACATCATTTCAAGATTTATACTAGTTCCTACAATTACATCATGTGAACATAAACAAAAACATAATGATGATTATAAAATTTGCCAAGGAGAAAATATTCAAGAAAAAGAAAGGTGATTTAAAAAATTTGATAGAAATATTACTCTCTGAAACAAATAAGAGAAAGTATAATTGGAAATATTATTTTTTAAGTCTGAGATATACTAAAATAAATGAGTTTTCTCTTCATCTCTGTAGCAGTTAAGAAAGGGATCCCATAAGCTTATAGTTCCTATTTCCCTAGAAGGAAAAGTTTGACAAGATAAAGTCAGTAGAGCCCCTTAAATTGTACTATTATGCTAAAAAAAATCCAATAATTTCAGTTTTCAGCTACTTAAAGGTTGAAAATGATTTAATTATCTCCACAATGTAATTTACTATAGAATTGTCAAGATAATAGCATAAAAATATCCTGTGAATAATAATTTTAAAATAAAACATTAAAGTACCATTCAATAAACCTGGAGATACACACTAAGTTAGCAAAAGATTTAAATGGGGAGAGGAAGGAAGCCACCCGCACCATGCCAAACCAATGACCACATATAGTCAATAACAACTCTTGCTATTTTCAAACTCTAGCTTTTTCCGGTCTCACTAAAAACAACTTTCACATTTTAACTCCCAAGCACTTCATAGTAAGGAAAACTTGGTAGGGAACCAAAAAACTTAAATTCTAATGCTTAAGTTTCAAATTTTTGTCTATAAACATTATCTTCTCCATTTTCCTTCTCTTGCATTCAAAATTCTCAACTTTTGGTCCTCAATTTATTAGATCTAAGGATAAGTTTTCAATATGGATCTATTCCTGCCACAATACTACCACTATTTGTATTTGTAAATGGCTCTACTTTCAGGCCTCTTTGCAGATAAATATGATTACCTGTATGTTATCAGGTCAGCTCTGCTGAAATGTCAACTTATTGATATCTAATTTTTAAAAATCAACACACTTTAAAAGACTACTGAGGACACAAATATCAATTTGTAGCACTTGAATTTAAAAAAAATGAACAGAACAAAACAAGATACTGGAAAGTACTGTGAGACTTTCAGGTGTTAAGAACTTTGTTTTGGTAGTTTGAAAGGGAGAAAAAAGTCAATTGGATAGTTTCCACTTATCTAATATCTGACTTAAGATCTTTGGCTTCTTGGAAAAACCTGAAGAGATTTCTCTACCCACAGGCTAAGCTGGTTAGCCCTATCTGCAGTCACCATACAAAACCAGTTGCTGGCCCTGGTGCTGATGTTACAGATACTCTTGTTTAAGCAGGAAGACAAAACTGCCTCAGATTATGGCGCAACTTTGATTGCTGAGGACTGTTTACTGAAGTTAGTTGTTCCGTCTATTTTGGTAGGGGCCTAGGTATGTGACAGCAATAAGAATCAAGGAGGGTATGCCATCCACAGTGAGTAATTATTATACTAGTCTCCTTTGGTCATCTGAGGATTCTTCAGAGTGTGCAACTCTTGGATAGTCAGGTTACAGTTACACACCTGCAAGATACAAACTCTTTTTAAAAAGGATATAAATTATTATTTTATTTTTTAGTTCAAGAAAAGTCTGTAAACAATAGGTTTCTGGCTAGAGTAAAATCTCTTATGCCTTAGCTGAGGTAAAAAGGGTAGAGGTAGCAATCATGATCTTAGACAAAGCAAAAACAAAAATAGACCTAATTAAAAGAAATAATCAGAGAAACTATATTTTGATAAAAGGTATCATAGACAATGATGTAATATCAAAATTTTTATAGCAAATGTCTCATTCCTCAAATATATAGGGAACTGAGTCAAATTTATAAAAAAAATAAGAACCATTTCCCAGTTGGTAAATGGTCACAGGATATGAATGTGGAATTCTGAGAAGAAATCAAAGCTATCTATAGTCATATGAAAAATGCTCTAAATCACTTGATTAGAGAAATATAAATCAAAACAGCTCTGAGGTACCATTTCATACCTAATAGAAATGACATAGAAACAGCTAGGTGGAGCAGTGAATATAGAACTGGTCCTACAGTCAGGAAGACCTGACTTCAAATCCAGCCTCAGACGCTTAACACGTACTAGCTGTGTAACTGTGGGTAGTAACTTAATCCCAATTGCCCTGCCCTCTTCCCCTCCAAAAAGAAAAAAAAAGAAATGACATATACTGGAGTGGTTGAGGGAAAATAGATACACTAATAAACTGCTGGAGGAGCTGTGAAGTGATCCAGTCATTCCAGAGAACAATTTGGAACTATGCCCAAAGGGTTACCAAATGGTGTACTCTTTAAACCAGCAACACCACTACTAGGTCTGTACCCAAAAGAGATCAAAGGAAAAAGGAAAGGACCTACATGTACAAACATATTTATAGCAGCTCTTTTTGTGGTGACAAAAAATTGGAAACTGAGGGAATATTCATCAGTTGGGAAATGCCTGAACAAGTTGTAGCATATGATTGTGATGGAGCACTACTGTGCTATAAGAAATGATGGGGGAGGGGTTCAGAAAAGAAATATGGCAAGACCTATGTGAACTGATACAAAGTGACATGAGAAAAAACAGGAGATCTTTGTGTACAGTAACAGCAATATTGCAATGATGATCAACTATGAAGGACTTGGCTACTCTGATCAATATACTGATTCAAGACAATTCCAAAGGGCTCATGATGAAAAAATGCTATCTACCTCTGGAGAATGAGGACTAATGAACTCTGGGTGCAAATTGAAGCATAATTGTCTTGCTTTTTAATTTTTTTTGTGATACAGCTGTAACCACAATCAATTTGGCAGGTACTTAGCTGTGAAAGAAACAGAAGGCGTGAACTCTGTCTCCTGTTGCTGACATAACAGGAAGGGGTTGGCTGAGACAGGAAGCCAATGTGTGTGTGTATATATAAGAAGAGTTCTAGAGACAGAGAATCAGAATCAAGAATTTTCCTCCTGATGGCTCCTGGTGGAGGTAGCAGAATTTTCACAGCATTTGGAAGCTGGGCTGCTGGACTAAGAACTGAGTTGGAGTTTTCTATGAGACCAGAATCTGGTGAAGGCTGAAGTTGCCTGGAAGGTGAAGTGGCTGCTGCCACCTGGAAGGCTGCTGGGAAGGCTGAGAGGGTCACCTGGAAGGCTGAGATTCCTTCTGGGTCCTAGGGCCAGCAGAACTGCTGGAACACTGAAGAAGCATGACCCGGATAAGATTTTGTTTGTGGCTTGCTTGATCCTTGAGTTCCTGACAACAGAAGTGGTGAAGGCTTTGAGATGTGCTGGACCCTCTGAACTTCAGTGTGTACCAGGAACTGCCAGAAGGGCTGGACGAGAACCTGGGAGCTGTCTGCCTCTGAATCCAGTTTGGTGGATTCAGGTAGGCACTGGGACCATGGAAGGGGATCCAGGGAATCTGAGAGACCACCCTGAGTCAAGATGAAGTAAAGGCCTCTCCTTGGATATTGATGAAATTGAAGTTTACTAGACACCGAGGGGTGGAGGGTTTGTGTGATTTTTCTAATGACTGTATTTAGTGATACTTAGTGACTTATTGGTAGATAAGTGACTGATTAAGTTAATCTATAATTGCCCCATGAGTGGAATATTGATTATTGCATTGTGAAATGACTGAATGATTAAGTAAGGAGGGTTTCCCTCTTGGGGAAACCAGATGATTATTCTTTTGTTCTTTGTTCTAAATATTGTAGGCACTGTAGTGGAAACTATGTGGCCATTCTAATGTTAAGCTGTTGTGAACACTATATTGTGATTTTCTGTGATAAGATGTAATTTTGTGAATATTATATTGTGATTTGTTGTGAATGTTTGCCTTGATTTGTTATGGAATAGAGTGTTCACTATACTGTGTAATCAGAACCTTAAAAGCTGTTCACAATAGCATTCTTTTGGGAAGCTGCTCATGCATGGCATTACAACAGCTTATATGAAAATATATTTTGCATGATTTCACATGTAAATAAGTTATCAACATTAAGAAAAAGAATTAAATTTTATAAAAAGTTAAAGATTATAAGGATGGGGAAGAGGGGAGAAAGGAACATACTAACATTGCAGGAGACAGGAAGATCAGATCCTCTCATTTATATCTGCTCCAGAGGGGATTGTTCTTAAATTTTGATCCTTTGGCCAGGGCACATAAGGAAGCATACACTGGAAAATGAGCCACTCAAGTCAGAATATGTCCAATATGCTACTGGAGAAAAGTGGAGAACAACTACAAGTGGTTGCAGTATTAATGAAGTGGCTGGGCCACAACTGAAAGGAAGCTTAGCTGTGGATGTATCTGGTGATGAAAGGAAATTCTGATGTTGTAAAAATCAATATTGCATAGGAACTTGAAATGTAAGATCTATGAACCAAGGTAAGCTGGATGTGGTCAAACAGGAGCTATTTAAAATCCTAAAAGATGATGCTGTTAGAGTGCTGCATTCAATATGCAAGCAAATTTGGAAAATTCAACAGTGACTGCTGGATTGGGGGAGAGTGTAAAAGCTGGCTTGAAGCTTAACATTAAAAAAAACTAATCTTGGCAACTGGTTCCATCACTTCCTGGTAAACAGAGGGAGAAGAAATGGAAGCAGTGTCAGATTTTATATTCTTGGGCTCAAAGACCACTGCAGACAGTAACTGCTGCCATGAAGTTAAAAGACACTTGGTCCTTGGAAGGAAAGTTATGGGAAATCTCAACAATGTACTAAAAAGTAGAAATGGGGCAGCTAGATGGAAAAGTGGATAGAACACTGATCCTGGAGTCAGGAAGACCTGAATTCAAATCTGATCTCAGAGACTTACTGGGCAAGTCACTTAACCCTGGGCAAGTCATTTAACCCTGACTGTCTGAAAGGAAGGAAGGAAGCAAGGAAGTAAGGGAGGGAGGAAGGAGAGAAGGAAGGAAGGAAGCAGAAACATTCCTTTGCTGACAAAGGTCCATGTAGTCAAAGCTATGTTTTTTCCATAGAAATATATGGCTGTGAGAAGTGGACTAAAGAAAAGCAGAACATTGCAGAATTGATGCTTTTGAATTGTGATATTGGAAAAGACTTTTGAGAATCTCTTGGACAAGAAGATCAAATCAGTCAAAACTTAAAGAAATTAATTCAGGTTATTCACTGGAAGGTCAAATGTTGAAGTTGAAGCTTAAATAATTTGGCTACATAATGAGAATACAGGACTCATTCCCTGATGTTGGGAAAGATTGATCACAAACGGAAAGGAGATAGTAGAAGATTAAATGGATAGATAGTATCATGGAAACAATGAAGAGGAACTTAGACAGACTTTGGGAGATAGTGGAGGACTGAAGGGTCTGGTGTGCTATGGTCCATGGGGTCATAAAGAGAAGGACATTGACTAAATGGTGAAATATAAGGGGTTTTCCACCAAGTCTTTAAAAGTTTTGAAGGTACCAGTGTAGAACCTGGACTATTAATCAGTTAACAAGCATTTATTAATGTGAAAGGCACTATGTTAAGTGCTAGGGATACAAAGAAAGACAAAAATATGGTCTCTGATCTCAAAGAAGCTTACAATGTAATGGAAGAGACAACGTGCCAAAAAAAAAAAAAAACCGAAACAAACCCCAAAAAACAAACCCATACATATAGATAGATAGATATAGGGCAAATGGAAGGTACTTTGTTATCCTTAACTCTAGTTATATAACTGGTCCACCTCCTTTTTTTGGTTATCTAGTTCCTGAATAATCTATAGGAAGTAGTGTAATAAAATAGATAAGAGTGATAGATGAAGTCAAGAAGAGCAATTTTGTTTCAAAATATATTAAAATGGTTTATAAAATACATTCAAAATACACATTTGCTATGTGATGGGGACAATTAATAACTGAAGTACCTGACTCACAAAGTTGTTGTGAACTCAAATGAGATAATGTAAAAAATAGCACTTTGTACACTTTAGAGCACTAAATAAATATTAGCTATTATTATTACATTATTTCTTATGGCAAATTATTATTGTTATATGTTCTAGCCTATTTATGCCCACCACAAATTCTGACATTCCCCTTTGCATAAGTCACAATTCTGACTGTAAAGAGATTGAGGTGTTTCAGCATCACTGTAAGAACAATGGTATTTGCTGGTTCCTTTCTTCCTATTTAATTCTGTCCACTATATAATCTCAATATCCATCCAAAACATAAGTACTAAAGGCATAGTTCAATATGTAGTTCATCCAGCATTATATCAAAATATGAGCATAGTTTCCACCAGGATATCTGGATCTTTGGGTACTCTAAACTCAGCATGTTAAAAACCAAATTTATCATCTCATCCCCAAACCTGTTTTTTCTCCTCTTCAATTCTGTTTATGGCAATAGTGCCCTTTCAGAACCCAGGCTTTGAAACTTTAAGAATCACATTTGATTCATCTTTCTCTCCCACAACCCATATCCAACCAGCTGTTAAATTCTTTTTTATCAAATAGTACATATCTCTCTGAAATTTATTCATTTCTTTCTATTGCCATTGCTACTACCTGAAATTAGATGGTTTACTGACTATATGGCAGTATCCATCCTATATAGCGCTGCCAGAACAATCTTCCTAAAGCATAATCCTGATTATTGAAGCCTCCCTACCCAACCCCCCCCCAGCAATACAGCTCAACAATTTTAAATGACTCCTCATCACCTAGTGAATATATTCATTCATTGACATGTAAGAGCCACCATATGGCCCCAACCTACCTTTAATAATAGCAAAAACAGTTACTAAGCACCTACTGTGTTAGATACTATGCTAGGTATTGGGGATAAAAAGTAAAAAATTAAACAGTCCTTGTTCTCAAAAAGCTTATGTTCCATCAGATGAGAAAACATGTAGATACAAGGTATATGGAGAATAAATAAATAATAAATACAAGATAGAGAGCAAACACTAGTAATTTGGTGGGTCAGGAATGTCTTTATGTAGAAAGTGGTACTTGAGCTGAGTCTTGAAGGGAGTGACAGGTTTTCTGAGACAGAGGTGAGGACAGGACACAGTCCAGAAATAGAGGATAGCTAGTACAAACACATGAAGATGGAAGCTGGAATTTCATGGGTAGGAAACAAAGAGAAAGCCAGTTTGGCTTGTCAACAAAGTGTGTGTGAAGATATAATGAGGCTGGAAAGATAAATTTGGGCCAAATTGTAACGGACTTTAAGAACAAAAAAAGATTTTATATCTATATTACTTTTCCAACCTCATTTTCTCACCGTTCTTCATGCACCCTATGTCTAGCTAAATGGGAGCACTTGCTGTTCCTCAAACATGTCCATGCTTTCCAAACTCTGTATTTTTGCTTATATTGTTCCTTCTGCCATGAGGGCCCTTCCTCCCACTTTCCTACCAAGCTTCACTTGGTCATTTTCCATCTTTTCTTTCAAGGTACAGCTCAAAGGCCATCTTTTCCAAAAAGCATTCCTGTATAATCATCTACCATAACATTTTTATACCTCTATTAATACACTTACACATTCTACTCTATATTCAATTTTTTTTAAAGAAGTAATTATGCTTCAATGACTTCAAGTGGATTTTATTATACCATTTACTAATGATTAGTCTGTTTTTGGAATACTATAATTTCTCACTTACCTACACTTTCTGTGCTTTATCTATCTAGACATATATACATACATATATGTACACACACATATATACACACATACATATGTGTATGTGATTCAAAGGAAAATGAGTATTTCAATACAAATAATGATTTATATAAGCTTAAGAGAAATTAGAGTGGCAAAGTGGAATTATGACATATACACAAGTTTTACCTTATTTATTTGCAGCCATATGTACAACCAAATTGAGCCAAAAAAAAAAAAAAGAGATCAATTACCAAAATTTGGTTTGAAAACCAATATCTTAAAATGGTAAACTTCAAGACTAAATTCAGTTTGAGCTGTATATTACTTAAGTCATAGAACAGTAGAAAACATATGGTAACACCATAATAATTAGAAATGGAATAGATCTTAGATATCATCCAGTCTAATTCCTTACAGATAATGAAAGTGAGGCTCAGAGAGAGGAAAGGATTTAATCAAAGTCATACAGTTAATAAAGCAGACCCAGGATTTAAACCCATCTTCTAAGTCCAAATCTATTCAACTTATTCACCTCATTTCACTGTACATTACTGGTATTAATTAAGAAGTATTTGTTCGGTGCCTATTTTATAGAGAACAAAAGGTTCTTCTTTGAGACCAAAAATTATCTTTAGCTGCTGAACTGCTCACTAGGATTTCTAAAGTCATAAAATAAGAAAATGGATATTTTGCCAAGTAAGGAAGGTAGAACATTTTTTGTTAACAGTTTTCACATTTTTCTCCTGTCAGTATAGTGGCAAATTCAAACATTCCTATATCTCCACATAATATAGACGTCTATAATTTTAAAAGGAAGATAAATTTTTGAAAGCTATAGTTTCAATTTATAAGAATCTTCTAATCTAGTTCAAGGTGAAAAATAAATCTTTTTTAATTATTGAAATAAAACCTGTTTGAAATAATATTTACATAGCAAGGATCATGTGAATAAATGATGAGATATTAAAAATTTCAATTTCATTTATCATAAAATCATCTCCCTTTGGAAATGTTATTTATAATTTAAAATTCAATAAAAGTGTTTTGAGAGAATGAGAAATTTCTTTGTTCTTGTCTCCTCAGTATCTAGCACAGTCCTTTCCATACTAGGTATTCAAATGTTTGCTGAACTGAATTGAACACAATAACAAAGTAAAACAAAAACAAGGAGAGAGACCATCAACCAACAACTTATCAAATGGAATACATTGTTAAATATTATAAATCATCTAAAAGTAGTAGATATCAAGCTTTTGTTGAACATTTTTTAAAATCTGAAAGTTAGATTCTGAAAAGTGTGGATATAGTGTTCAAGTACTGCCATTCATTAATTAACAAACATTTATTAAGGGTTTATTATGTGCCAGGCACTATACTAAGAAAGGCAAAAAACAGATCCTGTTCTCCGGGAGACAACATGTAAAGAGCTTTGTACAAACAAGATAAATATAATATGCAAAGTTAATCCTTTTTCTCTATAATTGGAAGAAAAATGTACTAAAATGTTTTCAACATATTTTTACCCTTGCAATATAAATCCCCAAATTAGCCGCCCAGGAAAAAATTAATCACCTGTCAAGAAGTAGGGGAAATCACAACTTTGAACAAAAAAAAAGGAACAGTTCTCTAGTTTTCTCAAATTTTTCAATGATTTGTCTTCTAGTACTGCAATTCATATACAATTTTCTTTATAGAGTACTGATGATCTTTAGGAAAACCATTAGAATTATTTATTATGTAGGATGCCAAGAATCTCAATTTTTAAGATAATTTATAAATATTAATTTAACTTCTGGTATACTACATAAAAACTATTTGTCCAATGGCATACTACTGGAGAAAAGGAAACATATCAATCTTTGGGGGAGGGGGGGACTTGATCTCCCTATTTCACCTTGGCTAGAAGTATAGAGGCCATTCATGGCCCTTATCCCATTGCTGATATGCAAAAATGCCTTAATATTCCCTATATTAGCTGAGCCAGTTTGTCAGTTTTAGTGGCCTTCTACTACTGCAGGCTCACCATACTGGTTTGTCCATACTAACTGTAGTATGGACATCCGAATGGCCTGAGCCCTACAACAGCTGAGAACTTGCAAGCTTAAGTGATCCATACCTTTGGCCTCCACAGTACTAGGTATTAGAGGTCTGCTCTACTACACTCAGTCAAATCCTATTAATCTTAACAATCTTCCTATATGTTGTCTACCTTCAGAGAGAGAAGTGATGAACTCTGAATGTAGACTGAAGCATATTTTTTAAAAGTTTCTTTATTTTTCTTCATTTTATGGTCTTTTCTTTTGGTCTTTTTCTACGATGTTTTCTTTTGCAACATGGCTAATATGGATGTTTTCTATGACTTCATATGTATAATCCATATCAAATTGCTTGCCTTCTCAAGGAGGGGGAAGGAGGAGGAGGGAGGGAGAAAATTTGGAACTCAAAATTTTAATAAAATGAACATTAAAATTTTTTACATGTAATTGGGAACTATTTAATGAAATAAAACTATATAGAAAAAAAAAAACCCTAATCTCACTATAAATGAAACTAGAAGACAAAGGAAAGTTACAACTAAATAGAAGGACAGATCATGGATTTTCCTTGGAGAATCAAATAAAGGAGTTAGCAGGTTGGTTTTATCATATCATCCAAAATCAACAAAAAGCATAATTTCATGGGATACTTGGTCACCACATACTGCAGTGATCATGATAAATATTTGCAAAAAGGCCACCATAAAGATAATTGCATTTTAAGTGTCAAGAATGAAAAAAGGGAAATTCTAGAAGGAACTTAGAAAGATTCTCTAAATTCAATCATATATACTTTAATACTCAGTGATTTCAATCCAAAGACTGACATAGGGGAAGACAGAGATATATGCTTCTTTCAAAATATAGACCAATCACAAGAGAAAAAAAGAAGTCAAAGACCTAAAATAAGTCAAATTGGCTTTTTTGGCTACATACAAGGCTCACAGTTATACATGGCAAATACGTTCTTCAGGAAGAAAATTGTAAACCACTGGACAAAGACAGCACTGAATAACATTACATAAAATTAATATGACTATACATTAATGGACAGGAAATATCCAATTACTAAGAAATTGTTAGAAATAAGAATAAATTCAAAGCCAAATAAGAAAAATAAGAATAATATAGCAAGGAACAGACTTATTTGAAGAAGCCATTCATGCTGAAAAATAGGAAGTGGATGAAAGATGAGACATAAAGACAATGTAAATCAATGACCTAAACAAGACAAAAAGCCTAAATATTACTTTATCTCTTTGCCAAAGAGAAATACATGACAGTAAAGGACAATATCACTTTAGAATATAAAGTGCTTTGTAAAATATTAGGGAGGAAGATGATAAAAGATTATAAACAGTATTGCCCAATAAGAAAATGAGCAGAGGAAGGAAAAAGAAGTTTGTAGACTTAGTGAGTAATGGTGAGGCTCAATTAAGTCAGATAATCCTTAAAGAACTGAGGAATAAAAATAGGAAGACAACAAAAATTAAAAATTGAAAAGATGTGTCAAGATTTCTATAGCTATTTTTCTTGTCAATGGTAGTAGAAATGGTATTTGAATTTTAATATCATGGTCTTTGATGTGCTACACATCAGAAGAATACGTAGAATCTTACTAAGCAAACGTATCACAGAATCTCAGAGCTGGAAGGAATCTTAGTAGCTACCTGTCAAACTGTACTTTCTTCAGTTTACCCAACAAGTGTTCAGTATAGCCTTTGCTTGAAGACTTCCAGTTAAGGAAAACTTATTATTCTTCTGAGGTGGCCAATTTCACTTCTGGATAGCTCTATTTGTTAATAAGTTTTCCCTTACACTTGACCATATCATACATATGCAAAAATCATATAAGATTACTTGAAAAAAAAAAAAAGGTAACTTAGTTCAATGACATTTCAATTTTTTACACCAAGCAAGATATAAAACAGAAAGGCGCATGTTCACTTAAGTTATTTGTCATTGGTATGAAGGATATCTAATAATCTAATTATCCAAATGATAATCAATCAACATTCATTTAAGTGATTGCTATGTGCCAGGTACAGAATAAAAAATATAGATAAGGTAGTTTTGAGAGGGAGAATACTAGAAGTTTGAAGAATCAGAAAAGGTTTCATGTAGAAGTTGGAGCTTGAGCTCAATCTTGAAGAAAGCTAGAGACTGCAATAGAAAGAGGTGGAGATGGAGTGCATATCAGAAATTAGAGACAAGCACTACTAAGGCACGAGGTGGAGGTGGAGTGTCATGTGTAAAGGACAACAAAAAGGTCATTTTGGAGAGACTGTGGAGTGTGAGAAAGAGAATACCATATAAAGAAGGTGGGGCCAATTTGTGAAGACCATTAAAAGCCAAACAGAATTTACATTTTATCCTAGAGGTAATAGGAAATCACTGGTGTTAAATAAATAGGGGAAGTCTAGGGCCAGACAGAATAAAAAAGAATTGTACTGGCAGAAAAGGAAAGAGGGAGACAGAAAAGGATAAATTATATCACATGAAGAGGTGCAAAGATTTATTGCAGTAGAGGGAAAGAAGGGAGGGAGATGACCATTGTTTGAACCTTACTCTCATCGGATTTGGCTCAAAAAGGGAATACCATACACATTTAGTTGGTTATAGAAATCTATTTTACCCTACAGGGAAGTAGGAAGAAAGGGGAAAGAAAAGGAAGGGGGTGGATAGAAAAGAGGGCAGATTGAGGAAAATGGTGATCTGAAGCAAAATACTGGTGAGGAAGGAAAGGGAGAAAGGAGAAAGAAAAACATAAATGGGGGAGGGCAGAATAGGATGGAGAGAAAGACACAGTAATCATAACTGTGAATGTGAATGGGACAAACTCTCTCATAAAATGTAAGCAGACAGCAGAGTGGATTAAAAAAACATAATTCTACAATATGTTGTTTACAAGAAACACATTTTAAGCAGAGATACACACACACAGAGTAAAGGTAAAAGGCTGGAGCAGAATCTATTATGTTTCAAATGAAGTAAAAAAAAAAAAAAGTAGGGGTAACAATCCTGATCTCAGACAAAGCAAAAGCAAATAAAGATCTAATTAAAAGAGATAAGCAAGAAAACTACATCTTGCTAAAAGGTAACAAAGATAACAAAATAATATCAATATTAAACATATATGCACCAAGTGGTATAGCATCCAAATTCTTAGAGGAAAAGTTAAGTGAGTTATAGGAAAAACTAGACAGCACAACTATATACTAGTGGGAGACCTCAACCTCCCTGTCTCAAAACTAGATAACGCTAATCACAAAATAAACAAGAAAGAAGTTAAGGAGGTGAGTAGAATTTTAGAAAAGTTAGCTACAACAGACCTCTAGATACCTTTTTCTAAGTAATATATGACACCTACACAAAAACTGATCATGCACTATGGCATAAAAATTTCAAAATTCAATGCAGAAAGGCAGAAATACTAAATACATCCTTCTCAGATCATGATGCAAGAAAAATTACATGTAATAAAGGGCCATGGAAAGAGAGACTAAAAAGTAACCAGAAACTAAATAACCTAATCCTAAAGAATAAGTCAAATAACAAAGCATAAAAATAATAAATAATTATTGATTATTATCATCCAAGAGAATGATAATAATGAGACAATGTTCCAAAACTTATGGGATGCAGTCAAAACAGTTCTTAGGGAAAACTTTATATCTCTAAATGTTAACATGAATAAAATAGAGAAAGAAGAGATAAATGAATTGGGCATGCAACTAAAAAAGCTAGAAAAAGAACAAATTAAAAACCCCCAATTAAATATCAAATTAGAAATTCTGAAAATCAAAGGAGAGACTAATAAAATTGAAATTAAGAAAACCACTGAACTAATAAATAAAACCAAGCTGTTTTTTTTAAATTTTATTTTAGTTTGCATCATTCATTTCCACAAGATTTTGAGTTACATATTTTCTCCCCTTCTTTCCCTTACCCACCACCCCAAAACAGCCATCCCAGTGTGTCCCCCCTCCCCCAGTCTATTATCTCCTATGTC
>CM053589.1:101314949-101350271 GCA_028646515.1 Pseudochirops corinnae
TGGTTCTCTTTTATCTCTGGTTTTTTTTTTTTTCTTTTCCCAGTGATCACTCATTGGTTACAGCCCTTCTATATGAAGGTCTATATGACCTTCTATTGTACAATGTGAAAGTATTTGCAGATCCTATACACGATTGCACGCCACCATGGGGGGGGGGGGGAAGGGAGGGGAGAAAATCTGAAACTCAAGTGATTGTGAAACTGAATCTTGTAAATTAAAAGTAAATGAGCAAATAATAAAAAAAAAAAAGTACATTGTGTTTGGAACCAGAGGCTTTTAGGTTTGGATCCCAGCTGCAACTTAAAAACCTGTATAATCTTTGTAAGACACTTTACCTCTCAGGGCCCCAATATCTTCATCTCTAAAAAAAGAGCAATCTCGAAAGTCCTTTCCAGCCATAACCTAATAACTCCATTATTCTATATATGATTCAAGATCAGTGTTTGAAGGAATGATTATGTAAGGTTTGGTGGAAAAGGTGGAATTTAAGACAGATTGGGAAGGGTGAATAGTATTTGGAGAAGAAAGAAAGCCTTTTAAGAGATGGAATCAGAATAACCAAGGTTGCAAAGTTAATAAGTGTGTGAACATGTTAGGAAAATCAGCTTGACTGAAGGGGAGAATTCCAGCTGGTATATTTTTCTCCTGTTTAAGTAGTAGAAATAGTCTCATTTTATCAAAGGTTTTTGTTTTGGGGGGGGGGGTCTTTTTTTGCATTTTTGTTTCCATTATGACCAATCTAGTCTGGGATCTGTGAGCACTGTTGCTGTGACTTACTGCCACATATGACTTTTAAGGTCTATTGTGTTTTTCTACTTTTCTAGGTCTAATTGTGGACCATTTTCTTTGGTAAGTTCACCCGACAGAAGATTGGAATCAAAATACTTATTGGCTAATTGACTGACTGACTCTGTAAAAGAACTTTACACGTAACCAAGGAAAAACTAAGACAAAAGAAAATACAAACGGTATCAATTTCAAGTTTTAATCGAGTGAACAACAAATAGTTATTGCTGCATAGCTAGAGAATGTACCTGGTTCACAGGTAGACGTAGTCATCCTCAGGGTTGTTTGCTATCTAGAGTGCCCCTGAACACTTGGGTCAGTCTGGAATAAGGTTTGGATGCTCCGTAGCACCTTTATTCACTGTTCTCTTTGTTAGTTTTGCTAGAATATAACCCTGATATCAGAGTATCCTTCTTGCCACAATGATATAGGTACAATTTCAGGTGTGCCTATCATACAAAGATTTCTAGTTTGTGTCCTCACCTAGAGAAACCCTGAGAACATCAGAATTTGGCTCTTGAAAATCTGTCTAGCTCACGCTCCCATGCAGGGAAACTCTAAGAATGTCAGTATCTGGCTTGTTTTGCTTCTAAATTAAGGGCCTTTAGCTTTTTCTATCAGCATTCAGGTAAATAAAGCATTAAATATGGGGAAAAAATTTATTTCCATAATAAAATGCTTAAAGGACTTACACTTGAACCCATAAAAAATATCAGGAAAAACTCTTCTACTTCCTCCAGGAAGCTTTATAGGCTTTCCAGCTTATACACTGTATTCTAGTATTACTTGAACATCAGCCTTCCCCTCTTTCTCAGAGCAGCACAGCCTGCATGACTCACTTGTCAGTAAAAGTCACAGTCCGGGTTTACCCCTCTATATTGTGGCTCTGTCACTCATCTTCCCTTTCTTATGGGCCCATGGTGCCATGATTCCCTGCTGCAACCATCTATATCCCCTTTTGCTGCTCTATTGTCCTGTAATTTGGCATTCTTCTTTCCTTCTGGAGCAGATTCACATGTGTCTCAGTGTTTCCATCTTGTACTCACTCTTTCCTTCCAGGGACCACATAGATGCAGTATAATACAGCATCTAGTTCTATGTGTGGCTCAGCATTTCCATCAGTCTTGCCACTGTCTTCAGGTCCCCTTGTGTCTTCCTTCCATGGCCTATGTGGTTCCAGCTACCCTCCTGTATTTGCACCCTTAGAGTCTCCCCGGTATGGTAGAGCCCTGGGTATGATGGGGACTTACCCAACTCCTCTTGGCCATGCCCACTCTAAACAAGAGTTCTCAAAATCCATAACAGAAAAATTCAGTCAGTGGGAGATCCTAATTGGCCACATGTCCCTAATTGGCTACATGTCTTCTATCTAAGCACTCCTGTTTTTTGAATGAAAATGATAAAAAGCCTGAATCATACTGACAAAGTCAAGAATCATAGGTAAAGAAAACCCCCACCTTTGCCACCCATGTCTGTTCTTTGTGAGTGTTCATATCCTGAAGTACAATTTCTGAGCATCTTAGTGTCCTAGGGACTGAAACAGAGTTCTTAACTCCAGGGGCCTCTGGATAGTCAGGTGGCCAGTCCTGATGAGTAAGTGGTACAAAAAAAGGACTTCTTTTTCTCTCTGTGTGTGTATTTGCCACCAGAGATTTGAATACACATTAAAATGCTCCAAAATGAATATTTGAAAAATGTAGCTTATTCCTGGTTATTTACTCAGGCAACAATTTGTTATCCTGCTTATTTATTTGGGCAAAGGCATCACAAGATCATTCATTTTTCTGTTTTGTTTCTGTGGCAGCAAGAAAAATCTGGTGGGATGGGGTATTGGCTTGCTTCTCTTCCTCACCCCACTGAAAAGTTTGGGCACCTGGAGGTTTGAGCATTATAAGGGTAATCCCAAACCTCATGGCTAATTTTTTCTTAGCCGTTGCAGAAAGCTGTTTGAGAAAGAGAGAGGGGGGCGGCTAGGTGGCGCCGGCCATCTGGAGTCACACAGAGCACCGGCCCTGGAGTCAGGAGGAGAGAGAGATGGAGGGAGGGAGGGGGAGAGAGAGAAAGAGAGAGAGAGAGAGAGAGAGAGAGAGAGAGAAGAGAGAGAGTGAGAGTGTGTGTGTGTGTGTGTGTGTGTGTGTGTGTGTGTGTGTGCAGCATCTATTGAATTGTCCACAGGTGGTTATGGCCCCCAGCTTCTTTGGCTGTCATCATTGCTCCCCCAAACCTGAAATGTTTTCTGTAGGCCTTTCCCTGCATGTTGTGCTATGGCAGACACAACTCCTGCTCTGCCTAAAGCTTCTTGGGCTCTCTGTTTTCAATGACTCAAGAGAGCCTTTACAGATTTATTTAGGAGGAGGTTTTGGAGGGAAAACACCTAAATTTTCATTTCCCTGTTATGAAAGTCCAATAACTGGAAGGCTCTATTCTAAATGGAAAGACTCCCTTAAAGAGTCTTAAATACCCTTAAAGGTATTGGCCCCAGATGGCATGTTAAGGTTGTTTTCCCACTTGCTTCTTTATTTCCCACATTGATAGCCTATGGGAGTCCTCTGGGTGTGAAGCAGATCAAGGAGAGATTCCTCCTTGGGAATGTAGTGTTGAGCCCGGAGTTGCTAGCTGCACAACTACATGCGGTGTGTGCAAATGCTATCTGCTCATCTTCGTCAGCGCTCTCCCTCCAGGTGGAATTTAGAGCCTAGATCCCATTTCGGTATCTGTGTTCATGTTAGTTGTTATCTCCTCTAGGCTGGGCAGTTTCACTAAGAGAGGCTCGCTTTTCTCTCTGGGCCCCGTTGTAGGTCGTTTCTAAAAAACCTCTTGTTTATTGTTTTTGTGATTGTAGAAAATGTGGGACCTTGATTAGGTAACACGGCCTGGATTTCCTTTTGGAGGAAAAAATGGAAACTTCTGGATCTTTGTATGTGTCTCTTTTCTGTAGATTGTCAATATCCTCTGAATAATGGCTTATCTAAGTTACTAGTCAGTCAATGATAGAGACGCAAAACTATTCATAATTGTTTTCATGTTCTTTTTTCAAATTCATCCTGATGTTGATTTTCCCCTCCTTGACCTTAAAAAGCATATGTATTATTAAGAATCTCTGTTCAGTTCACCATTGCTTGAGCTTTATAAAAGCCTGCTCTGGGGCAGAGACCAATACGAATGCCACAACAGCAGTCTTTAGTGCCAGCATTCAGAGAGGGTCCAAGAATAGTTTCCCCATACTCTGGCCAGCAAGACCAGACATGTAGCTGTGGCCCTGCCCTGTTTAAGGTGTGGGCATGCCAGGCTCCCGGCACCAGAGGACAGTCCTGGAATTTTTATTCCTGTAACTTTTAGATCTTGGGTGTGCATGTTGGGGAAAGAAGGGAGGAGGAAGGCTAGAAGAGGGTGGCAAAGAAGGGGATAGAGAAAGGAGGCATGCTGGGCATGAAAAGAACTGTTGCTGGATACTTTTGAGAGGCAGGGAGGGGTTTGAACTATGGCATTTGCTTAGAGAGCCTTGCTTGGGCGGCACTGGCCCAAAAGAGTGTGTCCACACTTCCGCAGAGGGCCTGGTGGAGAACATGGTGGGCGTATGGAAAAGTTAATGAGGTTTGCAGACAACCCTGGTTGGATCCCAGCATGACTCACCTGCCAGCCTTCCAATCCAGGACTGTAGCCAACCACAGAGGCCAATCCACAAAGATAGGAGTGAGGTTCTAATGTACATTGGAGACATCAAAGATTTAGCCAGACCTGGAACTCAGTGATCTTTCCTTTTTATCCCAAGAAGGAGCTGGAAGTGTGGACTTCTTTGAACCTATCTTCAGAGATCTCTGGCAACTGCCCTGGTTTAGGCATCGGTAAACTACGTGCCAAAGATGGGGCACAAGCCAATTTTTGACCAGCTAGTTATGTTACCACATTTCCTTCCCCACCACTTTTCCAAGTCACCAACTACATTTCTCCCTGATGCCCCCACCCACTTGTCTGACAGTCATCCACCACTGAATACGCCATCTTTCCCCAAAACACACCCTAGAGTAAGCCTGGTTGCTTTACCACTGAAAGCCACCTCCCGCAGAGGTCAACAAGTTGGCACACCACTTTTGAAAAGTTGCCAACCCTGTCAAATTTGCCAGCTGAAGCTCAGCAACAACTGGCTTGAACCGTCACTTATACTTAACTTTGTCCTCTACCTCAAATCACACTGATGGGTATCATATTGTTTACTTACAAATTAGGTCATGGCTTCTATTTTGTCCTAGGTATCTCATCTATGTTTTTCTGTAAGATACTTGAAGTGCATGCTGATAGGTAGGTAGAGGGAACTTTAGAAGCATAGAATTTCAGATCCGTTTTTTTAGCCTGACTCTCTCATTTTAACAGATGAGGAAACTGAGACTCCAAAAGGTTAAATGACTTGCTCGGAAACACATAGCCAGTTACTGGCAGAATTGGGATTAGAATAAAGAGCTACTGACTCCCAGTCCAGTGCTTTCTCACCAAACTGCAGTCTTCTTTATCTCTGTAAGATATTTGGGCTTTATTTGTTTGTTTTACACAGTTATTAAAGTATCATGTACAAACAGGATCTTAATGGATGATTTTTGATTATGTTGATAATGGCAAGGAGAGCTTATAAAGGTCACTCAACACATATATATTCTCTCCCAGTGTAATAAAGGTAGATCACTCATGGGATTAAAATTAAGCTGTAGGAATGATGGGGTCTTTAAGGAGTTTGACTAGATTTTGAGCCAAGAAGAATATAGGAATAGACTCAGTTGATATTGGCACTTCTATTTCTGCTTATTTGTCTCCTGCTTTTCTCTAACTTCTTGCTCCCTCCTTTATACTTTGGGAAAGTCTCCTTTACTAAAAACCTACAGAATCCAGGAGTTCAAAGAGACCTCAGAAACCATCTAGCCCAAACCATTTCTGACTAAGAATTCCCTCTACAACATATCTGGGAGGTTGTCAGCACTTCTCTGCTTGAAAGCTTCTAGTGAGGAGTAATGCAAGGCAACCTATTCCACTTTTGCATAGTTGCAATCAGGAATGTGCTGATAAATGTATAATAATCAGCTTTCCAGAAGGAAAAAAAAGTATACATGATACATCTTTGGTGTTTAACCTACATTATTAAGATTTCCTACATCACTTTCTTAAGTCTAGAGAATCAATACAACAATAAGTCAAGCCATAATTTATGGTGTTTGCCAATTTCCAAAGTGTAAATACTCACGTTGAAATTTTAACAGTTGGCTCTCCTGAGCCAGTTCGAGCTGGCTCCAGTACATCCCTGGTTCTAACTGCAGTAAAGTGTTTTCCCTACCAGGCCTAAGTCTGTCTTTTTGCAATTTCTTGCCATTTCTGCTGGTTCTGCCCTCTGGAGCCAAACAAAACAAGTTGAATCCTTACATGAAAGTTTTTTCTCAAACTTAAAAACTGCCCTCATCTCTCCCCTAGGTCTTCTTCTCTCCATATTTAACATTTCCAGTTTTTCAGACAATTCTTGTATGTCCCCCTCACTGTTTTTGTGCCTCCTTTCAGAATATATTCCAGCTTGTAAATGTTCTTCCTGAAATATGGTGCCCTGAAACAAAGACAATTACAACATATTGGGTCTGACCAGGACAGAGCACAGTAGGCCTATCACTTTTACTCATTCTGGACACTGTGCTTCTCTTTACACAGCCTAGTAGAACACTAACTTTTTTTGGCTGACATTTCACTTTCATATGGTGATTCATGTTGAGATTTCAGTCTGTTAAAATCCCCAGATCTTTCACAGATGAACTGTTGTCTAGCCATAGCTCTCTAATCTTGTACTTTTGAAGTTGATTTTTTTTTTAAAAGTATAGTACTTTACCTTTGTCCCTCTGAAATTTCATCTTCCTATTCTAAAACACTGGACTGGAACTGTCAAGATCTTTTTGGCAAAGCAACAAGCACTTATTAAGCATTTTCTATATTCCAGGCACTGTGCTAAGTAATGAAGACAAAAATATAAGCTGAAAGAAAGGCAGTCCCTAACCTCAAGGATCTTCTATTCGAATGGAGTAAAGCTACCCATAAATGGGAGCTGAAATGGAGAAAAGTGTGAAATGTGGCCCGTCAGAAGCACAACTGGTGGGGTATTTAAGCATGATCAGTCTGAGCCCATCTCAAAATGGTGGTCAAGAAAGGAACCCAGCAGTGGGCAAAGGGACTAGCATGGCAGAGGGATGGAGATTGCAGCATGAGAAGGCAGTTGAGTCGTGGGGGCAAAGGCAGGAGACTCAGAAGCAGAGCTGGGAGGGAAATGACTGTCATCCAGCATGATCATGGTTATCCTTCTTAGTTCTGTATCATCTGAAAATATGACAAACTTATATCCTATGTCTTTGTCCAGATCATGGATTAAAAATGTCATGGAGCTAAGGATGGATCCAAGGGTGTTTTGCCACTAGAGACATCTCTTCAAGTTGAGGTAGAAAAATTAATGATGCCTCTATTGTACCTGTCCAAATCCACCTAACTGTACATTCTATCCTCTAGTCTCTGTATCTTGTCCACAAGGATAGATTGACAGACTTGTAAAAAAATGCTTTGTTGAAATCTAAGTATATTCAGACCTGTAGCATTCTCTGATCTATTAATCTGTGCTCCTTTTTCCACTTCTGACCCAGAGGGCAAGGTCCAAGCCCTGGGACACTGGGCTTCTGATTGTTGACAGTTCACTCTATCTTGTCCTGATCAAGACCCACAGCACCACTTCCTGGCCATCTCATATCATGCAGTTGTGTGCATAGCCTCCTCTCCCACCCCCTTCCAATGCTAGCTCTAAGGGCAGTGTTCAAATGAACCCAAGCATGTGTTCATGTTCTTGGAAAGGGCATATCATTTAATTGACCTATGACTCTAATAACCTTTTGCTCTGACTTCTCTGGCCACTACTCTTCCATGTATGTTAACTTCCCTTATATGAGGGATATATATATAGAATATGAAGATACATATATATAAAGAATATAAGCTCATTAAGGGCAAGTATCATCTTGTATGCTTGTATGTGTATCCCTAGTACTTTATACAGTGCCTAGCATATAATAAGTGCTTAATAAATGTTTTTCATTCATTCGCTGAGCCATCCATTCATTCTAGTTACTCTGTCACAATGGTCTCTTTTAAGCAGTATAATTTCTGTCTATGTCTTCAGAATTTCCTTTATAAGAGCTTTCCATCATGCCTCTTGTGCCAGCTTCCCCTGCAGAATATTTAGTCATTGAGTCCTTCCTACCCTTTCTCTGAATCCTTAGAAAAGCACTTTCTAAAAAGATAGAGTGCATGTCAAATTATATTGGGCTTTCCTTTTTTTTTCCTCTATTAGAAACTCTATGATGGAATGGTCACTTGCTACCTGTGTTCCTATTATTTCAACTTCAATAACCAATTCTTCTTTGGTCAGAATCAAATCTTGACTAAGAGACTACATTCCCAGGAAATATCTACTCTTTCCTCTCTTGCCTTGTGGATTCAGATGCCTTTGTGTTTCCCCTTAGCGCTGAAGCAAGAGTGGCTTTTCTAAATGGCAAAACCCTGAGGGGAAGCAAAGGCCTTGTTACTTTAGAGAGCAGCATTTGCTAAAGCCTCAAATGACCAGGACATTATGTGCTATACTAATCCAGCCTAATACAAACTTTAATTGACAAGGAACTGATGGTTTTCATTCTTCTTCTCTGACCTAACCCCAAGGATCCCTGGAGTCTTTGGGACTTGAGAGCCCGCAGTCATCCTCAGGGATCAATGCCAAGCCAGAGGAGTATTTAACTCTAAGCCAAGGCTAAGATTCTCGTCCAGTCATGTGTGAGTCAGCTAGTTGGCACAATAAATGAAGAAGTGGTCTGGGAGTTGGAAAGATTTGAGTTCAAATCCTGCCTCAGCTATTTCCTAGCTATGTGATCCACCTCTCTAGGGATTTGTTTCCTCCTCTATAAAACGAAGGATTTAGGCTCTGTGGTCCCTGCTATCCCCTCTAGCACCTAGTGAAGCCCATTATTCATCTGGCAGGGTTCAGGACCAGGGACAGCCCTAAAATTACCAAATATTTTTAGCATGATTTGAAGGACCCTGAAAAACCTTATTACCCAGTGCCTGTAATACCCTGGCAGTTGTCAATACTGCCAGCACTGTGATGCTGACAGCTAAGTGGTGCAGTGGTTAGAGTGCTGGGCCTTGAGTTAGCACTTGGCTTCAGATAAC
The DNA here is from genome assembly GCA_028646515.1 of Pseudochirops corinnae. Classification (NCBI taxonomy): domain Eukaryota; kingdom Metazoa; phylum Chordata; class Mammalia; order Diprotodontia; family Pseudocheiridae; genus Pseudochirops; species Pseudochirops corinnae. The sequence goes on from CM053589.1 coordinate 101,323,965, forward strand.
TTCTGTCTGCCTTACTTTCCTCATCTATAAAATGGGGATAGTAATAGCACCTACCTCCCAGACTTGTTGTGAGGATCAAATGAGATGATAATTATAAAGTGCTTAGTGCAGTGCCTCACATGGAGTAGGTGCTATATAATGTTAGCTATCAATATTATCTATTATTATACCTGGCACAAGAGTCCCTCCTCTGGCTTCAGCTATTGTCTCCAGAAAAACCAGTTAAAATGCAAATTTTGTTACCTGGATGTGATGACACACTGATCCATTAACAACTACCAACCTATTATTACTAATTTTGTTTACCCATTACCTATCAAAAGTTCCAACTTTGAGGTAATGAGATGGAGGACCAGCAAAGTGATAGGAGGAAGAGGTGGTATTCAGTGACTTCCACCACCTGGCTCCCACCTTCATCGTTAATATTATCTCCCATAAGTGTCCTATAAGAAAACCCTTCTGTGGTGAAACGGATTGCTTCATTACTGCCAACTTGATCTCTACTATTCCCCACTGGGTTTCTGCTCTTTAGAACCTGGTTTTCTGGTTCCCATCCACTAAGGTGCGTTGGCTAGAAAGCTTCTCTCTGACAAGGGCAAGCTAAGAGATCTTTTATCTATGTTTGAGGCTATGCACTACCACACTTAGCTAAGGGCAGTTGACAAAAGCCAGTCAAAATATCCCAGGCCAAGACTTTTTATTTTTATAAATAATTAAGGACAAATAAGGTATGTATGGGCTGCGAGGTGACACAGTGGATAGAGCACTGGGCTTGGAATCAGGAAGACTGAGGTGAGTTCAAATCTAGCCTGAGACACTTAATAGCTGTGTAATCCTAGGCAAGTCACTTAACCCTGTTTTCCTCAGTTTCCTCATCTGTAAAATGAGCTGGAGAAGAAAATGGCAAACTGCTCCAGTCTCTCTGCCAAGAAAACCCCAAATGAAGAGTGGGATATGACTGAAAAAAATGAGTCAACAACAACAACAAAGCATATACTTCCTTTGTTTACAAACTTTGCATGTAAAATATCATCCCTTCCCTTTCTACTTGTATGAGAGCCTTTCAAGATCCAGGTCCACAACTACCTCTTCCGCAAAGAGGTACCTGACTTCCTCTACCTCAATGATCACTTTCTCCCCTGAATTCTTATAGCCATACTATTCATTTGATTCTTCCTCTGTATAGTTTTGTACTGTTTGTTATTTATAATTTTATGTGCATATCTTCAGTCAGTACTTAAAGAAATTAATTCAGACTGTTCACTGGAGTTCAAATAATGAATATTCAAATACTAAAACTGAAGCTTAAATACTTTGGTCACATAATGAGAAGATAAGATTCATTGGAAAAGAACCTGATGTTGGGAAAGATTGAAGGCAAAAGGAAAAGGGGATGGCAGAGGATGAGATGGATGGATGGTGTCGTAGGAAAAATGAACATGATGGGGAGGCTAGGTGGAGCAGTGAATAGAGCACCAGCCCTGGAGTCAGGAGGACCCGAGTTCAAATACAGACTCAGACGCTTAAATACTTACTAGCCATGTAACCTTGGGCAAGTCACTTAACCCCAATTGCCTTACTTTCCCCCCTCCAAAAAGCAAGAAAAAATTGAACATGGGCTTGGACAGACTTCAAGAGATAGTGGAGGAAATAAGGGCCTGGCATGCTAAGATCCATGGGATTTTAAAGAGTCAGACATGACTGAATGAACAACAAACATACATATCCCATCTCCTCAGTCCTTGCTGATTTTTGAGGTACTCACAATGAAACTTTAACAATGGGCTCTACTAAGCTAGTCTGACCTGGCTTCAGCACACCCTTGCAATGCATGTTTTGGGAAACTTGGAAATATGACTGAAATGAGATGTGCATATAAAGATATTAATAACAGACTGGCACCTGGGATAAGGGGGATCACTGATAGGGAAAATGTGTGTAAATACACAAGCAATATCTTGAGGCTGGTCCTCTTCCATGGGATGAGCAGGAGCTTATAAGAGCGTAAACTTTGACTGAGATTATTTCTTCCCTAGTCAGCATGAAATATGTTATTGGAGACCTGGGTCATCATGTGGGCTGGCCCTGAGGGTGGGAGGAGGTGAGCATCAAGCTGTTGTTGGAGGCCTGGGTCATCATGTGGACTGGCCCTGAGGGTGGGAGGAGGTGAGCATCAAGCTGTTGTTGGAGGCCTGGGTCATCATGTGGGCTGGCCCTAGGGGTGGGATGAGGTGAGCATCAAGCTGCTGCAGGGCCAATTGTATGTCCCTTTATAGCCTCAAGTGTAGGAGCCTTTAATTCTCCCAACTTCAAGGAGCATTGCCAATTTGAAGTCAGTCCTCAGAATAAGCAATTTTTGGTTGTGGCTACCATCCCTCAGTTATAAAATTAACTTGATATGTAAGGGAAAACAGGACAAACAAATGGTTGGAAATGAGACAAGAACCTTAGTCCACCCTGGGCCCTCATTTCAGGATAGTGTCCTTCTTTGGCTTAAGAAATCCTCTTGGCCTCACCAGAGAGAAAGGAGAAAAAAAACAAACCAACAACAGAATTTAAACCTTGTGTGGGTGTCCACTATTTCCTATGAGAAACACACCCAACCACCACCTCAGGCCACAAGACTGCTCCACTCAGGACTAACTCCCTAAGCCCCTCTTCTTTGGCTTACCAACCCCACATAGAAGAAAGATGAAGGGTACCCAGAGGCCTGTTCCTTGGTCAGAATCAACTCTAGATTAGGAGACCACACGCCCTGGAAACACCTTCTTCCTTCTGGATTGAGATCCTTTTTGTTTTCCCTTGTCCCTCAAGCAAGGGTGGCTTTTCTAAATGACAAGACCCTGAAGGGAAGCAAAGGCCTAGTAACTTTTCATAGCAATATTTACTGAAGGCTCAAATGGCCTGGCCATTACATGCTGTACTAAACCAGCTCAACACAAATATTAATTAACAAGAAACTAATCATCTTCATTCTTGCTCTCTGACCTAAACCCGGGGATCTAGATCCCACAGTATTCCTGAGGGATCAATGCCAGTCTTTATGGGTATCTACTCTAAGCCTAGACTGGATTCCATTCTAGGTGGCTGTCAATCTAGTGAAGAGAGCTACTTATGCAATATAACTATAAAGTAATTGTAGAACCCAAAGTGTTATGAAAAGAGCATTATAGTTGGAGTTGAGACATAGGTTCAAATCCTGCTTCTGTCACTATCTGTGTAACCCTGGGGAAATCATTTCAGTTCTCTGGGTTGCAATCAAATGGAAGGCTTGAAATAGAAAATCTTTAAGATGCTTCCAGTTCCAAATCCTATGATCCTATGAGACTGGTTTTCAAATTGATACTATTTTTGCACTAATTCATGGGATTCAGGTGAAATGGGAAAACAGGGGAAAAAAATACCATAAAATTAAACCTTTTGTGCCCAAAATTCAATTTCAGTTTGAGCAAGCTAACTTTGGGAACTTTGAATGGACCTCAGGTAGGCTGGCTTAATAATCACTCAACAAGCTTCCCTTTGGGGATTTACAACATGGGCCAAGCCTGTCACTAGGCTCTATGAGATGCTGTATCTTGGCAACAAACACCTCATGTAATAGGGACACAACAGAGCTAATGCAGCATGAAATGTTCTTTTTGGAACCAGCCAATCCAGACTGTGTTTCATAACATCACTTACATTGAAAAGCGGTAGATAGCTTCACTGCCTTTTATTGCTAGCCTTCCTTCCTTGATACAGCACAGCCAGGGACAGCAACACAGCATGAGACCTGAAATCTCTGTTCCTTTTAACAGTTTCCTTTGACTGAGAGGACTTAATGCTTTCCCTTCACACTCTGTACCCTTTTCAGAGGACGTCTCTTCTAATGAAGAGATGGGGTTAGGGCACCCATGAAACCAAATGTATAACTGGGGTTCCTGTCAGTCTGTAGGTTGACCATCCCTCATTAATGCCAGCAGATCTTCCTTAAGTGGATATCTGTGTATTTATAGATAGTTAACTGTAGGTATATGTGTACATACATATGCACACGTGTATTTGCACATATGTATATATACATGTGTGTTTATATATATGTGTTTATATAATATATGTGTGTTTATATATATTATATTATGTTTATATGTTTGTGTATTATATATTTGTGTATTTATATGTATGTGTATATGTGTGTACATATATATGTATATATATGTACACACACATGCATACATACATATTCAGAACCTCTGGGGTTATGTCAGAAAAAAAAGAATCTATAGTCACACTATCCAGATACTTCTCTCTGAAATGGCAAAATTGATTTAAAGATCTGTCATTCTTGGTGTGGTAAATAAGCATTTGTCCCCTAATACATTAGATGAACAACACTTTTTGAACTTCTTCCAGTGAAAGGAAGCAATTTAATATGCCCTCAGTGTTAGGACCTTGGGGCAATGTGGTCTACAGAGGACATAAAGAAAAATAATTAAATCCAGCCATAGAAAATTTCCTTCCCATCTCCCACCTTCCCCTGTCTATCTCCAAGTAACAAGTGCCTGCAGTGCCACAGTTGTGCAGGAGAGAGATCATTAGGAAGTAGCTTCAGGGTATGTGAGTGGTTATTTGGGAGTCCATCGTGGCACTATAAGCATGGTGGCATGGACAGAGAGTCAGGGCTGTGGTCAGAGTATGTTCTGGGAGTACATTGGGGTAAGATTAGAGAGTGAGAGGGTCAGAGTGGGTGAAGTGTGAGTACTGAGCTGAATAGAACAAGGAAGTGAGAACATGCTCTAAGGTTGGGGATAAGGCTGTGGGTGACCTTGGGCCGCTGGTAATGCCTGCTTCTAGTACCGTTGAGTAATGACTAAAGACTGTAAGATCAGATCCTGTCCCTTCAATTCAGTAAACATTAAATTCTTACATTTATTAAGTCTCAAAGTTATAAAGATGAGAATCACAAGAAGTGCCTACTTTGATTCTTTGAGAAGCTTACATTCTACTTGGAGATATAACATATAAATACATGAGTGAATACAGCATGGGATCTGAGGTCTTCTTGGGTTCTGTTTTAAAAGGAGAGTAGAGGTATAGAGTAGAAAAAGGGACTTAGGGTGCTGATTCCTAAGAATTCTCAGCAATCTAATTCTCAGTAAGCTGGTTCTCCTAGGAGCTGCTTAGTAAAGGAGGATCTAGCCTTTTTGAGTAGGTTTTTTGTTATTCAGTCATTTCTCAGTTGTGTCCAAGTCTTTGTAACCCCTTTTAGGGTTTTCTTGGCAGGGATACTGGAGTGGTTTGCCATTTTCCTTTTCCAGCTCATTTTACAGATGAGGAAACTGAGGCAAACAGGGGTTAAGTGACTTGCTCAGGGTCACACAACTGGTAAGTGTCTGAGGTCACATTTGAATTCAGGAAGAGGAGTCTCCCTAATTTCAGGTCTGGCAGTCTATTCACAGCACTACTTACTTGCCCTTTTTGAATAGTAATCCCATTTACATGTCAAATTGAAGACCTGATAGTTGTACTGTTACAGAATTAATTACTGACAAAACACATGATGACAAAATACTATGTTAATTTGTGTTTTATTAATCTTACCAGCATTTACATACATTTGAAAAATGACAATATGCAAATGTGAGACAGTTATTCAGTCTGTAGAAGGCATGTTTCCTTATTCATCCTGCTGAATCATTCAGCAAGATAGCTGGTACACATACAGGCCTCTCACAAAGACCACATGGAATCCATGGATCCATGGATTAATCCATGGCCAAGTAGCACCTTATGCTTCCATTTGTATGGTGGTTATTGATACTCTTTCAAGGTCTATGGTGCACTTATACCTTATATTTGTAAAGCAGTTCAAAACACTCTTAGGTTGAGCTAGTCCTTAAAATAATCTTGTGAGATATAGAGCCAACTCTATTTCACAGACAAGGAAGCTGCAGAGAAAGTAGATGAGAGACTATTAGTTGGTGAAGTAGATACAATGCTAGATTTAGAATCAGGAAAACCTGACTTCTAAACCATCCTCAGATGTTTACAAGCTCTGTGACTCTGAGGAAGTTACTTAACCTCTGTCTCCCCCAAATTCCTCATCTGTACAGTGAGGTTAATAATTGAATCTATACAATTATCTACACAAATAATTTTCTAGGGCTATTTGTTAGCATACAATGAGGTATTTGTAAAGTACTCTGCAAACTCTAAAACACCATTTTAAAAAGGAAATTAAATTTTTTAAAAAACCTTTCAAAAAGATAATTTTTTTCAAGATCATATAGTAAGATAATACCTTATACTTACTCACTCATATGTGTCTTCAAGCTCAATTACTCACCAGGCTTCAGGTTTTCTTATGTCCTTATCCCTTCCCTCCCTCCACATTCTCCTTCCTTATTTAGGGACAGAGGCCCTAGACCTGCCAGTACTACATCATTATAGTCCTCCAAAGGAAGATTTTGCTCCATGGGGATTGGTACTGGGAACAATCACTCCAACGACTACAGTCAAAGGCCACGTGCCTCCAGACCCCACCCTGATTTTTATTTTCCCCTCCTTTATCCAGGCTCAGATGTCTATGCTGGGGGTTCCCAGGCGGCCTCACTTTCACAGTCACACTTTCATTCTCTGTGTCAGCTTTGATTGTTATAAAAACATGGTCCTCTACTCATTCCACATACCCATGGGCTCATGAGGAAAATTGCCTGACATCCTTTATAGCCCTGAGGGACATGTATGGGAAACTTTCACCTTTTATATATAGCTACTGAAAGGTCCTTTCTCCTTAGAGGTCCCTAGTACTTAACACAGCTAGAACCAAGATTAGAACCCTAGACTCTAGACTCAGGCCAGTGTTTTTCCTGTTACTCTGTGAGATCAGGAGAATTTTTACTGCCTGCTTTGTTGAGGTTGTACAACCCAAGTGACTTTTGGGGAACTTACTGAAACCGTCTTATTTGACTGATGAAAAGGCTTCTGCCATTATTTTATAGATTTACACAGAAATCTCTATTGGTTGCAGGGTTGGGTAAGGGGTAAGGGTGAAATGAGTACAGAAACGGACTAGAGTTTGTGTGTATATATCCCAGTGAATTTGCCACAGTAAGGGCACGGCCAGGAGCAACAAAGGTTTTTCTTTCCTCAAGCCACAAAAAAAAAAAAAAAAAAGCCCAGCCTGGCAGCTGAGGCAAGCAGGGCTTAGCATTACAACACTGAACTGTGAAGGGCAAACCCGGCAATTAGCAGAGGAGAAATGGAGAAAAGAGGCAGGCACAATGGAAAACCCGTTAAAACACAAGACATAATTGCAGGGTGTGTCAACTATAGGATCCAATTCAAGGGGAGGTACACTTTCAAATGGTGACTACCTATGTGCTAGTGTATAATCCCTGAGACAGCTCTGGAGGAGGGCAGGGGAGGAGTTTCCTGATGGATGAGCCTACAGAGGTTCATTTCAGGCTCAGATAAACTTACTCCCCAACCCCCCAACTCTCCCAACAGGGGCCAATCAAGGCTGAGAATGCCCTTAATGAAGCTGACCTTGGCCTTTTCTTCTGTTCTGGGAAAGGAAAGATCCTTCCAACTAGCCCCAAAGCAAATCAGCCTTCCTAACCATTCAGCCCAGCCAGGTTGGTGTCTGCAGTGGAGAAGATTAGGCTGAGTTGCCAATTCCTCTGAGCAGCCTCCAATGTTTAGCTTTTCCCTTGGTTTATGTTCTCTCTTTGGCACTAAGAACCTAGCTAAGATTCTCCGTATAGGGAGGTCAGCAATGCCTCTTCCCTTCCCTCTACCCCACACACTCCCAAAAACATTTGGTCTAAGAGTGTCAGGGATCTAGAGATTAGATTCAGATTAATGCACATTCCTTGAGCAAGAAGAGATGTCTGAAGGCCAGGGAGTATTTGGCTTATATGACCACTTTGGGGTAGGGAGCAAGGGAGGGATCACATACAGCTTTGCTTTTATTTCTCCTATATTTGCGTATAATTCATGGAGCCAAAGAATGCAAGAGCAGGAAGGGATAGCCTTAGCTATCTTACAATAGCCTTCATTTTACAAACAAGAAAATAGGCCCGAAGGGGGTCGAATGATTTGCCCAAGATCACAAGGCTTGTTTGTGGGTCCTTCCCTTTTTAGTAATAGGGGAACCACCCCACTAATGTTTCCATAGACGGGATTGCATGTGGCAGCATGATCCAGTCGAAGGAGCTATTGCACGTGGAGTTGAGAAATTGGGTCAGAGTCTTACATTAGTCATTCCTTTACTGTCTAACCTGAGGAAAATCAATCAAGCCAATCTTTTTTCTCAATCATGCTGGGAAATTCATTCACAGGTAGGCCATCTAGGATAGTGGGATGTCAGTTGGTCTAGGAGCTAGGAAAGGAGTCTTGTGTTTCAGTTTCTGGCCGTACCTCTAATTTGCCACATTATAAGGGCAAATCATATTTTCTATTGTTCCTATGAGCTTAAATTTCCTCAATTCTACCAGATTACTTCTAAGATATACTTTGGGACTGAAATGATTCATTCATTTATCCAGTCAACAATTTTGTCCCGAGTAGCTATCATTTTGTACAATCTAATAAGCATTTTTTAAGGCTCTACTATGTGCAAGGCCCTGAGGAGGAAAGATGAAAGGATTCTCAGAGAGTGGTATGGAGGGAAAAAGGGGGTCCTTTCAACTTTTACTTGTCTGGGCAAATGTGGCCTGGATCCAGAACCTCTTTGCTCTAGCCAGGGTTGAGTTCAGGAGCGTAATGGAGATTCCCTGCAGTAAAAATTTGGGAAAATCGTTCTATGACTGTTTTTCCTGGCCCCAGAGGTAACAAGCTGGCTCTGGTGTGGGTGTCTGTGTAAGTATAAGTTCAAGTTTGTAAAAATGTGTTATAAAAGAAAATTTCTATGTAAATTCTTGAGGGCTTATAAGAACATTTGAATATGGTCCTTGTCCTCAAGAAGCTTATAGTCAACCAATCAATAAGCATTTATTAAGTGCCTGCTGTGTGATACATACCCTCCTCAGTGCTGGGGGTACAAAGACAAACCACAACAGCAACAATTGCAACAATTTCTATCTCTGTCTCTCTCTGTATCTCTCTCTCTTTGTCTCTGTCTCTCTATCTCTCTCTCTTCTCTCTCTGTCTCTCTGTCTTTTTCTTTGTCTCTTTCTCCCCTGCCCCTCCCCCCCATCCCTGGATCACTCTCCCTCTTCTGCTCTTACTAATTGACTTCAACTAAAATCTCATCCTTTAATTCTAATGCCTTCCCTCTGTTAATTATTTCCTATTTACCTTGTATGTAACCTCCTTCATGAACATTTGTTTGCATGGTGTCTTCCCTGGAAGATTGCAAGTTCTTTGAGGCCAGGGACTGTCTTTGTTTCTTCTTTAGTCCCCAGCACTTAGTACAGTGCCTGGCATGTAGTTGGTGCTTAATAAAGGTTGACTGATTGATTGACTGTGTCACTGTTTTATCTCTCTGTCTCCATCTCTTTTTGTCTCTGTCTCATTCTCTCTAGCTTTTATTTCCAAAATACTCTGGGTTTTTTGTAATCTTAGGGGTTCTATTTTATTCTGAGTAGGGGTTTATGGGCTTCCCCAGACTGCTAGAAGAGTCTAAGACACACAAAAAAGGTTAAGAATCCCTGATCTAATTTAACCTTTATTATCTCTGTTCTTTATTTGGGATGTTATATTTCCAAGGAATTGTTTACCCTTTTACTTAAAATATTTAACACACACACACACACACACACACACACACACACACACACACACCCCTTTTTGTTTCTATCACTTTAAGAGTCTTTGGTCTAAGAATTTTTTTTTAAAGCAGCTGGGAATAATAACTAGCTCTTGATACTGAAATCCTGGGAATTTTGCCTGAGTCATCCTGAGCCTCCTCAGTCTACCTGGATTGCAGTGGTTAATGTAGCCATTAAAACCTCTCCCTGACTGAGAGCTTTTTATATGTTGCCCATGGGGCAGAGATTTGGGAGCCTCTGATTTGCCATAAGGTTTGTATGAATTTTTTTTATTTTAGGAATCAAAATGCTAACCAGCTGTATAGGTCATTTTATGACTCTCTACTAACAAATGTTGAAAAGAGGATGGCAGGGTCAGCTTGTTACCTTTGGGGCCGGGGGGGAAAGCAGCTACAGAATGATTTTCCCAGACTTTTACTGCAGGGAAGAAAGCAGAGAATCTTCATTATGCTCCTGAACTCAAACCTGGCCAGAACAAAGAGGTCCTGGATCCAGGCCACATTCGCCCGAACAAGTAAAAGTTGAAAGGCCCCCATTTTTTTCCACACCATCCTCTAAGAATGTCTGAAATAATGAAAAGGATGTAAGCGGGAAAAGGTTACCCCCCCAAAAAAAAGAGAAAGAAAGAGAGGCCTTTGAGGATGAAAGGCTGAATTCTGTCATTCCATTGAAAAAGCACTTTCCGTTTGTTCTTGTGCAGTTTAAAGGAGTGCAGAATATTGTCATTTTGAAATTATTTCATTTTAAGCATTTACTTTGGGGGTTTCTTTCCATTTTGTACTTTTTCTTCTTGTACCATGTCCCTTACATAAAAGGCTGGTGAGCTTGAGCAGAAAGAGGAAGGTCATTCCATGAGATGTTGGTTTGTTAGTTGGCCTTTGATTTTCCGAAGCAGCAGCAGGGCTCCTTTTCTTATCATTTGAGGGCTGTTTCCCTTCTTCCAGCCAGATCTTGCACCATCACAGTTACTTATAAGTTATTCTCAGATTTTTGCCTTGAATAATTCCTCCAACAAAAAACAATTTCTGTTAAGTTGTTCAAGCTGCCCATACCAAACTCAAAGGATGAAAGGACTCTTTGAAGGCTTTTTCCTATACCCCCCCAAAAAAAATCCCCTACTGATATTGAAAAACTTTTCTGGAAATAACGCTAAGGTATGGGAATGCATTCACAAATGTATTACAACAACATTTTAAAAAAATACTGAGAAAGCTTTAATTGTTGAGTAGAAGTAAGACTTTCCTTCAGTAAATATTTGGAACCTAGTGTGTACAAAGCACAGTAGGTTGGGCTTCAGACTCTAGATGAGGTTTAAAGTTTAGATAAAATAGTCCCTGCCTTCCTGAAACTTATAGTTTAGTAGAGGGATAAAGCATTAATATTGATGTTTTCAGTCATGTCAGACTCTTCATGATCCCATTTGGGGATTTCTTGGCAAAGATACCAGAATGGTTTGCCATTTCATTCTCCAGCTCATTTTGCAGATGAGAAAACGAGGGCAAACAGGGTTAAGTGACTAGCCTAAGGTCACATAGTAAGTACCTGAGGTCAAATTTGAAGTCAGGATGATAAGTCTTCTTGATTCCAGGTCTGGCACTTCATCCACTATACCACCTAGCTGTCCTAAGCATTAATTAATTAACTAATATTATGTTAGTGTAAAACAAAATGCTCTCTGAGGCAAAGGAGAAAGTCATTATCCAGAAGGAAATCAAAGAAGGAATTAGATACTGACCTTTTTAGAGAGCTTCCATAGCATGTTTACCATTTATAGTTTGCTTTAGTCAGAAGATAGTATTTGGCAGAGAACGTTCCATATGAGAGATGACTTTCAGTCACAGTAAACTCTTGATTTATCCACATTAGTAAAGAAAAGCAAGAGTATAGATAAAACAACAGATCATGCAGAAACCACAAGCAGTCACTGATGATCTTGTCCTTCCCCATCACTGGTACTACCTTCTAGCCAGGACCATGATAAATGAGAAAGGGGCAACCCCAACACAGCAGAGGCATGGGGGAGCTGACCTAGTGGTGAACCTTCTAATGGGACATGGGTCTAGAACCAGCAGGGTTGTGGGAGAAGGTAGCTCTGGGTCATCTAAATACTCTCCATTGCACAAAATAACTGATGTTCCCATCATCAGAAGCTGACTATAGGACCTTTATATAGCCATGGAAAAGAGCCTCAAAAAGAAAAATCAAAACCAAGCAGTTGTAAGGGGAAATCTGGTAGCTCAGAAAACTCAGTATATATAGTCTGGGCCCAGGATGGGCTGGGGAGAGTAAAAATCTTATACTTGAGCATTCAAAAGGGAATCATTTTGGACAGGCTCTCTGTTGTACAGGTGGTCTTTTAGTCCTTGGACTGAAGTACCAAGGATGGCTGTTAGTCTGAAACATAGCTCCCTGAATAACTAGACCAGCTCCTTAAAATAAACCAGCCTCTTCATTGGATCTGTCTGGTATTTCTGGCTTTCTCAAATGAAACCCTTGTATTATACTGTGAAAACTAGTCTTCTCCAATACTCAGAATTCATAGAGCTGGAAAAGACCTCAAGAGATTAGCTGGTCCAGCTCCTTGCCTTCAGAAAGGCATCCCCATGCCCTGCCAGACAAGTAAATCCAGGCAGTTTAAAAGGTGTTAGATGCTACATTCCTCTCTGTCCCCAAGAAAGTGAATCATTTGGAAGTATCACATCCCTTGCTCCTCAGATATAAATCAATATTTAACTTCAGGGCACTGCTACTGGATCAGTGAGTGCTATTGATTTTACTTTGTACCCATTTTGAATTTGACAACATCACACCAATTGGTGGCACTAGCAGAGATTGTTGTGGACTCCAGAGTTAGTGTTTGTTCCAGAGATATTTCCAAATTGACATATCCTTGCCTTAGGGACCTGAGTAAGAAATTGGCAACATCTTAAGGTCATTCACAAATGTAAAATTTATTGGTTGTTTGATGTAGGGAACCATCAGCAGGTAGCACTAAATGCTACCTGAAATAAAAGACAATTACAGCAGATAATCTATATCACAGTCAAGGAAATGTTTTGCTTTTGGGTGTTTTGACTTATGGGATGAATTGATTGGTAAATAAGGTGCCATGTCACGTGGATACACCTGACATGCTGTGCTCCCACTGGTAGTCCTGGGTTTTAAAGATATTTTAGGATTGAAATCTGGAAGGAATATTATGTAGTCTAGCAGTTGTCAAAGTATGGTCTAGGGCCATCTTGAGGGGGAAATCCCTGAGATAATTTCAGAGGACCTACAAGGTCAAAGCTATTCATAAGAATATAAAGATATTTTAATTTTAAGATTATAAAGGAGTCTTGAGACCAAAAAATTGAGATGTGCTTATTTAGATTAACCCTTTCATTTTAATAGGTAAGGAAATAGAAACCCAGAGAGGGATGATTTATTCAAGGTCCTCCAGTTATTAAGCAACAGAGCTGGCATTCTAGGCCAGATCTTCTGACTTTATGACTTCAAATCTAATGCCTGTTTCATCATACCATGCTACTTCTCTACAGGCAAATTTTTCATGAATTTTTCTGTGGTTGGAGGAAATATTTTTTAAAAACCCTCTAAAATACTAAAATCTGAGTTATTAGAAAGAAATTATTTCAAATGAATACTGAACTTTTTAAGCTTTGTTATAGGGCCAGAGCCCAGGAAGGTCCAAGATTAGATTAACATGTAAGTTTAAATGAAAACACAGCCTTAAGTCCGTTTGCTGGTTTATCACTGATATTTTTGTCAACATCCTCTCCTTCCTTCCTTGTGGCCCTTCCTTAGTGTTTTTATCTTTCTCTGAAAGTTGTGTGACTAAAACAAGAGCAATCAATAAGCTAGTAGAATCTACTTCAACCAGAACAGACAGTTCTATCAAGACAGAAGTCAACTGAAAGCAATGTCAGACGACCTAGATAATCCTTATGTTTCAGAGTCCTAAAATTACAGGTTTAGAATAGACCTCATTGGCCATCTAATCTAACCTATACCTGGAAAAAAAAAAAAAGAGTATTGTCAAGTTGGGGAGGGATCGAGGACAATGAATGATTGAACAGTGAATAAAACTGATGGGAGGAGTTGGAGAGGCAGAAGGAGGGAAAAAAGTTAGATTACCAGAAAAAAAGTGGCAGCAGGTTTTTTAAAAATTAGTTTGTTTTTTTAAGACCCTACTCAACTATTCACAAAGAGGTCAGCGTAATGGAGCCAGAGAAAAAGAAAAAGCAATCTTAAGGAGTAAGTGTAAAGTCTAAAGCATTAGAAGGGACCACAAAAGATATCTAGTTAAACTCCTCATTTTACAGATGAAAAAATAGAGAACCAAGAAATGAAGTGATTCACCCAAGGTCAGATTGAGAATGTCAGAATCAAGAGCTGAAATCGCTCTCCAGCTCTAGGGCTAGTAGTACTTTTTCCAGGGTTTCATGCCTCTTCTTTATATTTAGACACTATAATTTGGTGACACAGTACAAAATGTACATGGTAAGTCATTTTGAACCAGATTGACATAGGGTCCTTTAAAATGAACCCAAGGTAGCTTTGGAAAAACTGGAATGTGTGCACAATCTGTAGGCAAAAACATCAGGCGTTTGTATTTTGATTCAACCTGTAAGGACCTCGTAATTGAAACTTTGTGAGGAAAGTGGGTAACTTAGAAATAACATAACAAGCCTGAAATTGTTTGTCAGTATCATAGATTCATATTGAGTCACTGAAGTCTGATAATATTTAGTGTACTTAAAACTTAACTTTGCACACATAAAAACCAAATGAAAATAAACTCAAGACTATATAACTTGTTTCCTGTACCTTACTTCCTGGCCTTTATTGATGAATATGGATATTTTGGGTGGGTAAGGAGAGGGTTCACAACTGTGAATTCATCTTACAAAAGCACTCCTTGTATATAGAAACTTCTTCTAGCCTATGGGGCACTGGGAGGTTAAGCAGATCCCCAGCTAACATGTGTTCCAAGCAGGATTTGAATCTAGATCTTCTTGATACCATGGCACCATGGCTGGTCCTCTACCTACTATACCATTCTACCTCTTAGAAACATTTTTACATAGTTTCAATTAGAATGCATATTATATTCTGCTTTTCTCACTTAATATTATCTCTCATAAACATTTCTTATGTTAACATAAGGTTAAATCTTTTTTTTTTTATTTACAAAGAAAAAATATTTGTCCTAGTATTTCCCCCCATAATTTAGGCATCTGTGAAGCTCTGTTATAACTAGGAGAGTTCTCCAAGTGTCATTTGAGAACAAAAAAGAATGTAAAATATGTCAGCTGAAAACAGCTGACTAGCAATTCAGATGTTTCAATCTTCATTTGCTCAGCATGCAAAGATAAAAAGAAATAAATGGTCTAATTTGCCCTTCTTTCAGTTCAGAGGCAGAACTGAGAGACCAAGCTGCTAGTTCCTTAAATCCTTCCACTCTCAGAAGATCCTGTGTCAATGTTACCTGCACATCTGTCTCTGCCTGGTACTTAGCTGCTAGGGAGAAGGATTAATCAAAATATGCAAAAATGGAGTAAACCAAATAACAGGCCTTCCTTTCCTATCATCAGACACCTTCGACGACATAAAATAATTGTATAGGTAAGATGTTCGTTCATAAGTGACAAACATTGGTGCCAAATCCTAACTAACTCTTTCAGAGTATCCTTTTATTATAACTTAGGAACCATGCTATATGCCTGGAGTAGGCATTCAACAGTTTAGTGGAGTTGCAAAGAATGGAAATGGTCCCCACACTTAGGATGGTGCTGAGAAGGCCTTCTTCAAGTCAGCTGCGGCTAATCATAGAAAAGCCATACATTCCAGGTGATGAGACTGTTTGGAGGAGGAAATACTTTTAAAATGTAATGAGGATGCAGGGTATACAGATGTGAAGAAGTAAAAATGCTAGGACTGTTTGCAAGACAAAATGAGCTCATAAAATGAGCATTCAAGTTTCCTTAAAGGCTTGTGCTTATGCCTCCATTGGAGACACTTAACTCTTTCTTTCTCAATTATTTCCATTTTTTCCCTTTGACTCCTTATACATTTTTATTAGTTTTCCACTTCTTGTTGCTTTTCACAGATACATTTTA
This sequence comes from Pseudochirops corinnae, assembly GCA_028646515.1. NCBI lineage: Eukaryota > Metazoa > Chordata > Mammalia > Diprotodontia > Pseudocheiridae > Pseudochirops > Pseudochirops corinnae. Next base: position 101,339,836 of record CM053589.1, read on the forward strand.
TTAACATGCAAATTACAGCAAGCAGCTTGCCTGTAAATACCACACTAATTATTAAAACTTCTATGGCTCATCAGAATTCTGAATTCTAATTGGCTACACAATTGCCCATAATGCACAATAACCTGATTTGGAGCCATACAAATTTCTGAATCTACATAATAAAAGCAATCCAGAGGGCAGATGAATGTACACCTATTTTACATGTGTCTTCAAGGTCAAATAACCTCCTTTTTCCTCATTTCTTACAAATCTACATATTCATAGAGACTTTTGTACAATTAATGTGATGGAAGATTAAATGGTTGCAGATTAAGAACAAACCCTACTGTTCTAATTAGAGTGAAAGTTACTTAGTCAATCAGATTAGAATTCCAAATTCAAACTAGCTAACACATAAGCATAACAATGGAAAAACATCATCCAAAGACTTCTAACTCTTCAGAATGGGGAAAAGAACAAAGAACAAAAACGGCTCGCTTCAGTGCTAATTCTCCCCTAATGGGCATACGGTGATAAAATACAACCAGTGATTGATGAGTGTATGTAAAAGAGAGAGAACAGAATTGTAGTGTTGGAGCACAGATTTTCTACTCATCCTGCTCTTTTTATTGTAGCCAAAAGTTGGAAACAAAGTGTGTGCCCACTAATCCAGAAATGACTTAAGAAATGGTGGCATATGAATATAATAGAATATTATTGTGCCATAAAAAGTGACAGATATGAGTCAGTCAGAGAAACATGGGACTTAAACTAAAGTTTTTGTTTTGTTTTGAGCTAAAGAGTGCTATGACTAGTTCAATGCAGAAGGAGGGATAGTTTGCAAAGAATATGAAAGACCGGGTAGAAAAGAAAATGAACGATGAGTCTGTTGCAATAATTTAGGTAGTTAGTAATGAGGATATTAAGGTAATGACAGTGAGAGTGGGGGAAAAAATGGTATTGGCAATGATTGGTATAGAGAGAGAAATCATCAAGATAATAACAAAAAAAGAAAATTTGAGAAAGAAAAAGACATCAGTTTTAGACATGTTGAATTTGAGATTTTGGTGGGATGACCAGATGGAGATATCAGAACTAGAAATATCCATTTGGAAGTAATCTAGTAAAAACAGTAGTTAAAGTTGAGATTGTTTATAGAAAGAAGAGAAGACAGCCGTGGACAGAAACTTGAAGAACATTCACTATAAGAGGTCAGGAACAGGACATGAAACCGGCAAAAGGTATGGAGAAGGAATAGTTAGAGAAGAACAAGGAAAATATGGTATCTCAGAAGCCAAGGAAATAGAGAGTATCAAGTAGTAGGGATCCTTCCACAGTATCAAGTACTGCAGAGAATTCAAGGAAGAGAAGGACTGAAAATTTTCTATGGGATTTAGTGATTAAGAGGTCTTTGTTGACCTCAGAGAGAGCAATTTCAACCAAAGGGCAGAAATGGGAATCAGATTTTGAGAGACTGAGGAAAGAGTGGGTGGTGAACAAGTAGAAGGCATAAATAATTTTGCCCAGAAATTTAAGGCATGGTAGCTATATGGGGTGAAAAGGTCAAAGGAAGGCTTTTTTTAGTAGTCAGTTCTTCTGTAATGCAATATGTAGGTTCCTAAAAATCACTATTAGGCCAGTAGTGATGGAAAAACAAGATACATGAAAGAGGAGATATAACTGGAAGAAGCTCCTGAAAGAGGCAGAAAATAATAGGATCAAAAGTGTAGGTAGAAACCAAGGACATTAACTACTGGGGAAAGGAGTCCCTATTTGACAAATGTGCACAAATTTGACTCATGCAGAATTGAACAGTAAGAACCACAGAACTCATAGGGAAAATGAAGTTAGGGGCAGAACACTCAAAAACTTTGTCAGTTATACATTTTTTTAAAAGATAGGAACCTTTAAAAATGATAGCACAGTTTTATATATGTTAAATGGTAAAGAAATGCATAAATTGACAGTGTCTGCAGGGCTTGGGCTGCTGCTCAGCCTGTACCCAGATTCTCCCAAGACCCAGGGTGAAAGATTGGAGGAAGAGTACATGAGTGAGGACCAGTCCCCCTCTCCTTATAGTTGCAGAAAATATACACCAGATATATATATATATATATATATATACACCATATATACACCAGTAAACAAACAACATGGCATTCTACCTTGAAACAGACAGTTTTCTTTATTCTTGCTGTTTCTCTTGGAGGAAATTGTGCAGAAGTAAACTTGAAATTCACATTATGTTTAAATTTTTCCCTAATATATCGATTATATTGGAATAAATTCATATTTTCAAAGCAAGTCTCATAACATGATTGACTATAACTGAAGAGACCTGCCTAATGTATTTATAGGCTGATGGAAAAGTGTCAGTACTGATGGAAAGACTGAAGATGTATGGGTGAGGGGGTATAACTGAAGCAAGCTCCTGAAAGAGACAGGAAATAATGGAATCAAGAGTATAAGTAGAACCCAAGGACATTAACTATAAGGTAAGGAGTCCCTGTCTTGACAAAAACTGCTTTCTAGTTTTAGAAAGTAGTCTAGCATAAGTTAACTTTAGATCAACATCTTATACTATATGCCATAATTTGCTCCAAATGGATACATGACCTAAGGATTTAAGATCACATCATAAAATAATAAGGAAAGTGGAGATACCTTTCACAACTATGGTGGGGGCAGGAGGCAGGGTCTGGTGAGCAATTCTTAACTAAACAAATGATAGAGGTGGTCAGAAAATATAAAATGGACAATTTCAATTACTTACCTTTGAAAAGCTTTAGCAGAGGCAAAATCAATAGTTAGGCTCAAGTCCCACTTATGACACATAATGGTAGCATGACCCTGGGAAAATAATTTAATCTATAAATGCTCTTGGCAACTCTCTGTAAGTTGCAGGAAAAGGTGCTGACCTATACTGTTAGAGGGAGTTTCCTTAGCCAAAAATTCCATATATGAATGAATAATAATAACAGCAATAATTAACATTTATTTAAGTGCTTACTATGTGCCAAGTACTGTACTAAGTGAATTACAATTATTATCTCATTTGATCCTTACCACAAGTCTGGGAGGTAGGTGCTATTATTATCTTCCTTTTATAGGTGAGAAAACTGAGGCAAATAAAGGTTAAGTAACTTGCCGAGGGTCACACAGCTTATAATTGTCTGAAGTTACATTTGAACTCAGCTCTTCCTGACTTCAGCCCTGGCACTCTATCCACTGTGCCACCTAATGAATAAAAGTGCACATCCAGCCCCTATCCTGGAATTAGCAGGGAATGAATTAACTGGAGGAAGTGTGGAGGACTTTGTAGCAAATTTCTCTGATAAACTGATATCCAGAATATATAGGGAAGTGATGCAAATATATAAAAATAAGAGTCATTCCCCCAGTGGGTAAGTAGCCAAAGGATATGAACAAGCAATTTTCAAATGAAAAGATGCAAGCTATCAACAAACATGGAAAAATTGCTCTAAACCACTAATAGTAAGAGAAATGAAAATAAAACCAGTTCTGAGATGTACTCTTATTCCCATCAAACTGGCAAAAGATGACAAAAATGGATAACAACAATTGGTGTGTCTGTGGGAGGACAGGCACCCCAATTCATCCTCTTTGATAAAACTGTGAATTGGTAACCATTTTCAAAAGTAATCTATAGGTATAACCAAAAAGTCATTTCCTTTGACCCAGCAATATTACTACCAGGCATATATCCCAAAGATGTCAAAGAGAGAGGGAAAAGACTCAAATGTATAGAAGAATATGCATTACCTCCATTCATTGAAACAGAGTTGGAAACAAGGTGTGTACACCAACCAGTTGAGGAAAGGCTAAAAAAAATGGTGGCATGTGAATGTAATGGAATATTCTCGTGCCATAAAAAGTGATGGATATGTCTGAGTCAGAGAAACATGGGAAGACTTGCGAGGACTAGTTTGTACTGAATAAAATGAACAGAATCAGAACAACTTGCATGATGATCCCAGTCATGCGGAAGGAAACGACATTGAGAGACTACAGAACTCTCATCCATTACTAAAGTAGTCAGTGTCTAATCGTGGCTTCAGAGGGCTGATGATGAAACATGCTACCTATTTTTGGCAAGGAGATGTCTTACTAACGGTGCAGAACGAGACGTATTTCAGATGTGGCCTAGGTGTTGATTTATTTGCTATAGAGAAAGGCTTCTGTGGTGGAGGTGAGTTAGTGGGTGGTGATAAACAAGACAAAAAAAGTATCAATAAAGCATCTTTAAGATACACGGAAAGAAACCCAAAGAAGTTCAGAATGGGGATACAGACTGGATGATTTTGTTACTATCACATCAAATTGAATATGCTCTTTAAAAAAAAAGCAGACTATGTAAAGTTTCATATATAAATCCCCTTTTTTGTTCTTTGTATGCTGAAATGGTCATGTTTATTAATGCTTGTTAAGTTCATGATAAAAAGGGTCTTTTCAAAAAAGTACAAGTAAAGCGTTTAACCTTACTGAGTCACAGGGATATCTCTTCTTCTGTGACCAGAAAAAAAATAGCGTGGGTGATGAAGCAGAGAAGTTTTGAGGGATAAGGGTGGGCGACTCAATCCAAAAAGGTGAGATAGGTGTCTACCATTTGCTCAAAGACTAGAGGCTAGGGATGTAGGTAGGGCAAGAAAGCTCAATGAGCATCTGCTACAAAGTCCTCCACACTTCCTCCAGTTAATTCATTCCCTGCTAATTCCAGGATAGGGGCTGGATGTGCAGTTTTATTCATTAGGTGGCACAGTGGATAGAGTGCCAGGGCTGAAGTCAGGAAGAGCTGAGTTCAAATGTGCTAGAGCCTCTTGGATTCACATATAAGTAAGTATTGGATTATTGTTTGTCCTTCATTCTCAGAGAGGACTAAAGGTGTCAAGAGGCCAATGCCCTGGTTTGCAAGTGAATTGGATTTAAGTGAGACAGAGCTGTTCAGAATCATTGGAATCCAGTGGCAAGACATAAGTTAAGATGGCTGGTGATGGCCTTTTTAAGCTAAGGTCTTTCCCAAGTCTCAAGTTTGTCTGAAGCAATGGCCATTCAGCAAATGGCCTCTGCCTGGGAGGAGCTAGCAAGGCAGGGGTTTCCAAAAATCTTAGTGCAGTTTGAAGCTACTAAATATTTTTGTTGTTCTTGTTTGTCTGACTCTTCATGACCCCATTTGGGATGGTTTGCCATTTCCATTTCCATCTCATTTTATAGATGAGGAAAGTGAGGCAAACAGGGTTAAGTGACTTGCCCAAGGTTACATAGCTAGTAAGTGTCAGGCTGGATTTGAATTCAAGTCTTCCTCATCTGAGGTCTGTCACTTGATCCACTGGGCCATCTAGCTGTCCAAAGCAATTATAAAAAGCTATTAAAGCTAAAAAAAAAAAGCTACAAAAGCTTCAAAAAGCACTGAGACTTTGGGGTCAAGCTGCATAGAGAGACAAATCATAAACTTGTGAGGATAACCAACTAAATGTAATGGAAAGAACACTGGCGTAGGAAACAGGAAACTCAAGTTCTGCTGTTAAGTTGGCCACCTTCTAGCTATATGATACATGTTTTAGCTTCCCGGATTCATATAGAAGGGAGGGGAAATGCATTCCAGGTGGAGGAATCAGACTGAGCAAAAGAAAACTAGCAGGAATATGCAAGGGGATCTCGGAGCGAGAGGAATCTTTTATTTCTGTTCCAGCAGGTAACACTGCAGAAGCTAGCCCCTTCCTTATTCAAAGCCAGGCTTTCCATCTCTTATCATTAATGCCCAATATTAATTCCTAGTCTTTTCACCGTAATTATTCTCAGAGGCCTGTTTTAGGTGTGGGGTCTGAACCCCATCTCTGCTAAGCCTGATGAGTCTCTTTATACCTCTGTCTTCCTTCCCCTCCCACAGTGAAAAAGGAAATCATGCCACTGGCCATCTACCGACCTCACCCGAGATGAGAGATTAATGACATCATGTCTGTAAAAGTTCTTGAAGCCCTGGGGAGAAAAAGGGCTATTAAAATACAAAGTGTTATTAGGATCTTACAAGTGGTGCTTGGCACTATCTTGTTTGTGTGCCCCAGGCCTCTACCCACCTGGTTTGGAGGAGGGCTGTCATTACCTGCCACCTCCCAGGTAAACCGTGCTCGTGAAAGTGTGCCACTAGCTGCCACAGCCCCTTGGAGAGAGTGAGCAGAACCTGCTCAGATGTCTTTAGAAAAGTAATACCTACGATGTTCAAAGTCCAAAAAGGACCCCTTTTAGCCCTGGGTGGCCACAGGGCAATGGAGGGGCAGGACCTTTGGGTGGATGATTCTGTAGGTACATAAATAGGGAGTAACTCACTGGTCTTTGGCCAAAAAATTGAGTGACTTGATTTTTTTCAGTATCCATTGGTCAAGCATGTATCAGTATGTATTGAACCTACCACCTGCTCTGCCCCACACTGTAGAATCTTACAGTAGAGGGATGCAGAAAATCCCATGATAGTTCTAGAGCTTGAAAGCAACACAGAGGATGTCTAGTCCCGGCCCCTAATTTTACAGATGAGAAAATTGAGGCTCAGAGAGGTTCAGACTTGTCCAAGGTTGAATAGGTAGTAATTCGCTTAAAGGAAGTGATAGTTAACAGTCCCTGCCCTAGAGCTGGCCTGATGTTCCATTTGTCTAGGTAGTAGGTTGATTTTTTTTTTCTCGCCCTGGAGAGAAGTTTCCACTAGCATGCTAACTTTAATCACTACCTCATGTCACCTCAAAGGGAGGTGGGACCTCTTGAAACTGAAATCTAGTTTTTCTTCTGACTGTAAGCCCCCTGTTCTTGGTGGCTGGCTGCTCAATGTGGCCCTCTCTTTCTCCTTCCCTCTCACCCTCCTCTATCAGTTCCTGGGGGGTGGGTGGGTTCTCAGCTCCTGTTCCACTGTGATTAAGAGTACAGTTTCATATGAGGTATGAGGGGGAAAGAATACATCACTTTGGAATGATGTCTATGATATAGTGCAAAGCATCCTGATAGCACACAGCATAGCTTTGAAACAACAGTATCCCACTGCATTTTCTTTCCATAACTTTTTCCTTATGTCTTGCTTAAGCCCAGGTTAGCCCCCACGCTCACCCCCTCATCCTGCCAGCTCTACAGAATGTGGCCTTTGGGGGCTGCCAGCCGCAAAACTGACTTCCTGCTGCTCTTCACACCTGTCACCCCCACAGTTGCTGTGTGAGGCTCTGTAGGGTTTGACAGGCCTGTCAGGACTTCCAAATGGATGTCTTTGTTGAGTGCCTGATTGCAGGAATGGGCCCCTCAAACTGCAGTCGAGTATTTGTCCTGCTTTGATCTCTTGAGGGATTCAAATCTCTCAAATATTTTGTTTCAAAATATTTGAGGGAGGAGGGTGAGAAAGGGAAAAGAGTTGCAGTATGTACTGAAATGAGAATAGCAAAATGAATGCCTTCAGCTAGGGACAACATGGTGTCCCCATAGAAAGCTTATCTTGGAGCTGGGAAGACTACAGCTACCGCCTCTGGCATATACTGGCCATGTGACCCTTGATAAGTCACTAATCTGTTAGGGTTCTAGGCAGCTCTCTAAGACCAAAAGTTGCAGAAAAGGTGCTGGCTTGATTGATAAAAAGAGGTTCTTAATCTGGACGTTCTCTAGACCAAAGAAAGCACAAGTCTGTCCAGCCAAGTCTTGATGATATCAAATGTAATCCTGTATAAACAAACCCCACAGGTAAACCAGACATCTCCCTGTTGCTACTCGTTATAAACTCATACCTTGTGATCAATAACCAAGATACTGATGGTAGTGATGGAAGAAGCTCCTAACCACCACTTTCTGGTATTGCTCCAGGTCAAGGAAATCTAGCTTGTTGGCTTCCTGCAGCTGAGACCTGGTGATACCTTGGAGTGAGCATCACTTTCATTCTTTCCAAAGAAAGACCAAGCCCCAGGCAAGTCAATCTTAAAACCTCTTTGTTGGGAATCAAAAGATAATAAAGCAGTTATGTCACCCTTCTAGTACTTTGGGGAAGTCCCTCTTTCTTAAGTCTCCACATCACAAAGTTATTACATTCTCTAGGATATGAAAGCTCTGAGAGCTTTCACGACCAGCTAGAACTGAGGTTCTCAGTCTGGATTCTGTGAATGAAATATAGAATAGCTAGCTAGATCATTGGATTTTTAATACAATTGCTATTTCCTTTCCTTTGCTATCCTAGTTGTTTTATTTTATGAATTTAAAGCTATTACTCTGAGAAGGGGTCCATAGGCATCACTAGATTGTTAAAGGGGTCCCTAATACAAAAAAAGAAAGGTGAAGAACTCCTAGTCTAGACTAATTCTAGCCTTTAGTCATCTCTACCATCCAGGTCAGATGGTTCTTCTCTTTTCTATAACCTCTAGGAATGGAGATTCACAATTCCCTGTGTAGTTCTCTGCAGAGTTTTCCCATGTTTATAAAAGACAGGAAGTTCTGTCTTCTGTCCAATATCAGTCTCTCCTGCTTTGATCTAAGTCTGTTTCCTTTGGTTGTCTCCCACAAACATGGGGAACAGCTGATCAGTATACCCCAAATATTAAAAAAAAACCTCTTCACGTACTTGAAGGTAGTACAAGCCATGGCTGAGCCTTCTTTTCTCCAGGATCAACAAACCGAACTCCTTTAGCCTCTTCTCAGAGAAAACCTATTTTACCATCCCTTTAATCCTCTCTGTAACTTTGAACCACACATCAGATTTGCTGAGAAATTTCAGCAAGTTAAAGGGATATGAAAGGAAACCTGTCAGCATCTGGAGACACAGAAGGGTTATATCTGCCCAGTGACATACTTGGAAAACCACAAGAGACTGGCTCCTAGGGGCCCTTGCATTTAAAAATCATCTTTACAAAATGTATTCATGTAAGGAAGGGAGGTGCTTATTATCTGAAAATATGTTTTAATGAGGAAGATTGGAAAAAGTTAACTTAAAAAAAGCCCCTACCCACCGTACATTTTAAACTGTTCTCCTGTGATGGTGAAATATCCCTGTGACAATGTTCAGTTCACTTAGCTGAGAATGTGCCTGCTGAGGGGCTCTGATCATAGGTGACCTAGATTCCTGTTCTCAGAAGTCCTGTGCTCTTTGCGGCCCTCCTTGCACCTAAATGAGTTGAATCTAATCATTCTTGGCTTTTTCCTCGGAGCCATGGGACACTTTGATTTTTCCATAGCTCTTTCAATATGTTAACCTTTTCTCCCTTCCTTCCTCTCCTGGCAGACACTGGGGAAACGCTCAGGGGCCATTTTCTAGACAAGATCGAGGTGTGAGAGAAGTATCAGTGATCAAAGCAGATTTACATTGCACTTGTGAAAAGTTATTTGGCTGCATGAAACCTTGGTGTATTTTCTTTGGGGGGTGATGTGGTGTGAAGGAAGGTGTGATAAAGACCTCTAGAGACAGGGCTTACCAATGTCCCCTGGGCATATTTTCCTGTAGAGAGTGTGAAATTTGAGGGGGCTGTTTGCTGCTGTGGTTGCCTACATCAGTTTCACACCAAACACTGGACCTGTTTCCTTGTGCCCTGAGACCCCCTCGTCCCACTAGATCTGTACTTGTTCCTCCTTTGATCATTTACATTCACCTCCAGTCTCTATTTTGAAGGGGAGGTGGGGGTGAGTAGGAACACATTTTGATTATTTAGCATTTAGAGTTGTTTAGGTTTGCCAAGAGCTTCTGCTTTTGTTCGTTTTCCTGCACAGACCCCTTATGAGTTCAGTTAATAGTATTATCTCCACTGTACAGGAGAGGAAATGCTGACACAGAAAAACCGAGTGCCTGGCCCGACCAAGGTCAGGCAGGCAGGCTGGCAGGGGTATTTACTGAGGGCCCTCTGTGTGTAGAGTGCTGTCCTGGCTGTTTGTGCTAGACGGGCTTGGAGGAGGGATAGAAAGGTGGCTTAAAGGAAAAGGAGAATGGAGTCTAGAGGAGGGGGACAAGGGGATCTGGGGGAGGAGCTGGTCTGCAGAGTCCAGGGTTGACACCCTACATCTGGAAAGTCCTTTCAGCTTTTCAAAGTGCTATAGAGTCATTGCTGTCTTTGATTCTCCCTTTCATATTATTATCCCCCCTTCATAGAAACCGAGGCCCAAGATAAAAATCAACTTTCTTTTTTTTTTTTAATTTAAATTAAATTTTATTATAGTTTGCATTATTCATTTCCACAAGATTTTGATTTACATATTTTCTCCCCCTCTTTCCCCCACCCACCGCCATCCCAGTGTGTCCCCCCCCACCCCCCCCACCCCAGTCTATTCTCTCCTATGTCACTTTTCGGTAGGGCAGGATGGCTCTCCCAACCGCAGTGCCTGTGTATCTCAAGTTCCAGTTGTATGTAATCAATAATACTAATAATAATTGCATATATAGATAGAGAGATAGAGAGATACACATTCATAACATTTGATTATGGAACTCCAGATTC
>CM053589.1:101350771-101386476 GCA_028646515.1 Pseudochirops corinnae
CTCTCTTGGATCTATTTTCCAGGTCAGTGGTTTTTTCAAGGAGATATTTCACATTGCCTTCTATTTTTTCATTTGTTTGGATCTGTTTAATAGTATCTTGATTTCCCATAAAGTCATTTGCTTCCATTTGATCCATTCTAATTTTGAAGGAATTATTCTCTTTAGAAAGCTTTTGAGATTTTTTTTTCTATCTGTCAAATTCGACTTTTTAAGGCATTCTTCTCCTCATTGGCTTTTTGGGCCTCTTTTGTCATTTGAGTTAATCTATTTTTTAAGGTGTTATTTTCTTCAGTCAGGTTGTTGACTCTCTTTTCATGATTTTCTTGCATCATTCTCATTTCTTTTCCCAGTTTTTCCTCCACTTCTCTTATTTGGTTTTCAAAATCCTTCTTAAGCTGATCTATGGCTTTTAGGCAGTGTACATGTTGCTTGGAAGCTTTTGGTGTGGGAATTCTGACTATGTTGAACTCCTCCTGCTCCATGCCCCTGTCCTTTCTGTCGCCAACGAAGGAATCCAAAGTTTGGTTGCTGTTCTTACTTTGCTTCCTTTTCCTGCCCATGCTGCCAGTCAATTACTTGATTTTTTAGCTCTGTGGAACTCTGCTTCCAGAGGGGAAAGCTCTGTCCCAAATCTCTGGGGTTTTCTCAGCTGCTGGAACTATTGGGAGGCTACTGTTTTTTTGCAGCCCCAAGCAGCTTTCACCCACTGAAAACATACCCCAGGACCACCACCCAAGGCCACAATCTGGATCCAGGCCGCTCTATACAAGAGCACATAGCCTCTGAACGATTGTTTGGCCATCCTGCAGTCTGTAGGCCGAGAGCTCTGAAGCAGTCATGTGGAGGCTGCAGGGCCACCACTTCTGCCACTTCCTTGCCCTGGAGGCAGTTTGGCTGGACTGCTTTTTTCCCCCAAATTTAGCTGAGTTGCACTGACCTTTCACTTTGTCCTTGTTTCTTATGACTTGATAATTCTAGAAACTGCCACAGCTGCCACTGATCCACTCTCCTGAAGGCTCCAGCTGTGGCATGTCCTGGCCACCCCGGGGCCAACCTGTGGTTTCAGGCTGGGCTGCTTTTGGCTCCCAGCATGCTGCGGTGGGCCCTTCCTGCTGAGCTGCCTTCAGTGAGAGATATGTTTTTCTGTATTTTTGTGAGTTTTGGAGCTCTAAAATTTGTAGTCATATTTTATGCGTATTTGAGGTGGCTGTGTGGGAGCTGCAGAACCTTGTTGCTCCTATGCCGCCATCTTGGCTCCCAAGAAAATTTCTTGACAAGAAAGTACTCTGATATATATATAAACTCACTAACTAGAGTATTTGAAATTTTTAAAGAGGAAGATGAAATGGCTAAAGAATATTACGTCAAACTGAATTAAGTAACAGTAAGATAGGGTCAACATAAAAACAAAAACAGGTACAATTTCAGGCTACAAATATAAGCAAATAACATAGGTTCTTAGAATTAGAACTAGAAGTATCCTATAAGCTCTCCAGCCCTGATCTCTCATTTTACATATAAAGAAACTAATGCCTAAAGAATAAATGACAGAGGCAAAATTTGAACCCAGTTCCTGTGACTCTATGTATGATTACTGTTCTTTCCATTCTCCCTCTCTGTTTCTCTCAAGGAAGCAGAAATAAAGTCCCAAATGCAACTTGATTTGTTTTGGAAACAAAGCTGGCCTTCTGCTGTGGTCATCTTTAGTATTCTGTGTTATAGGCTAGCTTTTTTCTGGTAAGGGGATGTTTCAAGGAATCTCCATATAGTCTTTCAGTTTAAAGGACATATTCCCTAAGATTCTGACATTTTAATCATTAATGCTTTTTCAGGCTGCTGATAATTATGGAAACTAGTAGGTTAATTTTTTTTTCTACGAATGAAAGCAAATGCTTCTATCCTTTCTGTCATGGCCTTTCTCTACTTCTTCTTAAGTCTTTAAATGGAAACTCTGAGCAGATTTCGTGTCACTTCTGCCTGCCACTTGTGTTCATGTACCTCAGTCCAGCTCAAGCCTATACTCGTGCATAAGCACAATTTCCTTATTGTTGTAACTGCTGCTTCCTCTGGCTAGAAACAAAACAGCCACATCATCTCTGATTGTCATGAGAAGCTTTTAAAAGAGATGTCAGTTGCACTTAACACACAGTTGGGGCTAAAGTAAAAGTTGGATAAGTGCCTGAGCTATTCAGCTGGAAATTACATCTTGCACAGGAACCTAAATGTCAAGCTCCCCAGTCCTCATCATAGCCAAAAAGTATTATGGCTCCCTTTTCCCATGACTCTTCTGCATTTTCCAATGAATGGAACTATAATTCCCTTCACAGTAAATCACACTGGGGAATGTCACTATCTGTAACATTGTAAGCCACCAAAAAAAGATGTTTAAATAGAATAACAAGCAAACAATTGAGGATCAAAAGAGCTACACATCTGTAGCTAATTTTGAGGGAGTAGCACTGGATAATTATTGATAAGAATAAGCCTTTGGAATGAGGATAAATTAATTTAGGCTCTTTAAGGGATACTAGTGAAAGCCTTCTTAAAAGTCAATCTTGATTCTTCAAGTCAGTTATTAGACAAAAAAATGTGTTTAATGTGTTTGTGAAAGTACAAAGATCGTTACACATTGCATATTAATGGCTATCAGCTATATGTCATTTCAGTCTTAATTACTCAAACACTGTGATTTATGCCATTACCACCTCTGAGGGGCAAGATATCATGTCTGACCTAGATTTCTGGATAATTCAATATATTGGACCATAAACACGACTTAGGAGAAATGTTAAAACTGCTTAAACAAAGCCACTTTTGGTTTGGTGTAATCTGGAAAGTAAATAAGAGCTTAAGAACCAGGAGGTGGGGGTGGGGGTGGGGGTACCAATGCAACAGCAGAAGAAGAATTTGAACGCTGTCCTTCAGAAGGACGAAAGTGTGAAATCAGGGAAGTTTATCCCTGACACTCCTAGCCTTCCAGATGTGCTCTTTTTTCTGCCTTCAGTGTGTACTTCATTCCCACCTTTCCAGTTAGCTCTTTCCCTGCTCTCAAAAAGGCATCAAAATGTTTTTCACTCTAAAATACAAATGCCAATAACTGGCAATTAATATGCTACTTTGTGTACATTATTATCTCATTTGTTCCTCCCTACAACCTTCTGAGGTAAGTAGTAACAATAACATTAGGGATATGAAACTGGGATTTCATTGGTATAAGCAACTCCTGAGTGAATAAACTCCCTCCACCAAGTAGTACCATCTCTGCAAACTATTGAGAGAACTACCTGAAACAGTAAGAAATGACTTTCCCATAGTCACACAGCCAGTATGTGTCAGAGGCAGAATTTCAACTCACATCTTCCTAGCTCCAAGGCTGGTTCTCACCACTATGTAGTGTTGCCTCAGATATTATTATAAATCCCAATTTTACAGATAAGGCTTAAAGAGATGAGATACCTTGCCTGTTGTCACATCGACAGCAAGCTTTGGAAATAGGATCCAAAACTAGGTTTTTCCTGAATCTATGTCTAGGGTACTTTCCATTACACCAAAGTTGCTGAAACAGTTTACGGTATCAATCCTCCCAGTGGGAACCATAGATGTAGAAGGGACATCAGAGGGCATTGAGTCTATCCATTCCCTCTTGTTTTAATTTATGAGGAAACTAAAGGTTAGGGAGTCAAGCCCAAAGTCACAGAGCTAGTACATAAGAGGGAGTATTTGAACCCAGTCCTCTGACTCCATAGAGTGGGCTTTCTGCTGCACCACATTTTAACAGGGAATCAGACCTTAAGCTAAAGGAATGAAACAGAGTTTGAGCAGGTAAAGGAGTCTTAGGGTAGGCTTAGCACTGCCCCCACTCCAAGAATGCAACTCCCTTTGCACAATAAGTCCAATCTGGTAAACTAAGAAAAGTGAACAAGTGCCCACAGCCCTATCACCTTGCCTTGTCCTATCTTAGATTATTTCAGTATCACACAAAGAAAATGCACAAATTTGGGATGTGGATTGAAGACTGCTCATGAAAATCCATTCTCCTGTGTGATCAGCACATCCACAGCCCCACCAGTAACCTCACAATAATGACAGCACTAAAATTATAGCCTGGAACTGATGCAGCAGGCATTCTTTCCCTCAACACACTTCATTAGTATACTATCTGGCTTATAATAACACTTATTTATCAGGCTCCCGAAGCTCATCCATCCCCAGAGGCTGCTACTGGTAAGTAAATGAGTGAGTCAGATTGGACTACACTGAATCCTCCTGTTCAGAAGTGATACCAGGACATGGAGTTCCAGTGGAATTAGCTCAAAATTAATTTAACTACACTGGCTTATTATTAGATTTAATTATAAATGAAATTATTCACCAGAGACTTTTTTACTTGGGTAAACAATCACCTCTGAGTTGGAGTGGAACTTGGAATTTTTTTTTTCCAATTTCCGTGTCTCTCCTCAGATTTTCATGAAATTGCTGCCAAGAATAAAAAGGAGTTGGGGAAATTCTCTCTTTATGAAACATTGTTGACTCTTTTCCCTCCCCTTCTCAGGTACATTGGCTTTGAATGAAAGGGACTGTGTCTGTGTGGTTCATACTCTCCCCTCCCCTTTTTGTCTACGTGGTCGCGTCTTTGACACTGTTTGAGACCTAAGCCCTTCTTGAAGTAACATGTGCTCCAGAGAGTACATCTGCTCTGCCTGCAGGAAGGAGCCTCCCTTCTTTGCCAGGCCCTGGTACAAAGCCCACAATTAATACATCATCTAAAAAAAAACCCATAGTGTTCTACAAAAGCAATGGAAAATCCCAAGAGCTCCTACAAATAGCTTGACTTTTCCTGAAATTAAAAAGTCCATGATATAACATTTGGGCAGGAAAGGGGACAGTTTCCTTGCATATCTTTTAGGAAACACTAGGATAGTATTGCCCCATGGTGGTGCCTGTATAGCCACATAGATGAAATAAAAATATCTCAGCCATTTTACTTAGGGCTGTGTCTACATGGGAAAAATCAAGTGAAGTGCTGGCCAGAATGTGAAATCAATCTATAGTTATTCTGAATAATTTAGGTGCTTTGACTTATTCATTCATTCAACACACATTTCTTGAGCACCTGTTACATATAAAGCCCCGAGATCCTCTGTTTCTCTGTTTGTAGTGAAGAGGTCAGGGTTATTCAGGTCACTGGGGCTAGTGTTGTTAAATATACTTCTGGAGGCTGCCAATGGTGCTTAGAGATGCTGAGCATTTTAATTTGGCACAGCAGCCTTCCACATAGCTGAATGATTATGTTCCTGGAGTTAGTAACAATGTATGGGCAATTCAAAGAAAAAAAGAGAGATCAGATTTATTTTGCTATCTGAAAGGTATAAACAATATAGGGAGAAAATGTAAACTTAAAATTTCTCTATAGGCTACACCCATTATAAGTTTTTACCAAATACACTATAAATGGAGAGTATAGTAGAATTTCAATAGCCTAATAAGGTTCCAGAGTTTAAAAGTGTGTCCTTCTCTCTTTTGTGCTTTGTCAACATTATTTTATTGATCCTCACACTTCTAGAAGGCAGGAAGATTTTGTATGCACATCTTAAACGGTGGTACCTGTTTAAACAGTAGTAATGGGAGAGGTAAGAGGATTGCCTCAAATTACAGGAATGGCTGTCTACAACTTCAAAGGCACACGTTACCTCAACCCATATTTGGAGAATTATTTATGGCTTCTCAGACTTTATAATCTGATTCAATTGAACTCACTTCAAGCATTTTATAAAGCAGCTAAGTCGTGGAGCAGTTAGAATGCTATACTTCAAGAAAACTTGAGTTTTAATCATATCTTAGATACTACCTGTGTGAACCATAACGAGTCACTTAACCTTGCTTAGTTAACCTCAGCTTCTTCATCTGTGAAATGGGTTGTGAGGATCAAGAGAGACAACAGCTAAAATGCTTTTCAAATCTTAAACCGTGATACAAATGTCAGCAATCATTAAGTATATATTATGTGGATGGCACTGTGCTAGAGGACTGGTAATACAGGGGAAAAAAGGAATAGTTCCAACCCTCAAGCTCTTTGCAGTCTACTAGGTAGATCCAACATGGGCACACATATAATAACAGCAGCTAAGGACATAGAAAGTAATTTAAAGGGTGTGGTAGGAAGAGCATTGATATTAGGAAAGGCTTTGTGGCACCTGAGCTGAATTTTAAAGTCAGCTGGAGGTTCTGAGAGGCAGAAGTGAGATGGAAGTGGGTTACACACACAGATGATGGACTGAAAGATCAACAAGAGGGGAAGTGGAATATTTTGTATAAGAAAATAAGTAGGTTGGTTTGGCTAATAATAATAACTTGAATTTATATGGAGCTAATATTCAGGTTTGAAAAGTGCTATATATATATATATATATATATATATATATATATATATATATATATATATATATATATATATATAATCTCATTTGATTCTTACAATAACCCTGTGAGGTAGGTGCTATGATCATCCCCATTTTATAGACGGAAAAACTGAGCCATGAAGTCAAGATTTGAGCTCAGGTCCTCTTGATTCCAAGTCCAATTCTTTATCCAGTTTGCCACATTTCTGCCCAGGGAATAGCTAGATTAACAGAGAACATATGTGGAAGAGTGCATAATGTGAAATCAATCTGAAACGATAGGGTAGAACTAGATAGTGAAAGGCTTTAAGTCCTGGTTTAGACCAAAGGAAGGATTTTTGTGTTTTATCCTAGGGATAATAGGGAGTCACTAAAACTACTTGAGCAGATTTGTGGCTTGGTGGGACCACCTTCTACCCAAGTAGGTATCAGTTTTTCTTGCTTTCACAGTCATCAAAACAGATTTCAAAATCTGAATGTCCCCCAGGTACCTTTTCACAGGTCCATTGCTTTATTTGCAGAAATAATAGTTCACATTTGTATCACACATCAAGGTTTTAAGGTTCATTGATGCAATTACTATGAGATGGGTAGTATTGATTTTATTATCCCTATTTCACAAATGAAGAAATTGAAGCAGAGGTTGATTTTCCCAGGATCACACAGGTGGGTCATATCAGAGATTAGACTTGATTCCAAATCCAGCATTCTTCCTGTTCTGCCATATTGACAGTGAGATTGATTTATTTACTTTTGTCCTAACCCATGACTTTATTAATGTAGGTAGTTCCTGGTGAGGAAACTCCCTCTACCAACGTAAACTGTTCTACAGCTTTTGGTCTTAGAGAGTTGCCTGGGCACTGAGAAGACAAGTGACTTGCCCAGAGGCACACAGAGGTAGTATGTGTCAGAGACAAGACTCAAGCCTAGACCTTTCTAACTTCAAGTCTGGCTCCTTATTCCCTCTGTGAGGCTAGATTGATTTTCAATAGTGCCAAGTGCTTCTTTGAACTGGAGAAGGTCCTTTTTGGCCATTAAAAATAAATAAACATGCTTAACCACCAATGGCATGCTCCCCACAAATGAGCTCGTGTGTGTGTGTATGTATGTGTGTGTGTGTGTGTGTGTGTGTGTGTGTGAGATATGTATCATGTATCACTAAACTAAGTTGTGAACAACAAGAATGATTCTACTTTAGAGTAGTTCAGGTCTGGTTTGCTAGGCGAGTTTGGTTTGTTACTCTAGAAGAGAGTCAATTCTGTTGTTTATAATATAGCTTCATGATACAGAAGTCCAAAGGTAACTTGGAAACACAGATTTCCAATAAGATGATTCATAGTAAACTTGGGCTGACTGAATTGTTAAGAGTTCTGTGTTGGGTTATCCCACAATATTATCCTATGATGTATCAGACTCAAGTATTGTCATGCCCAGTTCAATGTTCCTTCAGCCCAAACTCTTGTCTGAATCTTGGAAGGAGAAAGTTCCAGTTAGGAGGCCTGAACCCCACCTTCCAGATCATGATTGCTCCCTTCCATTGAATGGAGTAGTCTGTGACATGCTGGCATCTTCCTCATACATACCAAGGCTGTAACCTCTACCATCTGACTAAAAGTAAATATTTCATCAGAGATGAGAAGCCCCCATAAAACCAGGCCAGGAAAGACATCAAATAAACCTCGGCTCCCTCAGCATAAAAGACCTCAGTCAGTTTTGTCCTCCTGAAAGACCTGATACCTTAGCTCTTTTGTCCCAGTTCCTAGCTTTGACCCCTAGATTCCCTGGCTACCACCTTAGAGTGCTCAGGCTTTGAATTATGTATCTATGTGCCTCTATGTGATTTTAATATGACTATGGTTTTATGGTAACTATTAAAGATCCAGACTGACTGACCTCCCAATTGGTTCCTAATAATGGTGTGCTGAAGCCAACTTTTTTTTTTTGGCTTGTTGGAGGGCGAAGGTAGGGCAATTGGGGTTAAGTGACTTGCTCAAGGTCACATGGCTAGTAAGTGCTAAGTATCTGAGGCTGGATTTGAACTCAGGTTCTCCTGACTCCAGGGCTAGTGCTCTATTCACTGTGCCACCTAACTGCCCCTGAAGCCAACTCTTAAAGACTCTTGAGAACCCACTGATAAATTTTTAGCATGAGCATTTACTTTTCAGAAATAAGCAAATGCTACAAATCAACACTTGATTTATTGTTTTATTTTCTAGACTTGAGAAAGTGATAGAAAAAATGTTAATAATGCAAATTAAGCCTGAAAACATCTCTTGTGAACACTCCCCCCCACCCCACCCCACCCGACAGAGCGAGCTATTAAACATTCACCAATGCATTCCTGCCTAAAGCCTACCTACTTACCTACCATGGTGACTCAAATCTGAGACTGTCTAATTTCAGGTCTTTACGTGGAATATTTGATTGATAAA
Source organism: Pseudochirops corinnae (assembly GCA_028646515.1). Lineage (NCBI taxonomy): Eukaryota > Metazoa > Chordata > Mammalia > Diprotodontia > Pseudocheiridae > Pseudochirops > Pseudochirops corinnae. The sequence continues at coordinate 101,359,602 of CM053589.1, forward strand.
GTTCACATGTAATACATTTAACGATTTATTTAACAGTTGACGGTACATTTCATGAGCATTTATTAAGTGCCTACTCAGGACTAGACACTTTTAAATGATTGAGATGCAGAGACAAAAAGTTTACAGCTCTCAAATGGTTTACAGTATAGGTCATCACTCACCCATGGGCTGAGGTTCTGTCACTCTCCAAGAAGCATCTACTGGTCATTTCAAGAGCCCCTTGCTACGTAAGGCCTTTCTGTATAGCTTACCCATTGCTGGCATTTCTGCTGAAATTACTTGGATTGTGAGTACCTATGTAAATAAATACTATCTATCTATGTGTCTAATTTATTTACTTGTCTCTATTTAGAAGTTCTTTATTCCCAGTAGAATGTAAGTTACTTGAAGGCAGGCACTATTTTCCTTTCTATCTTTGTGTCCCCATCACTTGGCACACTGCCTGGCACACAGGCACTTAATAAATGATTATTTAATTGGATTGAATTATATGTTAATTTTATCATTCAACCATCCTGGATAAATTTTATCTAACTACCCAAAGAACCTCTAGTTTCCTCTACCTAGATCACTAAGTGCCTTTCTCAGGGCCACAAAGCTTCTAAGTGTGAATGGCATGATTTGAATCTAAGTCATCCTCTTGCCACATCTAGCATTCTGTGAAACCAACCTGCTTCTCTGAACTTTGCTACTGACAATGTGTTGGTAAAATCACTTGAGAGAGGAAAAATTATTTCAAAATAATTTAATTCAAAAATATTATCCATGTTACTATTGTGTTCCATTTGGTGGTATGTTTTTAGAAAGCAGCTGACAAAACAACCAATGATAATTTTAATTTTCACACCGACAAACTTGTTAGAACCCAATAAATTAATGTGAGAGCATTCCTGATTAAACCCCTGACTGGAAAACATTCTAGATCTGTAAAGCAAGTGTAGAGGCAGAAAAGAAATTGAAACCTGTCCATAAATGAACAGATAAAGCTTCCTTAGGCTTGCAGAGAGCTCAAGTGACCCAGCTAGTAAGAGTCAGAGACAGAATCTTTACTAGGTGTGTTATCCCTCTTCTGAGTTCAATATTGTAATGGTAACATGGGTTAAAATTTCAATGAACTAAAATACCTTTCCAAATAGAAATTAATTTTTTAATAAATAATTTAAATTTAAATAATATTTTGAAGAGACTTAGAAAACAGTAGTTAATGCAACCCAACTTTTCACTGATTGCTACATTAGAATTAGATGGTGCCCTGGCTAGCTTGCCATCAAAACTGTAAGTATAAAGTTTCCATTTGTGTTGGTCACTTGAAAAAGTCTCATTTTGGCTTTCCATTGCCTTTTGCGCTCTATTTATTACTTAGAATTTCAGTAAGATTGCTGAAAAACTGCTTTAAGTTTTCCAAATAGAAAACTTAAAATATACAAAGAGCTAAAATGCAAACAAAATTAAAACTACAAATTTTCCATTCCTGGATTCCTCCTTTAAGAAGAAGGCTTTGTGATGGTGCCCTAACACAATCCCAGACATTTTGAAACTAAATATTTTCACCATTCCTTTGGGGAGAAGAACCCTAAATTTACAATTTAATCATTCATATTTAGGGTTTTAAATTTTTTTACCTTTCATCTTCATATTTTAAAGTTGCATAGTCTCTAAAAAAATCTAGTTTTACTGAATATGACATTTTTAAGTGTAGTTTGTGGTGAAATGATCAAATATTTTGGAAAGAGAAAATATGGTTCTATGAAGAAAAATATTAGACTTCTAATAACTTTCTCTAAGATCTATTCAAACTGCTGACTTTTTATATGTTAGATGTCAAATTATAATATACATATGTACACACAGCTTCTATAAATATGCACACACATTACCCATTTCTAAAAGAGGCAAATGTGTGCTGGGAAAATATTGGAACAATGAAGTTCCTGAGAGAAGCTTATTTTTTCAAGTTATTAAAAGAAGGTGGCAAGCCTTCAGGAGGATATGAAAAGTTAGAGCTGTCTGAAGGAAACTCTGGAATATGGTTAGCATTACTGCCAAAGAATCTCAGCTATGTTATGTCAGAATGTTTAATTGCAAGCTACTACTTTAATGAAGGGAAAGATAGGGCAACTGCCGGGAAGCTTCTGCAACCCCAGAGAGCAGCAACCTTAGCATGAAAATTCCAAAAATTAAGAGAGTTAAGAATTACAGGGGTTAAACTGTCCAGTTATGTGGCCTGTCATTTAATAATATGCTTTACCAGGTGTGCTAAAAAAAAGAAATGGGGGTGGGAGTGGACAGAGTGAGTGAGTAGAGGAATAGGCACAGTTTTCCCTGTTGTGCACGCTTCAGGATAGGATTGATAATGGTGAAGTCAACTTCTTTTCCCCTACTTGAAAAGGTGTTCACAGAAATGAAACTTCAGAGTAAGAAGAATTAAATGCCACCCCAGCATTAAATAATTTATTTCCTTTCCTTCCCATGCATCTTTTTTGAAGCATGGCATTACTATTTTTATCAGTTCTCTCCAACCCAGCTGTTGCTTCATGTTAACATGCAGAAAGGTGTGAAAATCCCAGCAGAGGCGCGTGAATCCCAGAGAGACCGGTATTCTGTCATTCTGAATTCATATAAAATATCACCAGCTTTCCTAGGATGTAGGTCACTAATGAAGCACCCATGGAGGCATTGAGAACGTGTTTGATGTTTAAATGATAGGAAGCAAAGGACCAAACTTGCTCAATCTCTTCCCCTAATAAAAAGTACAAATAAATACAATTGAAAGTGGAACAAACGACAGTTGATGATGGACTTTGTATCTGCTCAGAAGTGTATGAGTCAGTAGTCTTAACATTGTGCTGACAGTCCCCCCTAGCACTGTGCACTGTAGCTAGTTAGTTGCTCAGGGTATAAACCCAGGAGGGGTACAGAGTCCAAGTTAAAAGCAGGCTGCCTTAATGCTCCGTTGCTATTTTCCAACTTGAAAATTTGACTTGTAATTTTAATCCCCCTTCTTTGATTTCCTCTGTGAAAATAACAACATTCTGAACGAGGTTGTGAGTAGAAAAAAATACCACAGAAATCTTAGGAGATTTATAAATAGCTAAAATTACAGGACTGTTTTCCTATGGGTTGGTAAATTATGGAGGACTAATTGGAGAGGCATAGTTCTCAGAACTTGAGCCAGGTGTAAAAAAATGACCAGTTACACTTCTGACTGTACATTCCATAAACTACCTTTCAAATGAACGGAAATACAAATGTCAAGGAACCCAATTCTCTACAACTTAAGTCTTTTCTGTGAGGCTGTCTGGCTACGTCCTGATTCATGTAAATAAAGAAGCCTGTGAAGTAGTCTCCCATATTTGGATTTATACTGTTCTGTGTAATAATTGTGCAAAATATATTAACTGGTTCCAGCTCAAGGGAAATAATGCAGTATGAATTCAAATACTGTGACTGCTTCACAGGATTCATTATTAGCACTAATTGAGAACATGCTGAATTTTGTGTATGGGTAGTTTACATACTTCTGAAAGCAAGATCCAAGGAGGGAAACTGCTTTGGTTTGCTCTTAGTCTTCATAAAATCATAACAATTAACATAGTACATATGACTTTCTGTTACAGTGGTTCTCAACCTTCCTAATGCTGCAACCCTTTAATACTTGTATGTGGGCATATCTGCATGTAGGTGGACCTGTGTGGAGACAGATAGAGAAGCGGTGTCTTGGTTCCTAAGACCATGGGAAATATGTGTTTTCTGATGGTCTTAGGTGACCCCCAAAGGGGTTGCGACCCACAGGTTGAGAACCACTGTTCTATTGGGTGCAGAGGTATGCTGGAGCTAGCTGGCAGTCCAGGTTCTTCAGAGCCAATTGCTAAATTTTCAATGTGAGCGTTTACATCCCAGGAATCAGAAAATGCTGCAAATCAGGGCTCAATTTGTTCTTTTGTTGATTGTAAAACTAAAAAAAAGTGATGGATAAAGTGTTAATACAAATTAAATTTTAAAATGTGACTTATATTTTCATAGAATAGGTTAGTAGTCATTTACTAGCATACCTTTGATTGAGTGCTTCACAAGTCTTTACAAGAATCATCTTATGGATGACCCCAAGATCCCCATGGGGTGTTGTTAAGTATAAGTCTACTCCTATTGTTGTAGACTGGAGAAACTGAGACTCAGGTAATTAAATGACTTGGAAAAACTTTTAGAATCTAGTTAGCAATGTAACAAAGAACCTTGTCAAATCTTAATTCCTACTTAGATCCTGATCTTCTCCTTGAGATACTTAAAAAATATAAATAGTATCTAATCTGATGAGGAGGCAGTATAGCATAGGCTCAAGAACACAGGGCTAGAAGTTAGGATACCCAAGTTCCAGGACCAGGATTACCGTGAGTAAACTTAGTGACTTTTGAGTCAGTCACTTGATCCTCTCCTCTGGGTCTTAGCTTTATTACTTGTAAAATGAATGGGCTGAACTCAATGATCTCTATCTTTAATATTCTATTGTGCTTGTTTATAACTATTCTATAATCTAACATTTCTTCACTAATTGTTAAAATCAAATATCACCAAAGTGAATTTTAAGATTAAGAATCATAAGATTCACCTTAGGTACTGATACAAATAGTTTGTATCACAAATAATTTCTCATAAGCATTTTGAAAAATGGTTTTTGAGTGGCAGCACAGTAAAAGAAAGTTGACTGAGTTCAATTCACAAACAATATATTATCAGTCAGATTGTATAACAATCAAGTCTGGAATGCAAGCTTTTTGATGACAGAGATTGTGTCCTAAAAAAAAAAAAAATCTTTATATGCCCAATGCTTGGAATGTATGGCTCTAATTCATTTACTGATTCTTTCTTCAGATACAAAGTATGATACTTTGTTTCATTCTCAATTCTATTCCTACCCTAGTAGTAACTGTTCTGATTTTTTTTTCTTTTGTACATGTACTTTCCATCTTCTGTAGCAAAGGAAAAACATTCTTTAATTTCTAATGAGGAAACTTCTAGATTCAGAGGTTCCATATGAGAATCACTTCTTGCTTCATCCTTGTTTAGACGTGAAATGTTTATAATCTCCAAAGTGTTTCGTCTTGCTTTTTCTCACCTTTCCTTTAGGGGACTTTTAAAAAAAATCATTTTCTTAACATCTACTTGTTTCATTTTGTTTTTTAAAATCTATACTTTTGTTCCCCTTTACCTTCCAACTTCAAGATTTCTAAAGGTTTTCCAATGACTTAAATGGACTGAGTGCCTAATAAATGTTTGTTGAATTGAATATCTGTTGAAAAGGGACTGTTGTTTTAGTTTTCTATTGGTACAAATATCTATTTGAAATAATGGTCAAAGGTAGGGGAGAGTAAATATGGCAATATGAAATAATAATAACGAAGTCGATCATGCCCTTTGATCCCACCATGCCTTTGCAAGATTTCCCATCCTAAAAATACCTTTGAAAAGGCGGTGGTGGTGGGGGGAGGGAGGGGGGAGGGAACCTACCCATACAGAAATATTCATAGTTACTCTATTTTTAGTTTTGAGAATGAAAGTAATCTATGTGTCCAATAACTGAAAGTGGCTAAATAAATTGTGGCATGTTAATGCAATGGAATATTATTGTGCTATTAAAAAAAAACTATCATTATGAAATTATGGGAAGAAGACACAAACATCTTGGGAAGCAAGGTAGCACATAGTAAGCATTTAATGAATACTTATTGACTATATGAAAGAAAGAAAGGAAAAGTTAATTCTCTTAAAGGAAGGAGAAAATGGGAACAAGAATGAAAGAGAAGTTAAGACAATGAGTAGAGAAGGAAGGAAAAAGACAAAGGGAAAAGAACAATAAGTGGAAGGAAAGAGACAAAGAAAAGGAAGAGGAGAGAAGAAAGAAAGAAAAAGACAGACAGAGGAAAACAAAAATAAATGTTAGCAGAACTTTAGACAGACCTGGAATGAGAACCATTCAGAAGAAAAACTTTTGTTGTTGTTTGTTAATTCACTTGGTTCTGCCTTGTTAAATGCCAAGAGTTTTTCATAAATTTTATTTATTTTTCCTGTTTACTATTTTTATTATTAGTTTTTGAAGATAGTTACTAATGTAGCAACTGTGGATGCCCCCTTCCTGAATAGTACCTTAGTATTAAGATATTGTGTGGGTGTGGGTAAGCAGCCTGTCAGAAACATAGCTCATAAAACCACACTATACATGTGCATTATACCAGCCAACCAAAGGATACCTTAGGGCAAACCAAAAGACATTTCATTAAATGTCATAGCAAAATGTGACAAGAAGGATTTCTCCTCTACACATACACATGCACAAACATATATACATGTGTGTTAGTGTATGTGTTTGTGCATGTGTGTGGAGAGAGGGGGAAGATACCACACAATCAACAAGGGATGGGGTACTTGCATGTACGCAACTGCACATTACCAGGATAGCACAAATGATAGAATGTAAATCAAGAACATATATGTATTATATGTGTTTATATCTGCACATACATACAGAATACGTGTTTAGGATACATGAACAGTCAGTGCAATATCTTATACCTTTCTACTAGTTAATCTATAAACCCAGGTAGATAAACCTCAATTGATTTGTGATCTCATCAATGTAGGTAATCCTTTCACAGGTACAGATTATAATCTATCTTCCTCTTCTCATCCTGTACAACTTCTATCTATGTCTTCCCCTGAATCATTCAGAAAACATCAACAAAATTGGTTAGTGGCCTTTCTTCAATTATTTTAATATTTGGTGGATACCAGTACATTCTATACACTGTCTTTTTTCATTCTTACTCCACATAGCTCACTTCCTTTTCTAGTCCTACACATCTTTGAAAACCTATTTATTGCCATTGCACATATTCAAACCAACATTAATAGGGATAACCTACTTAAGCCTACCACGGATCTTTCTGTTCTCCTTTGGGTTATCTGCATAGGATCAGAGATTTAGAACTAGAAGAAAATTTAAAGGATTTCAAATCCAACCCACTTATTTTATAGACAAGGAGAATGAGGGTGAGAAAAATTAAGGGACTTGCTCAAGATTACACAGTTAGGAAATGTTTAAGGCAGGATATGAATTTAGGTCTTCCTGACTCAATGCCCAGTGTTCTCTCCACTGTCCTATCTCTTCTGAGATGTTGACATTCCATGATTTGCAGCCTTATAGCATTAGTGGATATTGGAGTTACAGATTTTTACAGCAGTAAGCAGCATGATATCACTGAAAATCCTGGCTAGTTTCCCAAATGTGATCATCCCAATTTCGTCCTCCTATTCCACTCTGGGATCAGCTCATTATCCCATCTAAATAGTGCCTAGTTGAGATTTATGTAATGATGGACTAACTCAATGGGCTATCCGTCGAAGAGCAGGTTATAATCTTGGTAATATCCATTGTTCATCCTCTTGGGTTTTTGTGCTTTTGTGTTTGGATTATAACCCAAATGAATATGAGTAATCACAGCTGTCCTTGGGGAGACCCCCAGTAATACATAAAATGAGGAGATGTGTGCTTGTCAAGGTGTTTACTAGTGTCATGAGGAATGCCCTGTGGGAAGTCTAGATAGAAAAGGGATACCCCATTTATGGTAAGGTTCTCTTTTCCTGTTTACAGATGATGTTGTGCTGATTGCAGTAACTGCACTCAAATACTACAGAGAAACATCAATGTCAAATAACAATGAGGCAATAGAGTATTTATTTTTCTTTTAAACATAGTAGCAATAAAAGTTTCATGATAGCCTTTCCTAGATGGATTGGGAAATAAATTAACTAAAATGAATGGAAACAAGCCCTACCCCAAAATGCTGCTTTGTACACACTCATAAAATCTTTTGGTGTATGGTGTAGTCTTAGAATATGATTCCTAGGAACTAACCTTCATGACTTAGATATTAGTACCTGAAAGAGGGACCATCCCCACTCCCACCACCAAATCCAATCATTTCCAAGTTTTGCCAGGCTTATCTCCATATCTCTTACATTTATTCTCTCTTCTCTCTAATCATACAGCCACCATGCTGGTTCAAGGCATTGTTAGGTCTTGCCTTCATTATTACAACCATTTTCCAATTAGATTTCTTTCTTCAAATTATCTTTCCTACAGTTACCTAAATAATTTTCTAAAAAGTGGAGGTCTATTCCACTCCTCTATTCAAAAGCCTTTAGTAGTTCCTATTGCTTATAGGATAAAACACAAACTTTTAATTTTGTCGTTAAAAGGAAGGACCATATCCATGCTTGATCTCATTTTTGCCGTTAACTCACTCCAGATTCCACATCCTTGTCCTCACCTACCCCATTTCCACCCTTCTAAAAATGTTTGTCCCAGGAAGAGATTCACTCTTTTGGGACATGCTTCATCTCACTCTCACCTTAACTGTCTCTAGACTCTACCTTCTTCTTCTCATACCCATGCCTGGGCATCCTTCCTCAGTTTCCAGCACTATTTTATGTGTTCTCTTCTGCCATTAGAATGTAAGTTCCTTGATGCAGGGACTTCCTTGCTTTGTATTTTGGAGTCTTAGCACAGGGCTTGGAACCTAGTAAAGCACTTAGTAAGTGCTCCACCTATCACTCTATCTATCTGCCTATCAGTCCTTCACAGTTTAGTTCCAACCTACGTTCTTCAATTCCTGTGAAAATTCTAAAATGAATCATAGTTATTGTTGGTGAGCATCTATAAAGAAAATGTTGATTACAAAGAGCCAGCATAGCTTCATTAAGAACACGTCATGCCAGAGTACCTCATTTCCTTTTAGTAACCTGATAGATGAGAGGAATGTTGTGAATATAGTTTATCCACACTTTAGCAAAGCTTTTTATAAATAATATTTTGTACTATTCTTATGGAGAGGATAGAGAGATAGATGAAGAGTTTGGGGAACTGGAAGGAAATAAGCATTTATATAGCAGCTACTCTGTGGCAGGCATTGTGTTAAGTGAAAATATTATCTTGTTTAATCCTCATAATAACCCTGTGAGGCAAGTGCTGTTATTATTCCCAATGTATAGATTAGGGAACTGAGGCAGAAGTTAAGTTATTTGCCCAGTGTCACACAACAAATTAAATCTGAGACAGGATTCACACTCAGGTTTTCCTGAGTCCAAGTACAATACTTTCTCCATTATGGCACCTTTGATAGTGACCTGCCTTTGAACTTGGGTTGCATTAAGCTTCTGAATAGGGAGATGATAGCTCCACATACTTTGCCCTCATTAGACTTCATCTGCATTAATTGTGTTCAGTTCTGGTTGTTATGGTTCGGAAAAGACATTCACTAGATAGAGAGTGTCCAGACGAGGGCAATGAGGATGGGGAAGGGGACCTAGCCCATGACATTTAAAGATCATTTGAATGAACTGAGCATGTTGATTCTGGAGAAGAGAAGATTCAGGGGAGACATGCTCATTGTGTCTGAAGGGCCATCCTGTAGAGCAGAAGGGATTAGATTTGGTCTGCGTATCCCTAGAGGGCAAACAGGCACAAGAGATGAAAATGAGAAAGAGGCAAATTCAGGTTTGCTCTCAGCAAAGCGCTGTCTAACGGTGCAGTGGGCCACTTTGAGAGGATACCCAACTATTTGTCAGGTATGTTATAAAGAGGGTTCCATTTGTATGTGGGTTGAGCTAAATGGCTGCTGAGGTGCTTTCCAGCCCTCAAATTCTGTGGTTCTGTCAGAGCTTTCCAGGCTTAGGGCACATCACTCCCCTCCATGGATGCTCTTCTCACCAAAATGGAATGCTCACAGTAGGAGAGGGAAACTTAGCATTCCATCTCCTACTTCCATATGTTCTCACAGTTTTAAGACTCAGCCCAGTTGCCACCTCCTCTTTAAAACCCTTCCTGGCTCCCCTTCTCAAAGATCTATTTATTTATCTGTTTTATGTCATATCCTCCAGTAGAATGTAATTTACAAGAGGGGAGGGACTTTTTTAAAAAATCTGTTTTTGTGTCCCTAGTGCATAGAGCAGAACCTTTTATGTAGTAGGAATTTAATAAACATTTGTTTAATTGAAGCACTAGAAGAAATTCTCCTACTATAAGATTTTTATGTCTACAATTATCTTAGTATTAGTACTTAAGTTCCAAGTAATTACAGATGCAAATAATGGGCCTAAAGCTAACATATTAACCTAAGAAATAAGATTGGAGTATGGTCGTTAATTGAGTTCATTATGTTCAGTCCACACTAATTATCGAGTGCTTAATAGTGCTAAATATGGTGGGAGTATTTAAAAGTAGTTACATTCCCTGCCCTCGAGGAATCTCAGACTAGTTAAAAGGCAACACCCATACACACAAATTTGACTTAACATTTAAAGCAAAGGATTGAATTAATATAGTGCAAATTAAATTCACAATAAACTGAAATCACATATACCAAAGTCAAGGTAGGACAGGTTTCAGGAAGAGACAATTGTGATTGTGAGGAAGTGTTAGGAATAGATTTATAGAGAGGAGCAAGTAAGCTTGTGTCATTTCCTGAATGTTTTCAGTGTATATATAGTCTGAAAATAGAATGTTTCCCAAGGAAAATGATATGGGATTAAAGGAGCTACTTGGGATTGTCTCAAGAAAATTACTTTTTATGTTCTGGTTCTGTTCATTCTGCTTAGTAAATACTTTAGTCAATTTCAACCCATAAGATTTGGATCATTGTTAGGGTCAATCTACTTTTTGCCTTTCTAAAATACTTAAGAAATAAATTCAGAATACTCAAGAAATAAAGAAGAGATTGGATACAATTAATATTTTATACATTTGTTCACATAAAAGTACAATAAAACCCTTTAGAGTTGTCCATCATCTCAGCAGGTATAGAGAAGCATATCCTCATGTTCTCCTATGTGCACTTTCTATGCTGCAGAGCCAAAAGCAGCGTTACAGTGCCTTGGCATCAGGGAGAAAGATGGACGCTAAACAGGGAAAACAGGAAACCTAGATACTGAAAAGACTTGACAAGAGAAGTAAAAATTTTATGCAGAGAGGAAAAAAATGTTTTGAAGGTGCAGATAGCAGTCATCTAAGGAGCCCAAAAGCCTCAGGTTACAATGGAGATTATCCATATATAGTCTATATCTATATTTAATTTATTTACTTTGAATTGTTGCTAACTGGATAAGACTACAGACTTTTAGAACTAAAAAGCAGTCTATCATTTTTCAGCTTAAGAAAGAGAATGAGAGATATCAGCATGGCCTAAATATAACCCAACTTAAAACAGACACACACACACCCCACCACCACCACCACTACCACAACAACAACAACCACCCTCCAATCACAAAGGAATACAGTTTACATTAAGTAACACTAATAAAGATTTTAATAATTCATTTAAAATAAACAATAGAATACTAAAAAATGCAAAATTTCATAGCTTTTTAAAAATCTGGTACTTTCTTCACTTTATATATCCCTCCTATGCACAGTAATTACATCAGTTGACCAGTAAAGATATTTTTGGTAGCAGTTTTACTTGCCCTGACTCTTGGTCTGTTTCTGTTTTTCTGTCTTTGTTACTGTCTCTCAAAAAGAGTGCCAAAGAAAGTCCAATAATGGCTTTCAAGAGAAGGGTGAATTTTTAATCTTAGATCAATTGACAGCTGATTGATTTATTACATCTTTCATACCTCAAAATGTTGTTTAAATTTTAAAAATATATTTCCAAAACCCATCACAAAACAAAGATGCAACCTAATGGAGAAAAAAAATTAAGAGATTCATTTGTGAGTAACTTGAAAAAGAGACCATGTTCACAGTGTGCTATTAGGGAAAAATCAAATTTTGTTTTGAATTTAGAGATTGAACTCAGTTCTGAGTCAATTTAGCAGTAACAATGTCTGCAAGGTTATCTAATGTGTGGATAAAATGGGATGCAAGTAGCCAAATGTGTTCACAGTTCTCTAACTGTTCAATAATGTTCATTCAACATTGCTGACATTTCTTGGCAAGTACAAACATGAAAAAAAAAAAGTTGGAAGGCTGAATCTCAAAGCTCAAATTCAAGATTTGTTTTGCAAATTGTGAAATCAACGCAACAGTAGTTCTGTCTCTTAGAAGAGATCCTGATCATTGGCATACTTAGAGAGTTTCCAAGAATCAAGTTTTTTTTCTTAAAAGTGATGGCCACATTCCAAAGTGGTGTATTAGAAATATTTGTGCAATTGAAGTGCAGTCACTTGATTAGAATATTCTGTCAGCCCTGTGGATACATCTGTTCCTTTGGCAATCTGATTTCAGGTCCTTAAAAACTTCCCCTAAGATATAAAGGAGTAAAGATGAGTTAACTGATATTTCAATGTAATTTCATTTCTTTAGTTGCAAAAAGTAGTATGTAGTTCATATAAACTATGCTATTCTACAAATTTGTAAAGAGTGAGAGACCAAAAAAAAATAGAACTTACTGGTTTGTAGGACAGTAAATCTGCTATTTGCTACTGAAGGAAGGAAATAAAAAGGGAAGAAAAGAGGAAAGGAGGGAGGAAGAAAGGAAGTAAGAAGGAATAGGAGGAAGGAAGGAAAGGAGGAAAGAAAAAAGGGATGGAGGGAGGGAAGAAAATATTAAACTTGAACATTAAAAAACTAAGGGAAAAAGAAAAGAACTGATACCATAACAGATTGTCAATTCAAGTGATTTCCTTCAGAAATTATGTCCATTGTGGCTTTCATATGCATATCAAACTGCTACCACATTGCTGTGCCTGTAGGTCTGTGTATTATACAATTTATCCTATTACTTGTTTAAAAGGGCCTTGATGTCTTGAAGTTACAATAATAATGACTTGCCTTTGACTCTCCTTTAAAAAGGAAATACATAAATTTGTGCAGAATCTGAGTCAGAAGGAATATCAAAGGTCATCTAATCCTAAATAAAACTGAACTAAAATTCCATCTACAAAAACTTTAAAAGTGGATATCTGGTCTTTGCTTTAGACATCCATTCCAAGGAAACATACCACCTCCTAGAGCTGCCTTTTTCACTTTTGAAAACTCCATTCAAAGAGAAATTTTCCTTATATCAAGTATAAACTTGCCTTTTTGCATCTCCCACTGATTTCTCCTACTTCTGCCCTCTGGGGCTGAGTAGAAGGAACCAAATCTCTTTTCTACATGACATTTCTTCAAAAACATATTTGAAGACAGCTGTCATACCTAAGTCTTCTCTTCTCCAGGCTAAACATCTCCTGTTCCTTCAATCATTCCTCATATGGAATAATTTCAGAACCTTTATCATCCTGATGTCAGTCATCTGGGTACTTGCCAGCTGATTCATATTCTTCCTAAAATGTGGAGCCCAGAACAAAACACAATAGTCCAAATGTGGTCTGACCAGGACAGAGTACAGTGGGGACAATCACTTTGCTAGTGCTGGAAAGTAGGACATTCTTTGAGCATCTCACTAGCTTGTCTGGCTGCCATATCATCCTGAGATTAACCTTGATGTCATTTAAGCTTCCCAGGTCTTTTTCAGATGAGCTGAATCATACCACAACCAACCCCATCTTATTCTTGTGAGGTTTTGGGGTTGTTGTTTTTTTTTTTTTTTTGGTTTGGATCTGATTCTGTTGGTGTAGGGAACTCTCTCTTAAGGAAACTTCCTTTACCAAAGCAGCTGAAAAACTGTTAGAAACTTATAATTGTATAAAGGGCATCAAGAGGTGAAGTGTCTTTTCCCAGAGTCACAAAACTAGTACATATCAGAGGCAAACCCTTGAAACCATGTACTGATTCCAAGAAGTGCTTTCTTATTTTATTTTATTTATTGGATTTATTATTAGAGTCTGCCTATCACTGTAACCTGTTGGGACCTCTTTGTATCCTAACCCTATCATGTGTATGGGTTAGTTATCCCCCTGAGCTTTGTTTGATCTGCATATTGGATTATCATGCCATCTATACTTTTGTTTGAGTCACTAATCAACATGTTAAAACACCAGAAGACAAAGGACAGATCCCTACGGCACTCTTCCAAAACCTTCCTGTAAAGTTGAAATCATACCATTAATAACTATTCTTTGAACCTGTACATTCAATCAGTTCTAAGCCCACCTTCAAATAATCCTCATTTTTCCCACTTTGTTTACAAAAATAGCATAAAAAACTTTGGCAAATTTTTGCTGAAATCTAAGTAAACTGCAGTTCTAGCATGTCTCTATCCAGCAGGTTAGTAACCTTCCTAAAAGAGAAAATAAGGTTGGTATAATAGAGAAATTCTTAGCCTTTTTTGCATGTTATAGACCTTTTGGCAGTCTAGTAAAGCTTTGGAGATCCTTCTCACAATAATATATTTTTAAAAATTCATCACTGAAGAAAATGCTAAATTTCAGTTAGAAGCATATGAAAATAAAGACATAATTTTTCCTTTCTAAGCACACAGATCTCCTAAAATCTACCCATGGACACCAGGTTATGAATCTCTAGTCTAATATTCTAGCACTTAGCAATAATAAGCACTTAATGAATATTGATTGATAAATATATGACTTTTTGATGAAGCCATATTGTCTCTTTGCAATCACTGTTTCCTTTTCTAGATGTTTACTATTCCATTTCTTTACTATTTTGCTCTAGAATTCTTATCAGAAATCAAATGCTAGCTTACTGACACTGAGCAACCTCCACTATCTTCTCTTTTTGAAAACTCCAGACTTTTGCTCTTCTCCATTCACAGTTATCTCTCTAATTCTATTTTCTTTTTTTTCATTCTCCATGATATTCCAGAGATCAGTGGCACTGACTCATTAATCATAGGTAGAAGTGGTGTAAGATGGAATTAGTTCATCTAGATCAGTGCTTCTCAACCTTCCTAATGCCATGGCCCTTTAATATTCATATGTGGGTGTATCTGGGCATATCTGCTTGTGGGTGGACCCACCTGGAGACAGATAGAGGAGTGGTGTCTCGGTGTCTAAGACCATTGGAAATATGTGTTTTCCGATGGTCTTAGGTGATCCCTGTGAAAGGGTCGTTCAACCCCCAAAGGGGTCATGACCCACAGGTTGAGAACCACTGATGTAGATCTAGGGGCTTGAATTTATCAAAGGCTGCTAGATATTCTCTAACTTTGCTCTACTTTGACTACCAACTCTATATTAACCTTTTTTTCACTATTATTTTCCATCCAAATATCTTTTCTTGTGGCAGAATAAACAAGAAACAAAATAGAAGCAATATGAATAAGCCAGTTCTACCTTCTTGCCATTGTCCATTATCGTCATCCCACCTCAGAATAGAGTTCTGTCCCTTCTTTGAGCTTCCTCTTTTTCCCAAAATATCTAAGAAAATGCCTTTTTTTGTTTTCCTTAGATTTTGTCATCAACCTTAGTTCATTCTGAGGTTTACCACTCTTGACACTATTTTTATAGGATCCTGCCATGGCTAGATGCTTGTTTCTTAACCTTGCTTATCTCATAGAGAGATATCAAGCTATGAAAAACCTTTGAATTTATCAAAGATACACTAGAAGTTTTCACAATAAATATAGGTGTGAAACAAGGATACCTAATATCCCCACAATTATGTTATGTAGTTCTAGAGTTGCTAGCAATCAAAGTAAGTATAAAAATAAAGAGAAGATAAAACCATTCTTATTTGCTGACCATATGATGGTCTACTTAGAAAATCTTATGGAATCAGAAAAAAATATTAAGATAATAGCTTCAGAAAAGTTTCGCGATACAAAACAAGTCCTCAAAAATTAACAACATTCCCACATAGTAACAGCAAAATCCAAGAGGCAAAGATAGAAAGCGAAATCTCATTTCAAATAACTATAAAACATATAACGTGTATGGCTCAATATACCAAAATACACAAAATACTTTTAGAGATTCAATTATAAAGTGCTCTCTAAAGAAACAATGAACAACTTAAACAGCTGGAGGAATATTTAATTTTCATGGTTGGACCATGCCAATATAATAAAAATGACAATAGTAATAAAGTTAATTTATAGCATTAATGTTGTAGCAATCAAATTATCAAAAGGATACTTTACAGAACTTAATAAAATAATAACAAAATCAATTTGGAAAAATAATGGATCTAGAATTTCAAGGAAAATAATGAAAAGAGGTAGATAAGAAGGTTGAATAGTATTTCCAGATCTCAACCTATATTGTATAAAGTATCTACTATTAAAACCATTTGATACTGGTTAAAAATAGAGAATGAAAGAACAAGGGAGAATCAGGAACAATGGAACTCAACCCAGTATTTGATAAGCAAAGAAACATAAATTACTCAGAAAAGAAATTCCTAATTGATAAAAACTGCTGGGAAAACTAGAAAGCAATGTGGCAGAAATTAAGCTTAGCTTAACATCTTATACCATATTCCACAATACATTCTAAATGTATAAGTTGCTTTAATATTAAAGAGTATATTATTTTAAAAATTAGAAAAGAAGCAGAACATATACCTCTCACAGCTATAGGTAAGAGATGTATTATTAACCAATGAAGGGTGATTACAAAAGATAAAATAGATAACTTTCACTACATGAAGTTGAAAAGCTTCTACATGCACAAAATGAATTCACCTAGAACAAGAAGGCGAGTAGTCAAGTGGGGAAACAATCTTTGTATCAAATTCCTCTTATAAGAGTTTTGGCATTCAAGATATATAAACAATTAGCATGTATATGCATATGCACGATCAAACATCAAAGAATATGAATAGTTTTTGAAAGAAGAATTACAAATTATTGACAATCATATGAAAGAATGCTCCAAATCACTAATAATAAGAGAAATGCAAATCCAAGCAATCCTAACATTTTACTACATATCCTGAAAACTGGCAAAAATGACAAAAGATAGGAATAGTTAATGTTGGAGAAGTTATGTGAAGATAAGCATGCTGGTGTATTATTGGTAAAGCTGTGATTCAGTAAGACCATTTCGGAAAGCAGTTTGGAATTCTGCAATTAAAGTTGCTGACATGATCATATCCTTTGACCTAGAGATCCTTTTACTAGGCTTATATGCTGAGGTAACAAAAAAAAAAAGTCTTCATAGATAAAAAAAAAAGTATTAGCAACATTTTTGTGATAGCAAGGAATTGAAAACAAAATTGATGCCCTCTTATTGGGGAATGGTTAAACAAATTTTGCTGCATAAATAAAGGAATATTACTATACAATATGAACTAGCACATATAATGAATATAGAGAATGGAAAGAGTTACATAAATATGATGCATACTGAAGTAAACAGACCCAAGAAAACATATACATGACTACTATAGTGTAAATAGAAAGAACAATCACAAAACAATTGGAAGTGAATGTTGCAAAATTATAAAGAACAAGATCCAAAGAAGCTATGTGAGATGGGAGGTCCATGGGTATAATACACTGAATGTATTTTCATTTTTGTTAATATAGTGCTCAGTTATAGCAATTCTTCCTTTTCTTTTTTTTCTTTAAATAGATTTTAAATGGATAAGTGATCTTAATATTAAAGATCATACTATAGAAAGACTAGAAGAAAAGCATTTCATATACCTCTCACAGATATGGGTAGCAGACATGCTTTTTTTTTGCGCGTTTTTGGAAGGGGGAAGTCAGGGCTATTGGGGTTAAGTGACTTGCCCAAGGTCACACAAGCTAGTAAGTATTAAGCTTCTGAGGTCAGATTTGAACTCAGGTCCTCCTTGCTCCAGGGCCAGTGCTCTATTCACTGTGCCACCTAGCTGCCCCTGCAGACATACTCTTAACCAAACAAGTAATAGAGGCAATTACCTAAGACAGAATAGGTAACTTTTATTACATGAAACTGAAAAGCTTCTTCACAAAGTTAATGCACCCAGAATAAGAAAGGAAGTAGTTAAATTGGGGGTAGGGGAGTCAGTTTTTCTTATTCTTTATATTACTTCTTACATTCTTTGGGGAAAAGGGAGGGAAATGATACTAGAAGAAATTATGGTGATTTTATATATGTATATATATGACATTAATTAAAATTTTTTTTAAACTATGTTTCTCTTTTTTGAGTTAAGAGAAGACTGCAGAAAATGCTCAAATAATTGAATTCTTCCAGCACTATTGTATTGTGTGTCCTTGCCAAGCTTATCCATTTTCTGAACCCCTCATCTATTTAGTCTTTCTTTCCAGGTGGTCTAATGACAATATCACATCTCTTTCTACTACACTGATCTTCACCCAAATGTTCTGTTGTCTACCATGCTTCCCTATTTGATTCTGGAATTTTCTCATATGAGTACATTCTCTCAGTGCTACCCTACACTTTCTCCCTTTTTTATCCATCATGTTAATCAGGGCTATGTTATGGTCATGGGTCTCATCCCATTTATCCCTTTAATATATATTATCCTTTCATTCATGACATAAGTTTATTTCCTCTTTACAAAGAAAATTGTTAATTGTTCCATGACAAATCTAGTTTAACTTAAGATATTTGACAAAAATATGATCAATAGTTAAAGACAGTCACTTTCCCTGTTGTAGTATATAAAATTAGAAATGGAGGGATGATGGTTTATAGAGGCCTGATGCATCTGTTTCTTCACATTTTCACTCAATTAAGAATTATTTTGCCACAGTGACATTCTTTCTCTAACCACCAACAGGAACTTCTACCCTGGATTGTAAAAATGTTTTTATTTTTATATGTACTAGGTTGTTATTACAAACTGTGTTTATTTAAACTAGCTGGGTAAGTTACCACAGTAGGACAGACACTGCGTGTGCATTATACTTATGTGGTAAGGGTAGGATCATTCCTGATCCAACTTGACCAGAGAGGAAATCACCCAGAAAAGCAAGTTGCAGTAATTGAGAGAAAATGTAGGTGCCAACTTCTAACTAATCTGTGTGTCCTTCCTTCCCCCTCCCCCATTTTTAGTCCTGCTTCACAGATTTAACAGAACAAAACAAAGTTCTTCATCCAATATGTCAGACTTGTTAAATTTAATGAATAATTCTGTCTCCTTCCTATTTAAAATTTCAGATTAGCATCTTTCCAGTGACACTATCACCCTCCTAAATTTAGACTTTTTCAAGTTGCTACTTATTTAAATCTGTGAAGATATTTCCTAGATCCTAGAGGAGGAGTTAGATCTTTTGGCTTCTGGTTAAAGTTTTGACATTTTCACTGTGTAATGTGGTTTAATTGTTGCTGACCAATAACGAAGGCACAACAACTGAGTATAGAAAGTCATGTGGATTACAAACTCGAGGAATCTTCTGAGGTTTTGAAACTCTAAACCTTCTAGCTATCTATTTCATAGAGACCCTCTTATCCAGCCCCTTCATTTCACAAACAAGGAATCTGAAACCTAGAGAGGCGAATTAACTTACCACTTATAGAAAGTGAAAAGAACAAAATATTTTTTATTATTGTTATTTTAGTGATACCCCAAAAGAAATCTAAATCCCCTATTCTAGGAGATAAAAGTTCATAATAATTGGCTATGCTAATAAAATAGCAATCATTTTATTTGCGTGAATCATTTATGTGACAAGTATAGTTGTGAGGGGTTATAGGAAAAAAGAGAGAAAAGCACCCTTAATGGGATGGACATGAATCCTCCATGAAAAGAGAGTTTCTCTGTAAGCCTCGGATTGCTCAAAGTCCTTCCCTACTCCAGATATCTATGAGATAAATGACTCCTTGACTTTCTCTCATTCAGACCCTGATGCAACATCATGTGTAACAGACAAATTAGGTAGTGCTGCTTATTTTAGGCTCTACTCA
This sequence comes from Pseudochirops corinnae, assembly GCA_028646515.1. Classification (NCBI taxonomy): domain Eukaryota; kingdom Metazoa; phylum Chordata; class Mammalia; order Diprotodontia; family Pseudocheiridae; genus Pseudochirops; species Pseudochirops corinnae. The sequence continues at coordinate 101,379,357 of CM053589.1, forward strand.
AACTTTAGCCACAAACACCCTCCTGAATATACCATTCTGTTCCTTCTCAGTGTGTCCCAACTAGAAAGTCCCTGTAATTTTTGTTGTTTTTCCCCCCATATTCTCCTAATGTCATTAGTCATATCCTCCTTCCCATTTCTGTCTCAAATATACACCAATTATGCTGAAGCAGAATTCATTTCAGAATTCCATGAGAACCACAGTGACATGAATTCACAACACTGTAGATGGAAACGGAAAAGGTTTTGATCAGTAGTTGGCACTGCTCCCTATGAGTCATTATGGAAACATTGCCCTAGCACACTGTTGAGAAGTACTGACCATTCCATCTATCAGATGAAATCTTGACCCCTATGAATTCCTTAAAGTATAGAAGACGGGCAGAGAACTTTTTTTCTTTTTGCTTAGTGGCCTAAATTAAAATTTGGGTTACTTTACTCTGCTCGATTTGAATTATTCCCTTGCAATTTAATGTTATTGAGAGCAAAAAAATATAGAATTTTAGAGCTAGAAGGAATCTTGGAGTTCTTTTAGTGCCAACCCTCCTCACTCCCCCACCTGTACCCCCATTCATGTATATGTGAGGAAACTAATTTCTGGAGTGATTTGCGTCAAGCCACACCATCATAGAGCCAGAATCAAAATCTGGGTCTTCTGACTCCCAGAGGGAGTTCAGTGTCCCCCTATCTTCTTTCCTACTACCTACAAACACCCTAAAGTATCCCTCCTGTTTCAAATCCTTATTAGATTCTATCATCACTTCAATCTGTCATCCACATCTCTCTTCCCTTTCTCAGCCAAACTGCTAGAAAAAAAACTGCCTACAACTCAGTGTTTCCACTTCCTCTCCTTTCATTGTTGAGTCTTTATCATCTGGCTTCTGACTGCATCCCTCAGGGAGCTAGGTGGCACAGTGCATAGCTTTACATGCCTACTAACTAAATGAACATCAGCAAGTGGCTTACTCTCGGTTTGCTCAGTTTCTTCATCTGTAAAATGAGAATAATAATAGCATCTACTTCTCGGGATCATTATGACAATCAAATCAGATAGTATTTGTAAAACACTTAGCACATGCCTAGCACATATTATTCACCATATAAATGCTAGCTGTTATTATTAGTAGTACTCAGCTGCTTGCTCCAAAGTTATTAGGTGACCTATACCCTCTCTGCCCCCCACCAAAAAATCCAATATTGTTCTATCAATAATTATTGCCACCTCAAGGAGATTATATTCTAATAGAAGATAACACATACAGTGGAGTGATAACCATGGAGAGAAGTGATAAAGGGTCTGAATTAGGATAGTGACTGTAGGATGGATAAAAAGGGTCTGATATGAGAGATGTTGTAGAGACAGGAATGAAAATGTCCGGGGACTGATTGAATAAATGGGGTAAGTGAGAGTGGAATGTCAAGGATAACATTGAGTTTTGTGAACCTGAATAACTGAAAAGATTGTGATCCCTTCAATAGAAATAGGGAAGTTTATAAAAGGGATGGGTTTGGAAGGGAAGGAAATGAGTTCTGCTTGGAGTATGTTGACTTTGAGATGTCAATGGGACATCTGATATGAAATGTCTAATAAGCATCTGGGGATGAAAGGCTAGCATAGGAAAAAGACTGGAGCTGGATATATGGATTTGAAAGTCATCTATACAAAGAAGATAATTAACACATGGAAGCTAATGAGATCACCAAGTGAGACAAGAGAAGAAGAGAAGAGAAGGGGGAGCAGAGTAGAGCCTTGGGGCACACACACACACACACACACACACACACACACATACACACACACACACACACACACACACACACACACACACACACACACACACCCTTTCCACCATTCAAGATTAAAACATCTCTGTGTGGTCATCACTCCACTAATTAGGAGGTTAGTTGTTTTTCATTGTCTCTCACCATTCTAATCCAGCCTCCACATAGTTGGAAAAATTATATTCCCAAAGTACAGGTTTGACTATGTTACTGTTCTCCTAAATAAACTCCAGAAGCTCCTTTATTATCAGTAGGCGCAAATATAAACTCTTCATTCTAGGCTTTTAAATACCTTCACAACCTTTCCTCAACCTGCTCTTTCATTCTTATTACATATGAATAATTATATAGTAATATCCTTCCTTCAGTTCAGCCAAACTGACTTTCTTACAGTTTCTCCAACACACTGTTCCATCTATGTGCCTTTGTACTGGCTGCCCTCTTACTAGGAATGTATCTTATCCTTTCTTCTGCCTCTCAGAATCTCATCTCAAACCTCATTTCAAGTGCCACTGTCTACATGAAGACTTTTCTGATCTCCCAAATTGTCAGAGCTTTCTCTTAGATGTGAAAAATTATCTTGTAGCTATTTCTTTTATCCCTGTATAATACATATTGTCTACCTGGCTAGCTCCAAAGTGCCTCTGGGACAATTTCACTATTGGTCTGTATCCTCAGTGTCAAGCACTGTGGTTGGAATGCAGTAGGTGCTTTAATGAAGGTTTGTTGTTAGCAAATGATTATTATTATTACATTGAGCCAAAATAATATTTTGTAAAAATTTCCACCTGTTGATCCTTATTTTGTTCTCTGGTGTCAAGGAAAATAAGTCTAATCCTTCTTCCGTGTGAAAACCCTTCAAATAGAGACTGAAACAGTGGCACCCCCTAAGTCTTATTTTCTCCATTTCTTTCAATAGATACTCCAATTGCATTTTTCTAGTATTTTCACCATCTTAAAAGCAAAAATTAAAACTAGTGGATGAATCTTATAAAAATAGCATTCCTATTATGCAGACAAAAAATTCACATATTTGATTTAAATAAGACAGTTAAAAAACATTTATTAAGCACTTGTTATATGCCAGACCTGTGTTAAGCGCTAAGGATACAAAAAAGCTCACATTCTAATGAAAGAACCAAATAACTAGACTGAGAAAGGCTTCTTGCAGAATAATCTGAGCTGAGTGTTGAAGGAAGGCAGGGAAGAGAAGAGGTGAAGGTGAGGACAGAGAGCATCCCAGATATAAGGGACAGCCATTGTAAAGTCATAGAAATGGGAGATGGATTGGCCAGTGTGAGAAACGATAAGAAGGCAAGTGTAACTGCAGTATAGACTGTATCGAGAGGAGTAAAGCATAAGAAGATGCAGAAGTTAGATTCTAGCTCCAAACCCTTCACATCACGTTGTAAGAAGAGTCTGGGTTGTTGATTTTAAATGCTAAGTGGAAGATTTAAGTTTTGACCATGGAAGGAGGGAGCAATTAAAGTTTATTGAGCAGGGTGGTGACATGGTCAGACTTGTGCTTTAGGAAAATCACTTTAGCAACTGAGTGGAAAAAGGATTGGAGTGGAGGGACACTGGAGGCAGAGAGACTAGGTTATTAAGTAACAAAAAGGCTTATTGTTTAATTCAGACCTACACAACTTCTAGAGGCAGATAGGTAAGACTAGAGACAGATTGATGGTGGTTGGTTGCTGTGAGTCACATGACAAACAGAGGAGAATTTGCACAGTGACAATCCTACATTTTTCTAAGACCTCTGGAAATCCTTTATTGAGCCATCTGTTGTACAGGCCTGGTTTGGTTGATTTATCACAGGATCATAGAAATAGAACTGGAAAGGACCTTAGAGGTCATCTAGTCTGGCCTCTTCTTTAACAAGTGAGTAAACGGAGGCCCACACAGTTAAATGACTTGCCCCAAATCAGACAAGTAGTAAGTGGCACATGCAGGATCCAAAACCGGGTCCTTTTATTCCAAATCTAATTACTTCACCACTGTAGTATTTGTGACACCTGTAATGGAGAGATTGATTTTTTTCCCAAAATCGTCCAAAAAAAATGAACTTCTTGGAAATTGCAATGGATGAGCATTGCCAAAATTTGGTTCAATAACAGTCTAAGTAGGTGGCAGGTGGAGTTGGGGTTGGTGATGATGTAGTCAGAGGTGGGGCAAAGGGATATGCCGAGAGAAAAAATATTTTTAAGGGCTAGCACCTACACCAGGATAGCCAATTATTTCACTTCAGTAATACAATTACTTTATGGAAGCATTTTGCCTTTTAAGTGGTTTTAGAAATTAAATGAAAAATTTCTTACTTTTTAGGGTAAATTGTATCCAAATCTATTATGATATCTTTTACTGCATATATTTAGTGTATAGGGTTGCCCATCTACAAAGAAAAAAATAACTCATCTAAATAAACTCCTTTTTTGTGAAACACTAAGATATCTCATGGACCACATAAATAAAAGTCTGCATTAGAAGACTACATGCTCAAAAACCACAAAAATGTTTCCCAGTGCAGTAAAATATTATTTACTTTAAATTAAGGGACCAGAAAAAATAATCTTCTAATTAACCATATTTGATTATCCAGTATTTTATTAAAGAATAATAATGTAATTATATGACAAACAGTGGATTCTTTGAATTATACATTGTTTTGACTAAACAGATATTGGCTAAAATGAAGTTTATTGTATAAAGATTAGCTTATTTTTGAACAATGTGATTTTCTAAGGAAGTTCAGATGAAGTTATCAGATGAATAAACCCATGTATAAACTATTTCAGGCAAAAAAGTGCATTCATTTCAGACAGGTAACATTCTTCAAAGAAGAGGGAAGAAATATGAATGTAAAAATTTGAGAAAGGAAGAGGCTACGGGATAAATTGGGGGCAGTGTAGCTTGTTTGTTGATCAGGGAACTCCTGAATATTAAGCCCCTATAACTCACTTGATGAAATTTCAGGATGTAGGGACAGTCAACAAAGAAAATGAGGTGCTATTTGGCGCTTTCAGACTTAAAGTGGTCACATTTACAGGTTATAAAGGGCATTAAAACTTGAGTAGCTCATACCCTTATAAGACTAATGATGTAAAAACTGTTAGGGGCTCATTTGCATCTTATAGTGGATTCAAAACTTTCAGACTTTAATGAACCAATATAAAGAAAATATAGTCAGGGGTGGCTAAGTGGCAGAGTGAATAGAGCATCAGCCCTGGAGTCAGGAGGACCTGAGTTCAAATCCGACCTCAGACACTTAACACAAAAAAACTAGCCGTGTGACCTCGGGCAAGTCACTTAACCCCAACTGCCCTACCTTCCCTGCTCCAAAAAGCAAAAAAAAAAAAAAAGAAAGAGAAAGAAAAAGAAAATAAAATATAATCAGTCATTCAACAAAGTATTTATTAAACCTTCACAGTGTGTGAAGCATTGTGCTAAGTAAAATACTTCTTTTTCCCAGGAGGTATGAAGAAATTCCTTAGCCAACTTGGTGGAATTTTAGGGTAGCTAGCCACTATCTGGATGAAGGAGTACCCCTACCACTGGTGACCTTTAAAAGTACGGGCAGACTCTGAGGAGAGAATCATCTATTTCTGGCAAGGGAGTTGACAAAAGAGCTATTACGTGGGAAGAACCCACTCGTACCCTAGAGAGTTTCTCTTTGTACCTCTCCCAGAATGAGGGAGAGAGAAGTGTAAGATAGAATGAGGATTTCCCTTTCCAACTCTCCCCTCCCCCAGTTTAGCAATAGCATCTTGTTCCTTTGGAGCAACTTGCCTAGTAGAAAGGGAAGTCCCTATACCTAGTAGGAAGCTAATCCAGGAAGTCCAGCTGTGGCATCCATTTAAGCTGAGGAGGGGGCCCAATAAAGCAACCTGCATAAGGCTATGACATCGAGGTCCTGTAATGCTGGAGGTGTGGATTGTCCTGGCTGTGTATGTTCTCTAAGTATGTGTGCCTCTCCACTTGTGAACTCTCTGGTTCCACTTTTCCCACTGATTCTATGTATATTTGTGGGAGAGTAGACAAAAGATCTATGGGAGAGATGTTGCGTTGCTATTCTTTTATTATGCCACATCAGGAAATGCCTTTGCTTTGAGCTAATTCTATCAACTGGTTGACTATTAAAAGTGAATGCATCAGTCCAGCTTGAGAACCATAGTTTTAGAAGTGTAGACCCACAATGTACCTTGAACCTGAAGCAGTGGTTCCCCAAGGGACTCACCCTAGAGCTGTGAGTAGGGAGTGAGGGAGGGTAATCTAGAAAAGGGTGTTAGAGCTGAATAAAAAGAATAAGATAGGAAATAGGGCTTTTTATTTATGTACAAATTTATTTTTAAAATTTCATCCTAATTAAAACCTTTTAGATGATATTTTGTTTTTAGTGCTCTATTTGGGGGTGATTTCAGGAGTAGGTTTTCTTTATTATAATAAAACGTTACTAAGTCCTATGTACTATATGCCTTCCCCTAAAAATAAACTGTCTTTAAATTTAAAATATTAATTGAAAATCGGGATAATCTTAATAACAACTTTTTTCATTTTTCATTATTGTACTTAATAGTACAGTAATGAACCTCTTGAAACAAAGAAATGTCTATGTAGGGGTGGCTCAGGAGCAGCAAAGGATACTATTTACATACAGGGTGTTTTGTGTACATGCAAAACATCTACCATATATAAATAATTCCTGGGGTTACAGCCCAGCTAAATGCTGGCCTAAAACTCTAGGGCTAATATCATTAACCATAATTACTCACAACACATGTTAAATCTTATGCTTAGCAGCTGAAAGAGCAAGATGTCGATTTTTGGTGTTTAGATTAGCTTATATGTGACAACTGTTAGCTACTGCTGGCCTTTGTGCTTAGATTCAGCAGCAGCTGTGACCTGCAGGTGAGGCTCCTGTGGGTTAACTGATCAACCTCCCTGACCTTTTAGATGCTGTAGTCTTTAGACTCCTTTTGCATAAAGTATATTAGAATTTATAACAGGTATTTTGACAATGCAGCACCTGCTTAGGGTCCCCACACACAAAAATTATCAGGCAGCACAAGGCACCTGTTGGAACCAAGTGCTGTCTTGTGAGGAGTCAGCCATCATAAGTAGGAAATTGCCACTCATTAACTGTTCTTCAGACACCTACCACTACTTGATGACCAACTTTATTTTTTTTTAAATTTTTTAAAAAATTTTATTTTAGTTAGCATCATTCATTTCCTCGAGATTTTGAGTTACAAATTTTCTCCCCATCTTTCCCCTACCCACCACCCCAAAACAGCCATCCCAGTGTATCCCCCCTCCCCCAATCTATTCTCTCCTATGTC
>CM053589.1:101386976-101404327 GCA_028646515.1 Pseudochirops corinnae
ATCTGTTTGATAGTATCTTGATTTCTCATGAAGTCATTTGCTTCCATTTGCTCCACTCTAATTTTGACAGAATTATTCTCTTCAGAGTGCTTTTGAGATTCTTTCTCCATCTGGCAAAGTCAACTTTTTAAGGCATTCTTCTCTTCATTGGCTTTTTGGGCCTCTTTTGTCATTTGAGTTAATCTATTTTTTAGGGTGTTAATTTCTTCAGTCATACTACTGACTCTCTTGTCATGATTTTCTTGCAACTTTCTTATTTCTCTTCCCAATTTTTCTTCCACTTCTCTTATTTGGTTTTCAAAATCCTTCTTCAGCTCATTTCTAGCTTTAAGGCAATCTTCATGTTTATTGGAAGCCCCTGGTGGGGGAGCTCTGGCTGTGCTGTCCTGCAACTCTCTGCCTTGGTCCTTCTTTTCTTCAAAGAAGGAATCTAGGGTTTGGTTGCTTTTCTTACTCTGCTTCTTATGTTTATTCTTACTCATGGTTGGTCAGACCGTGGTTTTTTTTTTTAATCTCTGTGGGGCTCTGCTTCCAAAAGGGAAAGCTCTGTCTCAAATCGCTGGGGTCCTCCTGGCTGCCGTAGCTCTCAGGAAGGTGCTGGGTCCCTTTCCCACTTCCGGCTCACTGGATAAAGAAGACTCACAGGACCAAAGCCCAAGACCACAATCTGGATCCAGACCCCTCAACGCATGAGCACTTGGCCTCTGAACGATCGCTTAGTCCCCCTGCAGTCTGCAGGCTGAGGGTGCAGAAGCTGCAATGCAGAGGTGAGTGCAAAACCTCTGCCTTTTGCTTTCCCACCCTGGAGGCGTTTCAGCCGGACCACTTTTCTTCGAAGACCTCGCAAGTCCCACTGACCTAGTTCTGAACACTGCTGCAGCTGCCGCCAATCCACTCACCCGAGGCTCCTTGGCTCCGCGGCTCCTCTCCTCCAGCCACCCCGGGGCTCAGCCAGGGCTTCAGGCCAGGCTGGTTTCAGTTGGCAGTGCTGATATAGTTCCTCGTAGCCGAGCTCACTTTAGTGGAAAGTATATTTGTGTGCGTTTTGGAGTTCTAGGATTAGTTTAGAGTCATATTTTATGGTATTTTGGGGTGGCTATGTGAGAACTGCAATATGTTGCTGCTGCTGCACCACCATCTTGGCTCTGCCTCCCAATGACCAACTGTATTAAACATTGTTTTGCTTCTGCTACTACTACTTTCAGTTTCATTAAAAGTAATTCTGAGGATAATGGGGAAAACGGCAACAGAAAGATATTTATTTGTTCATTTAAATAAATAACATTTTTTTTTCATGTGAGAGACACTATTCTAGGCACGATGGGGGATATCACAATGTATAAAATATTATCTCTGACCAACAAGAACATAAAACTTAAAAGAGAGACAGGCCATAAGACATGCATGCAAATGACTATAAGTACTCATCAGCAAGTTTCTGCTAAGTAACATAGATGACAAATGGCCTAGGAAAGGAATGACTTCCAACTGCCCTCTTGTCTGTAGTTTCTGGAGTCTTGTGTTTTCCTTAATTCTTGTTCTTTTATCAGTTGTAACAAAAAGTAGGGGTTTAATAAATGCCTATTCTCAGAATCAAAGGCATTGAGATGCAATGGGGTTTTGGTGGTCATCAGGTACAAATCAAACCTACTACAACATATCCTACAGGTGGTTTCCCAGCCTCTGTTTGAAGCCATCCAATAAAGGAGAGCCCACTGCTTTTAGGGGCAGCCCAGTCCATTTATGAATAGCTCTAATTGTCTGAAAGTGTTTCCTGACATAAATCCTAAATCTGCCTCCTTGACAGATTTGTTTATTTTGATGGGTCGCCACAGAGGCAACTGCTACAGTCAGTTTTCTCTATCTTTCTGGAGTTAGCTTTAGAGGAAATAGCAATAAGATTCCTGGAGAAGCCATCTCTTCACTCTCTCTTTTTCCCATCCCCTTTCTGATGCCTTTTATAGTGCCAGGAAAGACTTGCCTTAGATAAAATTATAAATTAAGTTTGTTTTCAAAGCTCTGATTAATTATTCCCCCTTTCATCAGGATTTGGTTTCTTCCCAGCTTTCTGAGGCCACCACTATGCTAACCCTACCAATGTATACTCATCTCAGGAATCGCTATTTTTATGTTTTTACCTTTTCCTTCTTCTCTTCCCCCATGTAGAAATTTAACTGTCTTATATCTTATCCACTAGTTTGCACAGTGGTTAGATCCCAGAGCTAGAGTCAAGAAGACCTGAATTCCAGGTGAAGCTCACTTATGAGCTAGTCACTTAACTAGCAAGTCATTTAACTTCTATTTACCCAAATTTTGTCTGAAAAATGGGGATAAAAATAGCACCTACCTCCCAGAGTGGTTTGAGGATCAAATGAGATAATAATTGTAAAGTACTTAGCACTGTGCCTGGCACATAGTAAGCGCTATATAAATGTTAGCTTTTTATTATTGTTATCGTTATTAGTATCATTATTATTACAAGTGATACGTAAATGATCCAATACATAATCCATACTCATGCTAATATTGATTAATGGGAGTTTATTTATTTAACCCTAGTCTCAGAGAGCCCTGGTACTAGATCACCTCTGTGGAGAAGGATAAGCGCCTCATTGGGCACCCTATATGAAACTGGGATTAAAGTGCAAAAGATGGACCAAAGAATATAATAAGTAGTCTCTATGCACATGGCTCTGGAGGTCTAACCCTAAGAAAATAATATTTGTCGGGATTTTGAGTTCCAAGTGGTTTGAAACTAAAAGAATATCAAACCATAGTCCAAGGCAGATATCCTGATTCAGTCTAGCAATAAGAGAAATGACCAAAAACAGAAGAAGAGGCAGCAGAATTTTGGGGATTGATGACAAAGTCAAGGTTTCCAGGCAGAGCAAAGACTGTGGAGGTGGAGTTCCAGTTAACTGACAGACCAGTAGAGGTAGAGTTGTACCCTGTGAAGTTCCAGAGATGTTCAGTTAGTAACAAAAGAACTGCAGATATATTTCCTTTTCTTTTGGTGTAGGGTAGAAGAAGTTGCTTCCCACAGGTTTATGAGGAATTAAGAAAGATTTTATGCTATCATTTTTCCATTAGTTGTGTTTTGTTGCTATTGTTCAATTAAATGCTTATTATATATCTTCTATTGATTTGCCTGGTCTTTGAGTGGAGTTTGTATTCTGTCATAGCTCAACAGCAATTATTTTGAAACTTTTCTTCTCTCCCAAAACACCCTTTAGCACTTCCTTTATGCCCTTTTCCTCTCAGCAGAGGACCTCACCTCCTATTTTATTGAAAAAAGAGGTTGTGCAAAACTGCCTCTTCTCCCCTCCTCCATACCTCCAAATCCCTCTTTATAGTCTCTCATTCTTTATTCCTTTGCTCTCTGATGAAAGATGACCTTTCTCCATGACAAGACTAAATCCTTCACTTTTGATCCTCTCCTGACTTTTCCGGGAGCTTATCCCCTTGATCATTCTCTCTTCTCATCTCATATTTAATTTTTCCTTATCCATTGGTTGTTATCTTGCCTCATACAAACATGCCTAAATCTTCCTAGCCTTAGAAAACCTTCACTTGTCCCTGCAAGGTATCATTTTATAATTCTCCTCCCTTTTGGTCAAACTCAGAGAAGGGATGCCTGCATTCTTGCCTCCTTACTTTCCATTTAAATCCCTTGTAATCTGATTTGTAAATCCACAATTTATCTGAAACTGCTTTCTTAAATTTTATTTGGGTTTTTTTGCTTCTTTTTTTTTGGAGAGGGGAAGGCAGGGCAATTGGAGTTAAGTGACTTGCCCAAGGTCCCACGGCTAGTAAGTGTTAAGTGTCTGAGGCTGTACTTGAACTCAGGTCTTCCATTTTACTTGTTTCTTAAAGGTTAATTGCTAAATCCAATGATCATTTCTCATTTTACTTGATAACTCTGTAGTTTTTGTTACTGTTAATCATCCCTTCCTCTGGACTTTCTCTCTTCCCATGGTTTACATGATGCTATTCTCTCTTTGTTTTCCTACTACCTATCAGAATCTACTTTAAGTTGTCTTCTTCCTACTTACTAATAATGGATATCCTCTAAAATTCTGTCTTTAGCTCTCTTTTCCTCTGTACTACTCTCTCCATTGATGATCCCATCAGCTCCCATAGCTTTAATTATCTTCTTTATGTAGACATCTCCTAAATATGTCCAATCTTGACTGATCCCCTGAACTCCATTTCCATATTACCAGTTCCATGTTAGACAGCTTTACTTAAATGTCCCATCAAGATCTCAAACTCAACATATTATTAAAAGAACTCAAAATTTGGTCAAAGGATATGAAAAGGAAGTTTTCAGAGGAAGAAATTAAAGATATCTATAACCATATGAAAAAATGCTCTAAATCACAATTGATTAGAGAAATGCATATCAAAACAACTCTGAGGTACCACATCTCATTGGTCAGATTGACTAAGATGACAAAACAGGAAAATGACAAATGCTGGAGAGGATGTGGAAAAATTGGAACACTAATTCATTGTTGGTAGAGTTGTGAACTGATTCAACCATTCTGGACAGAAATCTGGAGCTGTGCCCAAAGGGTGATAAGTAGTTTCATACCCTTTGACCCAGCAATATCACTTCTAGGGTTGTATCCCAAAGAGATTGTAGAAGTGGGAGGAAGACCCGTATGTACAAAAATATTTATTGCAGCTCTTTTTGTGGTGGCAAAGAACTGGAAATTAAGGGGATGCCCATCAATTGAGGAATGGCTAAACAAGTTGTGGCATATTTATATAATGGAATACTATTGCTCTATAAGAAATGAGGAGCAGATGGACTTCATATTTACCTAGAGAGGCATATATGAACTGATGAGAGAGTGAGAAGAGCAGAACCAGGAGAAATCTGTACACAATTACAGACACAATGATACAACCAACTTTGATAGATTGGATTCTTCTCAGCAATGCAGGTTTATAAGGCAACTGCAAAAGACTCATGATGGAGAGAGATGTCTACATTCAGAGAAAGAACTAGAAAGTACAGTGTTTGAACACAGATTGAAGCAAACTACCTGCTCTTTCTTTTTCTTGTTTGATTTTGTTTCCTCTTTCCCATTGTTCATTCCATCCATTGCAATCCTTCTTTATAACCTGACTAATGTCTAATGTGAAAGTATTTACAGATCCTGTACTTGATTGCATGCCGCCATGGGGAGGAGGAAGGAGCAGAAGGAGGGGGAGAAAATTTGAAACTCAAGGGATTGTGGAACTGAATCTTGTAAACTAAAGGTAAACAAACAAATTAATAAAGACCAAAAAAAAATTTAAAAAAGAACTCAAAATTTCTCCCAAACCTATACCTTCCCCAAATTTCCTTATTTCTGTTGAGAGTATCACCATCCTTCCAGTCACTTACATTATAATTTTGGATTCATCTTTGGTTTTTTAATATTCTTCAACATACGCTCTGACTTTTAATATTCTCAAAGGAAACATTAATCCTTACCTTCAGGTCCAATATTGATGATTCTATCTCCATAGTATTTCTCATATTTGTTCCCTTCTCTCCACTTGCTTACTTTAGGTCCTTATCATATCTTGCCTGGAGTTATTGCAACAACTTCTTAATTGGTCTTCTAGTCTCTCACCTCCCCAATCCATCTCTGATACAGTGGCCAAATTGATATTCTTAAGACATACATGTAATCATATCACTCACTAGCTCACATATTATAAGTAGTTTCTTATCATTTATTAGATAAAATTCAAAATTTTTTCCTGTCCTCCATGCCTGCTTGGAATGTTCCTCTCCTCTCCTCTCTGTCTCCTAGCTTCCTTGGTTTCTTTCAAGTCCTGAGTAAAATTCTACTTCCTATTGGAAAATTTTCCCTATCCCTCTTAATGCTAGTGCCTTCCTTCTTTTGATTCCTCATTTATCCTGTGTGTGTGTTATATATGTATATATGTGTGTGTGTGTGTATACATGTATATATACACACACACATTTATTTATTTAGTATATACTTGTATATACATGTTCTTTTCCATTAGACTACGACTCTTCTTTGCCTTTTTTTGTATCACTAGTGCTTAACACAGTGCCTGGCACATAGTCAGTATTTAAATGCTTATTGACTGACTGAAATGCCCCCCCCCCCCCGTTGATTGTAATTTTATTCCATTGGATCAGTAAAAGATATATTTAATATTTCTTCATTTATGTATTTGTTCATGAGGTTTTATGCCATAGCTGCTAGCACATGGCTGATTTTGCAAAGTTAAACACCTGAGAAATATGTATATTCTTTTTTATTCCCAGTCAGAAATCACCAGAGATTTAACTATCATATCTAACTTCTCTAAATTCTATTCATACCCTTAACTTTTTTCATATTTATATTTTTGTTAGATTTATCCAGGTCTGAAAGGGGAATACTGAGACCCCCCCAATTATTATAATTTTGCTGTCTATTTCTCCCTATAATTTTATTCATTTTTCTTTTTGTATCAAGATGCTATGCTATTTGGTGTGTATAATTAAGTATTAATGGTAATAATTAAATATTAATAGTAATTCATTACCTAGAATGTCTTGAAACATGTTATTCCCCCATCTTTTAGCAATGTCTGTTTTTATTGTTGCCTTCTCTGAGAACATAACCGCTGCTCCTGATTTTTGAAATTCAACAAAGCATAATAAATTCTGCTCCAGTTTCACATTTTAACTCTGTGTGAATGTTTCAAGTATGTTTCTTGTAAACAATATAGTCTTGAATTATGCTTCTTAATCCTTCCAGCCACCCTTCTTCATTTTATAAGTGAGTTTATTCCATTCAAGTTCATTGTTATGATTGTTAATTGTGTATTTCCCTCCATAAAAACCTCTTAAAGTTTTTCTGTTTTCTTCTCATCTTCCACTTTATAATAAAAAAGGAGGGAGGAGGATAGGGAAAAAAGAAGGAACCTGATAAACATTAGTAATTTATGGGAGTGGTTTGTTTCTACTCTTCTGTTCTTCTTCTCTTCACCAAGTCCATATTCTGAACACTAGATCTTATGCTTTCTTTATCTCTCTTTAATTATTATTTATGATCATACCTCCAAAGTTAAAGTTTGATTTTCTCTCACAAGATCTATTCTCCCTCCTTTATCCCTTTCCATCCTTATTGATTTTAATGAATTTCTGCATCAAACTCTATGTGTGTTCAACTCTCCTTTGTCTCCTTGTCTCAAATAGGAATAGGGTTCATTAACTATTCACTTTTTCCATCTCTTATATACTCTTCTTCTCATGTACCCTATTTATGTGAGATAGTAAATTCTTCCTTCTTTGTAATTTCTCCTCTAGTATATTCCTTTTCCCCTCCTTTTTCTTTATGCTCTTTAAGCCAATAAAGCAGAAAAGCTCAACAAAATTCACACTCAGGGTCCTGTATTTGTCTTACTTAACTCCTGTGAACATTAGTATTAGATATTAATATTCTGAAAAGACACTTGCTTTCACTTTGCTCAAATACCCCTTTATTAGAAAGTAATTAATTCATCATCATTTAGTTCCTCCCAATTGGTCAAATATGCTTACTTTTCTAAGTTGTTGTGTATTTCAAAATTCCCATTCAGTTCTGGTCTTTTTTTTTTAATCAGGAATGCTCAAAAGTTCTCTACTGTATTACAAATCCATTTTTCCCCTGAAGAATTATACTCGATTTTTAGGATAAATTATTTTTGGCACAAGCATTCATCTTTTGCCTTTTAGAGTTTTATATTCATTATTTTTTCTCCTTTATAGTAGTTGCTTGATACCAAGTCTTATGTGATCATGTCTGTGACTTCTTACTACTTGAACTACTTGCATTTTTTTTCCTTTTATACTTGCAGTATTTCTCCTTTGATTTGGTTGCTCTGGATTTTGGCTATGATGCCCTTGGATGTTTTCAGTTTGGATTTTATTTCAGGAGGTAATAGGTGTATTATTTCTTTTACTTTTTTTCTCATACTTTCAATAGATATGTGCAATTTTCTTTTATGTTTTTTAAAAATATGCTTTTTTGATTTTTTTGGTTTGGTTATGAAGTTTAGGGAATCTGATGATTCTCAAATGATCTCCCCCAAATCTATTTTCTAGGTCATTTGAAAAAATAGTAGTTATCTTATATTTCCTTCTATGTTTTCAGTTTTTCAAGTTTGCTCTAATACAGTGGTTCTCAACCTTTCTAGTGCCACAACCCTTTAATACAGTTCCTCATGTTGTGGTGACCCCCAACTAAAAAATTATTTTCATTGCTACTTCATAACTGTAATTTTGCTACTGTTATGAATCGTAATGTAAATATCTGATATGCAGGATGTATTTTCATTGTTACAAATTGAACATAACCCACAGGTTGAGAACCACAGCTCTAATATTTCTTGTGTTATGGACTCACTGAATTCTCTTTGCTTCATTATAATTTTCAGAGAGTCTACTACTTGGGTAAAGATTTCCACTTTCTGTTCTATGATATTTATTTACTTTCAAATTCTTTCTCCCAGAGCTTTTATTCTATCAATAATTTCATTTTTTATCTCTTGCTTCATTTATTATAGTCACTCTTAGAGTACTTGTATCTAAACCATTTTTCTACTTATAATTATTATAGAATTATTTTGTCCCTTGGGCATCTCTTGACTCATTTTATAAGTTTTTTCGCTGTCTTCCATCCCCTCCAAGTAATCTTGGATTGGCTAGTTAGCCCCTATTTGATCTTGTCACTGATTTTCTGCATCTCCTGCTGGTTTCTACCTCTCCTGGTGTATCTAGTCTCAGAGTATTTCCAGGCTTAACTGTACCTAGTCCTATCTGTGTAGTCTTCTGGCTCCTTGGGGATCCCTGGCCAAGGTACTATGATCTCCTAACCCTCTGGAAGTGTCTCTAGTTAGGATGTTGGTGTCTTCCAACTTCCTTGTGAGGTATGCAGCACTTCTTGGTCAGGGATGCTACAATCTTCTAGGCCTCCACAGCTTCCCTGAGTGGAGCACTATGAATTTCTAAGCCCCTGATTATAGTATTGCTGTAGGCTTCAGGCCTATTTACCTGCACTTATTTGGGCTTCCCAAACAGGATCACCTTTCCCTCCACTTTCAGCACCCAGGGCTTCTGGCAGTATTAGGCTACATGAAGGACCTTGCTGCTTTTTCTCTTTAGATGTCTTATTCAGTATTTGATCTGATCTTTTTAGATCGTTACTGGCATAAATGTCAAAGAGTTAGACTCCTTGGTCACCTTTCACATCATCATATAACTGGATGATGTTCTGTTTACCTTTCCAGTTTTATGTCATATGATTACCTTTCATGAATTCTACCTTTTATTCACATTCTTGGTACTTGTTCCCCACCGAGCCTATTTCCTTTCTTGACTCCATGCCTTTATATAACTGGTGCCCTCAAGCTTGTAATTTACCCTCTCTGCTTCTAACTCACAGAACAGCCTGAATTCTTCAAAGCACAACTCAGGTGCCCTCTGCTACATGAGGCTTTTTCTGATCTTCCCCAGTTGTTAGTGCCCACACTCTTGAAATTAATTTTTATTACTTTTTAAATACCTTGTATTTACTTGTCATCTATGTACCTCTTGTATTCCCCCAGGAAAGTGCAAGTTTCTTGAGTGTGGAGACTGTTTTGTTTGTGTTTCTGTGCCCACAATACTCTGAACAGAGTCAGTGTTCAATAAATCGAAGTTGAAATAGTACTCTTGATGGGGGCATTAAATGTGAGGTACATTTATATTTCCTTTCCACCATGTTAAAGTTGAACATAGGATAGAGAACCTTAGCATGGTGTGGGAGACTCCCAAACCCTGAAATAAGTATTTTAAAAATAATCTTAAAGAGATAACCTTGATTGCCAAACTCCAGAGAGTAACTGTAATGGTGGGAATTCCAGGCTACTTTTAGGGATATTTTAGAATTGGCAAGACCCTGAATTATACTACACTGTTTGGCTCTGGTTACAGACTTTATTCTATCCTGATCCTCCTCTCAAACATGTGCACGCACACACACACACACACACAATTTCATATATATATCACACATGCACACACTTATTATTACATACATATAAAAGTGTGTGTGTGTGTGTATGTGTTTGTGTGTGTCTCTTCAAATGGAATATAAACATAAATTCCTTGGGAGGAGAAGCTAGTTGCTGTTTTTTTTAGTTTGTATCTTTTTTACCTAGCACAATGCTTAACTTACGGTAGATGGATAGTGAAATGCTTGTTGATTAGTTATAGTGGCCGATTAATTTTACTATAATATAGATTGAATCTCTTTCTCTGGCCACTCATCTCTCAATTACAAATCATTGCACACCCATCACAACTATGGAGAAATAACAGTGCCATGACAATAAACAACAATACATCCTCAACTGATGATAAGTCAATAGTATAATTCCTGCATATGAATGGGAGAATTTTTAAACATATTGGCTTAGGCTGGTTATAATTTTATTGATAATTTCCTTGTTTTCCATTGAGTTCTGTGAGTTGTCTTGCTCTCTTTTCCATTCTTATGTTGTTTTACACTCAGTTCTAATTTAGATTCAAAACATAAACACTTTATAAGATGATATCTCATTAAAACTAGTAAATTAAAATAAGGGGAAAGCCCAGGATAACAGAGATGTCATATATCCCAAGGTAGTTCAACTTAATTTCATTTCAAGCTAAACAAGTACATTGGTGATTGGAGTGAAGAAGGGCATTTTGTCTTTCCTCATTCCAGAGCATCTGGAGTTAATATCAACAAAAGCAAACATAATTTTTAAAAGTCTACTTTTTTTTATAAAGTTTTTAAAGTCAACACGCGAATGCTATTTCTGACTTTGGGTAACCACAAATGACACATAAACTTATGAGTCCCAAACTATTTTGCCCTGCCTTAAGCTTACTCTATAAAGCATTTGAAAGCTTCATAATTGTGCAAAGAGTGACTAAAAAGCAATGGAAGTAGGAAGGGAATGTTAAATTTCAAACCCATTGCTACTTGATATTATATTCAGTTCTTCAGATTTTATCATTTAAAAAGGAGTTTTTCTGATAAATCCTCCAGATTATTTTCCTTTTCCTGTTGTATTAATGTGGGGTCCAGAAAGTAGGAGCTGTTTCCTTCTAATGATTCTTGGAGGATTAAGTACCTCTGACTATCAGTGTTCATTTCTAAAATGAGCTGTCTTAAGAGGACCTAGTGGTAATTCAGTTTTTCAGAGCTACAGAGACAAGTAAAAGGAATTATGATAGATGGAATCAAATTGTGATTGCTTTCTTGGCTGGATGAATTCAGCTTGTTTAAGTTATGGCAATTCCATAGGCATGTAAGCCCTCTGTATTTAATATATGTTTAAACCCATGCAGCATGTTGATGAGTGATATCTCGGAAAGGTTTTTATATTCTCAAAGATCCATACAAGAAATATATACACACATATGTGTGTGTACACACACACACACATATATATATGTATGTATGTAATTTTATCACTGTTGTGTCATTCACCAAAAAGGGTTTTGAAAGGTGCTGTCTTAGGTAGATAGCATACTAAAAGTATACACGTTAAAATTAAATTGTGACATTGATGAAACACCATAAAATTCTAGCCTGAAGCTTTTATAAAAATACTATCCATGAAAGGTTTATGCAGACCAAATAAAGCAAAAAAACACTTGTTACTGTTCATTGAATTTGGAATTAGGAGTATTAAGATGGCTATTTCTAACACATTTAGTGTTCTTCTTCCATTTCCCAGGAAAATTTTGTTTTCTAGAAGTTTATATTCCTTCAAAAGAGGAATGTTATATGTCATTACACAAGACATTAGCTATCATGCTGCTGTCATAGAAACTGCTTCTGGGGAGAAATTACCAGAAATTTTATATTTTCCTTAATTGTAATTGCTTAATATATATGTAAGAATGAGGACTCAGACATGACATGATCAGGTTTTAAGAAATTGTAAATAAGACTTTCCACTCCCTGTAATCAGTTCTTTTATGAGGTTTTAAACTCTTTGATAGAGTCAATAAGGGAAAATGGTGATGGGTTAGTTAAATAAGTTAACCATGCAAATGTGGGCTTTAAGTAACTGGAGGAATTTCAGCAGTTACTTAGTTCAGCTTTGGGTTAGTCAAGCAGTGAAGAACTAACTTTAGGAAAGGAATGCTTTGAGAAGGTATACCCTTGCACCTGTGTTAGAAAGCAGAAAAGGGAGTAGAGAGTAAGCCCAGAAGGGAAGGAGGTAATATATCCTACCAATACTCTATTAAACATGCCATTGGAGAGATTGGATCAGTAGGGGATAAAGTATATGACCAGGAACAGAGAAAAACACTCTGAGGACAAACATGAGCAGACTCAAACACAGATGTATGTAGAAAGATAGCCACTCAAAGGAGGAGGTAGCTTTAAGGGATGTGACCCCTTGCGTCAGAGAAAAATGCCAACTATGCACTCAAGAAAGGATTTCCCAGTTACCAGGAGTTGTGTTACCCCTTTACCACCCATATATGTTAATACCATTGTATTTTAAGTTTGTGTCCACTCTCCTCACAGGTCCTGTGTGTATTTGTGGGAAAGTGTATCTCAGACTAAATGGGAGGAATGTTTTTATAACTATAGTTCTTGCTATTCCATCTTAGTGAATCCCTTTTCTAAAAGCTAATGGTCTGGCTGACTAATTATTGATGGGAAACACAATCTTAGGAGCACATGAGCAACAGTACTAGAAAGGTATCTCCTGAGGAGGGGTTAAGCTACATAGGCATTTAAAACCATGACCACTAATCTTTCACACCATTTTATATCTATATTACAAAGATATTAAAATATTTTTCTCCTGTTTTCTGAAATGTTGGTTTAATATCAGCATAAGCATAGATTTTATGTTGCTATGTCATGCAAGAGTATTACCATAGTGTCCATGATGCCTGACTAGAGAAAATGATATTCAGAAGAGAGTGGCGAGGAGCCATGGAGTAAGGAAAATTGGTGGTAGCAAAGTAATTATGTATGTAATCAGTAATGGTTAGGCCTTACTGTCTAGAATGTAGTTTGAAGATGGGCAGATCATAGTTTAGTTCTCAACTTTGCTCATGCTTTGTAGCCTGGTCAGGTCTTGGCCAAACTATAAAGCAAAGCATGTCTTTGGTGTTGTCTTCTTTTCCCCCATAGAATCATAGATGGATCATACATTATCAGACCTATTTCACTTTTGAACAATAGAAAATCATCTAACAATCACTGTATAACCATGGAGCAAGTCACTTCACTTCTCTGAGACTCAGTTTTCTCACATATAAATGAGAGGGTAATACTAGATGACTCCTAAGTTTTCTTCTAATTCTATATCTATGCTTCTATGATCTGATTCTGGATCTAGTTCATTATTCAACTGCCATGGTTGCCCAAGATAAACATACTAGGGATTAATTCAGTAGTCTGTCCATCTTAGCTACATGTCATAATTAGTATGTTTTTCATATATTTTGTTTTTCCTTTATGGATTTTTTTTCCTATCATTGTGTATTTAAGGAAGTTTTACAGTGTTTTGAAAGGAGGAAGCATGGTGTATTGGAATGAACTTTGGATTTGGAACCAGAGAACCTATGCTAATTCCAGCTCTGCTACCTGTTTATTACTTGTCAGCAAATCACTTAATTTCCACAGGTGTCAGTTTCCTTATCTGTAAAATGAAAAAATTGGAGTATATATTCTCCAAGTTCCTTTACAATTCTAAATTCTCTGATTGTAAGACTAATTTCCACTAAAGTGTTTATTACTTAAGGTGCTACCTCTCCTAGTAACATGTACATTTTAAATGAGACTCTATGAAAATAGGGATAGGTCGAACAGAAAAGAATCAATCAATAATGCTGGAATATCAAGTATCAACCAATGGGGTGGAGGGATTGCCAGGATTTCCTAAAATGTGAATGTTGGGATACTTATTTTACCTGTAGGTAAGGTGGAAACCTACAAAGTAAGTACTGAGTGATTTTAACTGGAAAGTTTCATAGATTTTTTTTTTTTTTTTTTACCAATACCTGGCTTTTAAAAACTAATTATAAAGAAAGAACTAAAGTCACTGCTAAGTGACAAAGGAGGAACACTCCAAACAAAAAAATGTACACAAAAAGCTAAAGAGTTTAAGTAAGAATTGAAGATCAAGAATTTGTGAAATAAAGAGAAAAAAAGATAAAATCTGAAAATTAAATGTTATCAGTCACAATTTATATGGATAGAAAATTTTAAGGAAAAAATAAAAAAAATAGGAAGTCTCAGTACTCGATGTAGGGTGAATGCAACTTGTGAATAAGGCTTTTGGCAAAAGGAAAGAAAGTATTAACAGTGAAATGAGAATTACAGCATCAAGAAATTTGAAGACCCATTTAAAGTTTACGTACAAATACCAGATGTGAAAGATTCAATTTCTTGTAGTTTTGAAATTGTTTAGTTCTTTTTAAATTTATTTTCCTTATGTATGAATATATACTGAACCCAGGAAATCTGTCTTTTATTATGTTCTCTTAGAACCTGATTTCATTGTACTCATCATCATTCATCATCATCGTATTCATCATTACTCAAGAATAAAGACCCATGTGATATTCATATAAGAAAAAGAAAACACCATTTACAATGCCTAAAAAACCCCAAGATAGTCATTGTTAGGTATCCTACATGTACACATGTTACTCTTGCTGATTACTAAACAGCAGTTCATTGGATGCGGGACATCAGTACTGAATAATTAGTTATATTTTGGTGTTTCTTGTAATCTCACCATTTTTCATTAGTCAATTAAAAACACATAATACTTTTTCATTCATGTTGTCTTTTTTAATTCTTATTTTCTTATGATCGTATTTTAACTTTGACCATATTGGATTTTTATTTAATTTAATTTTATAAAATATCTCCCATTAATATAAAAATCATTTAGAATTCCTTGAAAGATAGTACAACAGAAATGACCTTTCTGTCTGTGGGATGATAGAAGGAGATAGGAAGGGAAGGGAATAAGCTCCACTAATGTATTAGGCACTGTGCTAAGTGCTTTATAAATATCATCTCTTTGGATTTTAACCACAACCCTGTGAGGTAGGTGCTGCTATTATGTCCATTTATAGCTAAGGAAACAGGCAAACAGAGGTTAAATGACTTGCTCAGGGTGATACAGCTAAGAAGTGGTGCCACTTCCTAGCCAGATATGAACTCATGTAGATGCCCTAAATGTTACACTGATGTCCTTGTGATTTAATGAGGAATAGAAAAAGGAACCTAGTCTGTTAAGTGTACTCCCTGTGTTGAACTTAAGGGAGGAATGGACATGAGTTGCCCATGAGTATGGGCAGGCAAGGATGGGTTTTGATCTGCATAGTTAGAGGATATATCCAAGTTGATATGGTAGATAAGAGATCTGTTTATGTACTAAAATTATTTTCTTAGTAAATCTACATGGTTGCAAATCAGAAAACAACACCATCTCAGAAGAATAAAAACTGCAGTTGACTCAAAGAGCTATAGAGAGATTCATAATGGGTCAAAGTCAGATACAGCATTACTTTTGTTTGAGAAGTGACATAAAAAAATATCATCCCACACCACAAAGCCTGGTTACATATTGAGAGAGATAATATAGATGAGCAGCTTAAATAGAATATTAGTACCTTTGAAATGTTAAAAGAACCAGACAGAGAAAGGCATCCAGTGTCTTTGATCGGTCTTCTTCAGAGAATTTTGTGAAGGACATATGTGAAAACTACCGAAGTTCACAGTTTCTTATACAGGTCATCTTTCTTGTGTTTTGCATATTGAAATGTTTGTGTTTGTAAGTTAAACATTTTTTTTAAAAAAGCGCTTGGAGGGAAAAAGAATAAAATAGCATGACAAGGTAGGGAGGAATTTGAACTTGCACTGGGAGAGGGAGGAACCCGCCCCAAGATAACAGATTGATCAAGCATCAAAAATAATTGTGATCTGCATGGGTGGAGGAAATACTCAAAATGATTAAACCTTTCATCGAATAGTAACAATATTATTAATCCCTTTAATCATCAAAAGCTTCTCATTTGCATTGCATCATTCAGTGGTTTAATAAATTTTAAAATACTAAAACCCCAAATTCTGATATTTGTAATAGGCATAAGTGCAGGTTGACATAGTTAAAATTGTGGTTCTGAGGACAATCATCTTTGCCACATTACATTTTAACTGCATACGGATTGGAAATGCATCATTTGAAATGTGCATTTTTGATTTTCTAAAATATTTACAACTGATATATTACTATATTAGAACTGCCCATTGTAAAATGGGACTTATTTTGTTTTAAATACAAGGCATTGTGCCTAGTTCATAGCAGCTGGGTTTGGTGCCACTTCCTAGATATTTCCATACCATGTTGCCCAAACATTGACTATAGTCTTCTTCCTCAAACAGGAACTTGAACTCTGTGGCTCTGTTAGGTGAGACTTACCTTTTCTTGCCTGGAACCAGGCCACTACACTATTTCCTATCCAATTCAAAATTTCTGGATAAAGGTGGTTACCCACTCCCCTCTATCTACTTCACAACTCTGATGTCTTTCCCCGCTATAATGTAAGTTCCTTGAGGGCAGGGACTGTCTACCTTGCTTATATTTTTTCTCTTAGACTTAGTGCAGCACCTGGTACATAGTAAATACTTAATCAATATTCACTCATTCATCCATTTCTATTTTTCTTTAGATATTCAGTTCTAAACCAGGGTCATAAGATCATAGATTTAAAACTGGAAGGAATCTCAAATGCCATTTATCTGGTGCAATTTTACAGATAAGGAAACTGAAGCCAAAGGAGGTCAAATGATTTTTTCCAAGGTCGTGTAAATTGTAACTGTCAGAGGTGGGATTTGAAACCAGGTCATCTGGTTCTAAAGCCAGTGCTCTTTCTACTATATCATACTGACTTAGGATTTTCCTCATATCATGAGACTGATATACAATCTTAACATCTTTTATATCTATTTTCACATTTGGAGAAGACTTGGAGTCAGAAAGACCTGGCTTCAAATACTGTCTCAGACACTTAGTAACTGTATGACCCTGGGCAAGTTGTTTAGCCTCCCTGGCCTTCAGTTTCTTGATCTGTAAAATGAAGGGTTTGGACACAGTGGCCCAGAAGGTCCTTTCCAGCTTTAAAGATGTGATTCCATCATGTTAGAAGTTTTGGGATTATATCTGTTCATCTGAGAATCTATAGAAATAGCTCATTGAGGAAATTTGCCGTATTAAATTAAAACTTTAAAATCTCTTTCTTTTTTTTTTTTTTAAATTTTTTTTTTAATTTTATT
>CM053589.1:101404827-101427530 GCA_028646515.1 Pseudochirops corinnae
ATGTGAGAGCTGCGATATATTGCTGCTGCTATGCCGCCATCTTGGCTCCGCCCCTAAAATCTCTTTCTTACTTCCAACCACTAACTGTACTCATTGGTAATAATTTGACTGCTAATCTCTTTTTCATATATGTAAACCTTCTTCTTTTACCCTACCTATAACTCGTTTCCTTTCATTTTAACATTCTTTTCCTTGAGATTCTTTTGTCTGGCATACCATTCTTTCTCAAATCCACATCCTTCTTTCAAAATTCTGCTTAAACTTACTTATTTGTTCCAGAAAGCACCCTGACTGATATATAATCCTACTGGAAAATACTCCCTCCTCACCTCTGCCTAGTAGAAGAACTCTTACCTACTTTCAAGGTTCAGCTCAAATGCTATACCTCCTATGCAAGACTTGCCTTGATCTCCCTAGTTGCCAGTGTGAATCACCTCTCCACATTAGGTTCTTTGCATTTTCTCTGTACATATTTTGCATTCACTTACATGTTCATTTTGCCCTCCCTGCTCCCAAGAGAATGTATATTCCTCAGGGGAAGAAATTGCTTTGTTTTTTTTTGCAAGTCACCCCTTCCTCCCAGTGTCTGGCACATAGTCATTGTTGTTTGTCCTTTGTTTTGGAAGAGGACGAATGATATAAGGAGGTGATGACTTGTCTATGAATTGGATTTAAGTGAGGCAGGGTTATACAAAGTCAACAGCCTCCCTCTCTCTTTCTGAGTCCTCGAAGTCCAGTGGCAAGACAAAAGTCAGGACTGGTGATGGCCTTGGATGTAGTGAATGACTTGGTGTCTTCTATGTCTGACCAATCTCTAAGAGCACTAAAGCTCCTGCTTCATTCATGTGCATTGAAACAAATTGTTCTCATCTGTCCATTCTACTGGGGGAAGTTTTCACATGCTTGGGTAGACATTCCCCTTCTAATGGACAAGTTTGAGGCTTGTCTTTTGCCCTCAGCCTAGTTTAGCCATCTGCCTAGACAGTTTTACTGGGGTATGGCTACTGTACATGATATAGCTTCTTGGAGCCACAGGTGAGAGTGGAGTGAAAGGTAGACAGCAAAGGTGGATTAGCAGCCCTGAAAATGGCTCAGTAAGCTCTCACACCAAATGTACTAATTCTCCCTGAATACTCCATACACCCCTGGCACATGGTAGATATTTAATAAAAGCTTGCTAAATTAATGAATTTTTTTGGCTATATTTCTTCCTAAAGTGAGAAAGGACTGAAATTTTGTGCCTGAGAATAACAGGAAGAGGTGGATTTTTCAGGTAAAGCAGTGAGAGAAGGCAACAAGGAATATTCTCTTTTGCGTAAGTGTTACATCAGCTCAAGGCTGGAATCATCAGGCATATTCAGATTTGACCCCCATACCAAAGGCTCCCAACATACTTCTTGTAGGAAAGGAATATATTTCCGGGTCCCTTTGGGGAAACAAGTGGTGTCTGAAATTGTATTTAAATAGTTTGAGATATTACAGTTTTATAACTATTTATACATAATATCATAAATCATAAAATCAACAAGTATTTAATGAGTTGCCATTATCTATCAAGAATTAATCAACAATATTTTATTGAAAAATTACTATGTGCCAGATATTATTTTCAGCTGAAGCTATAAAGACAAAGTGAAATAGTTCTTGCCCTTTTTCAGCAAAGTACTATTAGAATAGACTTTGAAAACACCTGCTTAGTTTAAAACTGAGGTTAGGAATGTAATTTATTTTTAGAATCAGAAGAGATTTTTGTTATTTAGTCCAAGTGTCTCATTTTGCAAATGAAGAAACTGAGGCTCAGGGAGATTAAATGATTTACCAAGGTTAGACAAGTTAATGGTATGGATAAGATTTCTAGGACAGTGCTCTATTTCCTACTACATTTCTACAGCATTTTGGCACTTACAAAGCACTAGGATGAGATAGTGTCATGGAAACAATGCAGACAAACCTGTACAGATTTTGAGAGACAGTGGAGGATAGAAGGGTCTGGCATGCTATAGCCCATGGGGTCATGAGGAGTGGGATAGGACTAAATGATTGAATAAATGAACAACAACAAAATGCTAGGGAGGTAATACAAGTATTCAGATTCCTATTTTATAAAGTGAAGAAATGAAATCTCATTGCAAAGGAATGACTTGATTATGTCATAGGTATTTCACATTAGGTATTTTATAATATTCTGTGACTCAAACTTCTTAAGCTCATTTTTGTTTCTGCTTCTAACTCTTCCATAGCTACAGAACCACAGAATACCAAAACCAAAAGGGATCTTGGAGATAATCAAGTCCAATACCTTCCTTAAATATACAAAGAGGAGAAAATTGAGGCTAAGAAGGCAGCATGAAACAATGAAAAGAATGGTGGATCTTACTTAGGTCAGAAGACTTGGATTCAAATGCCTGTGTGACAGTTGTGCAAATTTCTTAACATCTTTGGGCATCCCTGTTCTCATCTTTAAAATATGAGACTTGGACTAAATCATCTCTGCAGTTGTCCTTTGGCTCTAAATGAATTTCTCAAGGTCACAAGGTAAGTGACAGAGACAGGACTCAAACTCAGCTGTTCCCATTCGAAGTCCAGTGCTCCTTCCACCAGAACCTGAGTACCTAGAGTAGTGTGTGGAGTGACAGTAAGAAACAGAGGTTCCTTCAATGCAGAGATCCCCTTAAATTTCAGTTTAAATTCATTGCAGTGCTTCTCTAAATGCTTTTCTTGCCCTTCGTGGCTCAAGCAATCCAAATGCAGAATCATTTCAGCAGCTGGGCAGGTTTTGGCAGGGTTTGAGATGGGGTGGAGCAAAAAGAACAGTATTCGTTTTTCGGAGGGCTTTAATTTCACTCCACTATTGAGTAAAAGAAAACCCATCTGAAACACCCTGTTATATTTCTCTCAGTGCTTTCCATTTTTTCCTTACTGTGAGGTGAAAGGGTGGGGGTCAGGCAGTCATCACCATTAACATCCCTCCCTTCTCCAACCAAGCCCTACTTTTTGGCTAAAGATGTCGTTTCCCCCATTATAGTGGAGCCACAGAACTATGTCCAGAGTTTTCTACGGTTTCTAGCAGGTTTGGAAAGGAGGAAAAAAAATGTTTTTTCCACATTAATTTCTGATTTATTCTAAATTTTGTTAAAGTATACTCTTTAAAGCACTTGTTTTATTTAGGACTTCTTTCATTCAGCACTGTGTATACCTCCTTGAAGTTGAATGTTTATTTTTCCATTACATATGTTCAAATGTATGTCTTATTTATCTCCCAGTTGTTTTTTCCCCATTACATTAGCAGTATATTTGAGGGAGTAATAATGTCTTTTACTTCAGTCACTTTGGAATTCTCCAATATCAGGTGCTCAGCTCACAGGAGGGACCCAACAAATGTAAACTGACTGAAGTTACTCCTTCCGCCCTCCCCCCCAAACCTTTAGAGAGCTTTAGAATTTATTTTCACACCTACAAATGAAATTAATCATTTAGCTTAGTGTATTCAATCAGCACACATGCTCTCCCAGATCCAGATGCTGGGCTCTCATAAACAGAAATAGCCTTTGATAGAAAAGTTCTCTTCATGGTTGAAGAAGTTAAGATAAGAAGATGAATAAGTCCTTTAAGGAACAGGTCCTATATCCTCAAAGATTTTTTTTTCCCCGGGGGGAAGACATAAGAAAACTGCTTTTGTGGTTGTCAGACCTTCCATCTCACTGCCTTCTTCCTAATGGAAAGCTATAGAGGCAGGGGACATCTTTACTCAGTTTTCCATCCTGGGCTGGAGGGCTTTCTTTTCACATAGGCGGCGAACAGAGCCAGCACAGAATTCTCTTTTCCAGAGGTGGCGGCTCACTTTTTTTTTTCCCGCCCGAGATTTATGCCGCTAGTGTGGCCATTATGGGGCAAGGATTTCCATTGTGTTTGTTAGCGCGTCGGACCCGCAGTCAAGCACGTCCTGCGATTACAGGTGCTGTGCAAATAACAATAAATGAGCGCCGGGGAAGTGCTGCGAGATCCAGAGGGAGATACAAAAAGTGTGCCAGCGGCCTGGGGTGGCGGCTGAGCGAGGCGGGGCCCGGGGTGGGGCTGCGGGGAGGGCAAGGCCGGGAGAGAAGCGTGGCTGGACTGGCCCAAGGCGACGGGGTGGGAGATAGAGTCTCAAGAACAAGGGCAGGAGGAAGGGAAAAGGAGACGTCGGCAAGTGCTTTGGAGGGCACAGCGAGATACACGCGCCATAGGCAAAACTCGATGCTCGGCTTCCTGACGCATGCGTTCCAGGTCCGTTCTCCCCCTTTCACTCCCCCACCCCCCAATCCTGCCTGGCACCCCACCAGCTTAGGTCCTGATCCGGGGTCGCTCTGACGAGCATCTCCAGCTTCCCCGGGGAGCCCCGCCCTCCCTCGGCCTTTATTGGCTGATGGCTCCGCTTGCGCGCAGTGATTTGAGAATTTTTTTTTTGTCCCTGGTGTTGCCGGCTTTGCTCCGGGTGGTTTAGTCCGAGATTAAGGGGGCGGGAGAAGCTGAGGGCGGAGGTAGGGGGAAATGTGGAGGGGGGGGAAGAGGAGGAGGAGGGTGCGCCTCTAAAGGGCCGCGAAGGCTGTCCGTGGGCCCCACCCCTGTAGGCGTCCGAATCAGCATCAAGTGACCAATATCCTTTCCAGGGGAACACCGTCCTTCAGAGGAAAGCCAAGCTCCAGACTATCTCCCGGCGCCAAACCGCCGTCATCTCCTTCCTGTGCGGGTTGATCCGTCCCTTCACCCACCCGGAAAAATATAGTCCGTGCCTCACGTCCCAGTGGGACACTCCTTGGTCGTAAAGGCACTGACTAGCCCTCTCTGTAACTTCATTGTCATTTTCTTCTCCACCGGCCCTGCTAGGCTCGAACGCAAGGGAGACACAGTCGCGAAAAGGAGGCTTATCCACTGGGGGGCGAGAGGGAAGGGAAAAGGAAGGAAAAGGAGGCGTAGGGACACTGAGGTAAAAAAATCACACGACGCACGCGCGCAGAGAGGAAGAAGTTCCGGTCTGGCTGAGGCCCTGTCTCCTAAAAATAGCCTCCGTGTTGGGATTCATCCGCTGATGTCCCAGTGAGTCCCAGGCTGAAGGAGGAGGAGGCTTCGGGCAGTACTGTGTATGTGTGTGTGAGTGCGTGTGTGTGAGTGAGTGTGTATGTGTGCAAGCTAGCCCCGCGGGGGGATACGGTGAGTTCTGACCTGGCTCGTATCCAGACTTGGGTAACGGAGTAGAAGGGGGAAAGGGGTTTGGGGACGGGCGTCTCTGTCTCGGTGAAGTGGCCGGGGTAGGAGGCTGGGTGTGGGTTTATTGGGGTCGGGGGGTGGCGGGCCCTGTGATAAAGCGTGCTCGGGCTACTGTGGGCTCAGCTGGAGGGAGTGGATCTGGAACCGCTGGGCATAGACTGGGCTGATGTAGATTGACCGGGTGGGAGGGGGTCGGTTGCCTGCGGAGTCACGCTAATGAGATCTTTGTGGGAGCGGGGTGGTAGGGAGGTATTAGGAGGGGCGCCAGGGTTCACTGTCTCGGAGGTGAGGGTCGTCGCGAGGAGAGGAGGTACCCTGAGGAGGTGGGGTAGGAGGTGAGTGGTGTCACGGTGCTGGGAGGCTTGGAGAAGCGTGAGGCTGAGTGTACTATTAGTAAAAGGTGTAGAAGGTTTTTTTTGTGTGTGCTCTTTGGGACTCTTATTTGGGGGTGAAGTTAGGATGTTCTTTTTATTTATATGGGGAGGCAGAATCCCTGAAATAAAGGGATAGTCACTTTTGGCCACATCATTGGGAAGAATAATGAAAAATTTCTGATGGTCGCGTCGTATCTGTGCCTCCACCTATTTTGAGGGTGAGGGATTGTTGGGAGGCAGTAGAGTATTAGTCCTACATGTGAAAGTTAAAGGAGCTATTGGACTTTTCGAAATTCTCTGAGGCTGGGGTGCCTGAGGCTATTAGAGGATGTCATTGTCTTAATTGGGCCACTGGAAGTTCTTGCTACTTCTGACCCTGTCACTATGACTAGGGAACGCTTTGGATATGTTGACCTGTAGTTTCTTGAAAATGTTTCTCTTAATTGTATCTCCCAAGGTTTTCTTGCTTTTTGAAAAAGGCTGGTTTCAATTTATGGGTTAGTCATGTTACTTTTTGGATTAGGAAGTTTTTGTGTCTTTGTGGGGAGGAGAAATAGAATAGGACAGCATGTATACAGTGAGACATCGTAAATAATCTTTAAAATACCCTGTGGCAATAAGCAGTCAATAAATGTAAGGTAGGAGAAATGTTTGAGGATGGGGGCAAAGAAGGAGAAATGTAGTAGGAGACACCTGCTAATGAGAAACAATACTGTGTTAACTGAGAGAGTTTAGTAATGAAGGAGTAAGCTTGCAAGGAAGCTGCTTTCTCTACTCTGTGGTTAAGTAAATCTCTTTCCTGTGGATATGTTATGGATTATAGAAGCTTTTTTTATTCGTATTATATGTCTGAATGTAGGACTAGATGTGGTATTTCAACAGCAATTGAGATGGTTAGCTTTTTCAAAATTAAGCAACTGTACATCCAGCAAGATCTCGTAGGGACAAATGGAGAGATTGTTGTTGAAGTGGAAAGTCCAGAGGTTTAACATGAGTTTTCTCCTGTTGTATAGTAGTGGCTGATAGGCTTGCAAAAGGTTCTAGGTATTTACCTTTATAGTAGGATAAGGAAATAACATACTAGTACCAAATAAGAATTACAGATATATTAGAAAAAGGACCTGCTGTTATATATTAACTTTTTTCCATTTTCTGTGTAAAGACTCAAACTTTTAGATTTTTATCAATGATTTAAAACATTTTTGTATCATTTATTACTGTGTAGCTGGAAAGTTTTCTCACTGTAGTTAGGTATACCTTTCATGATGATATTTATTTTCTTCTTAAGAATCCAGTTCTCTTATTTCGTCATCTTAAGTGCTTAGGATTGTCAGTTTTAAAATCTGTGTTCATCATGACAGGTACATGAACAATCTGTAGGAAAAGGGAACAGCATTTTTTGAAGACATACAAAATGCCATTTATCTTAATCAGAATTTAATTTGGGATATGCAGGGTTAAAATAGCTATGAGAATACCATATTTTAAGAGACAGCTATCTTTACTCTTTCTAGAGGTAACAGTTTTGCTTTCAACATTGTGACAAATGGAATACATATTCGTAGCATCATAGTTCTAAGATTAGAATTGGTTTTATATATTACTGTACTCATAATTAACTTAAACACTGCATTTTTTCCTTGGAAATGCTAAAACAAGCAGTACTTTTGCAAATGGTTGTAACAATGATTAAAAGATCCTCATTGCATAAACTGATAATTTAAAAATATATCAATTTGCTTAAACTTTAGGTTAACTTGATGTTTTCTACAAGATACTTGTACATTAGGAATTGTAGATACTGCTATTTATTTGCAATCACTAAGTTTTTTGTTGGTAAAAGTTATTATAAAAGTACATTTTAAAAGATTTGTGGTTTTCATTTTGCTTTTATTTTCGTATTATATGTATGTTTAGCTGTTAGGATTTTATTCATAATGCTGAGGAAAGTTTAAATCACTTCCTACCAAAGTACTGCATAAAATTAAATTATGAAGCTGAAAAATAATGCCACAGGGCTTAGAAGTTGTACTTTGAACAACATGCTGAGAACTACTATATGGGTGGCATCTGAATTATAATTGTCTTTTGACCCCATAGAGGTTTTGTAAACTAATTTGTTTATATTGGTGGAGGTCAAGGTATAGAAGTCATACTTAAGGGAAGTTCAAGTGCTTTTTAATGTTTAAATTGTTTTCCAAGCAATTTTTTTTTCATGAGATACTGAATTACTACTCTGAAGGGTAAAAATGTATTGTCATGTAATAATGCCCTGTACAGTAATGAGCATCTGTTAAATACTTATGAGTAAGGTAGTGTACTAGGTGCTAAAACTATCCTCATAGATACCATTGCTTCAGAGATGTAAAATAACAGTTCCTACTCAGGAGCAGCCTACAGTTTAATTAGGCAGAACCAAAAACACACAGAGTACAGTGTGATATAAGTAGAAGAATTTCAGACAAAATGTAAGAAAATTTAAGGAGGAAAATCAAAATTTTCAGTTGTGGGAAGAAAAGAATCAAAGACTTTTACAGAGAAGGTAGTACTGAAACTAGTAACATGAAAAAAGGAATTCAGTAAGCGTAGATGTACACTCTGCAAAGTACCTTGTGAATGAGTTCTTATTAGTATTGTGTGGAACTAAGGAATTCTAGCTTGAGAGTACATGGAGGTAGAAAGATGGTAAGGCAAGATAGGAAAAAAAAATTGTAGTAGAGTTGGAATTTAGTCTGTATGAAAGGGAATTGTGTGAAGTAAAGCTGTAAAGGGAGATTGGAGATTTTTCTAATTAGGCCTCAAATACTAGGCTACAGTAGTTTGCCTTTTATCCTATAGGAATTGGGAAACCATTGAATATTTTTGAGCTTGAGAATGATATGGTTGGATTTATGCATTTATGTGAATGATGAACTAGTGTCCTGGTGAGATTGGTAGTAAAGAAAACAGGATGACTTTGCTTAAAGGGCTTGAATTAGATTGGTGGCAATGTGAATAAAAAGTAAACAATAGATTTGCATGGGATTGTGGAGATATAATTGACTGGATTTGATAAATTACTGGATATTTGGAGTGGTAGTGATGGAGAAGTTAGAGTTAAAGATGAGTGGAAGCTTTCAGAGTTCGGGTTACTTGGAGGATGGAGAGATCAACAAATAAGGAAATGGGAAGAATGGGAAAAGACTGCAACTTTTGAATATGGCGGGTTTGTGTTATCTATTGAAATTCAAGGTAGAAATATTCATCAGGGATTTGGAAATGTAGGACTGGGTAGATTTAGAAGAAATCTGTATAAGGTATTTCAGACTGTGGGAATGGATGATTGCTATATACCTTCAACAGAAATATTGATATTTCCTCCAAGGTAGTCTTCCAGTTCTTAAGTTTCTTCAATTCCTAATTTATTTCTTTACTCTCCCTCAGATACACCCATGGATGTAACATCAAACCTTTGATCACCTATCACATCATTTACAAGGGCTCCACTTCTGTGATCAAGAATTTTTAAATTTCTCTGTCCAACTATACATTCCTGTATAGATGGAATCATCTTTTCCTGTATGCCTCACTCTGGCTAAACCTATTCATCATTGTCACAGTGATCTCTAGTCCATTTACACAGATTTCATCCCTAATTTGGCTTAATATTCCTCTCTTCTGACAGAGACACTATCGTTATCTAATATATGACTATACTAAACTGTTAACATTCATTGTCTTCAACTCTTGAATTCCTTGTTCCCCATTGTTCTATTCCTTGCCGAATCTCAACCTTGTATTACTTCCACTGTTTACTTTATTTTCTCTACTCTTTATATGCTACTGTATGGTGCTAGAGGAAGTCCCCCAATTGATATATCTAATATCATAACAAATTGATATATCTAATATCAACTGGGTCCTCATTATAACAAGGCAATCCTTTTAGTACTATCTAATCGGTTTTTAAAATCTTAACTTATTTTCAAATCTCCCATCTCTCTACCGTATTAGCAGAGAACCCCAGAGCTTCCCTCTTCTCTATTTTTCTACAACTTAAAACTCCCTCACCTCATTCTTCATTCCCTGAGTTCTTTTACTATAGTTTCTGATGAAGTGACCCTTCTTTTACTCACCAAGGCCAACCTTCCTACTTGTTCTTGATCCCATCCCCTACTATTTCCTCTAATAGATTTCTTTCTGGATCGTTCTTTTTATCTTTCATCTTCAGTATCTTCTTATCTACTGGCTCTTCCTGCTACCTATACATTGGTGTTTCCCTGTCCTTAAAAAAAATCTTTGCTGACTCTGCCGTTCATTGAAGCTGTTCTTTTATATCTCTCCTCCTTTTCACAACAAAAGTAGGAAAAAAACCCAAACATTTATACCTGTTGCCTCTACTTCCTTTCTTCTCACTTCTTAACACTTTGTAATCTGGCTTCTGACCTCATCATTCAACTGAAACTGATGTCTGCAGAGTTACTAGTGATCTCATAATTGCCAACATTTGACCTGATTAATCACTTTTTTTTTCTAGGATACCTTCTTTTCTCTGTGTTTTCATAATGCTGCCCTATTTTGGTTCTCTTTTTAGCCAGCACCATTCCTAGTACCTCACAAGCGATTAATAAGAGCTGTTCATTCTTAGTCTCTTTCCCTGGGTCATTCATTCCTGCTCCATGATTGTGGGTTTACCCACTATTGGGTGGGTGCTCTCACCAAGGTCTTTACAGCCTCTTTTTGGGTGCCCTCATCAGCTTCCTTGTACTCAATTATTATATCTGTGCAGATCTATCTATATGCCAAGACTGTTTTTTTTCTTGAGTTCCAGTTTCACTTCACCAACTCCCTATGGAATATATCAGATTGCCTATCCTATAGGTGCATCAAACTCAACATACCTAAAACAGAATACAATATTTTCCCCCATACATACCCTTGTAAACTTGCCTGTTTCTGTTTAGGGAACCACTATCCTTCCAGGTACCTGTGTTTATAGACTATGAGTGATTCTTGATTCCTCACTCTTAGCCAGGCAGTTTCCAAATCTTATCAATTTTACCTTTAAATTTTTTGCCTCTGATCACTTCTTTCTGTTTATATGCCTACTACCCTAGTTCAGTTCTTATCAGTAGCCTCCTAATTGATTTCCTTGCTTCATTCTATCCTCTCTGCACATTTGCCAAATTATATTTGTGTGGCACACATTTAACTGTCCTCAATGACCCCAGTGGCTCTTTGTTGCCTCTAGGATCTAATGTAAACTCTTTTGTTTTGCATTTAAAGTTCTTGAGACCCTGATTCCAGATTACCTTTCCAGGCTTGTTATACATTAATTCTCTCCATGGCCACTGTGATCTGGCCAAATTGGCCCTTTTGCTCTTCCTCACAGGGGACATTAAAAAAAATTATGTGTGTATATGTACATATGTATGTTCTTATATGTCTACATACATATGTACATGTACATATTTTATTTCCCCCAAATTACATGCTAAAACAATTTTTAAACTTTTAAAAAAAGTTTTGAATTTCAAATTCTATCCTTCCCTCCTTTTTTTCTCTTTTCCCTCCCTGAGATGGTAAGCAGATATAGGTTATGCATGTACAGTTATGTGAAACATTTCCATATTAGTGATTTTGTATAAGAAGACTTGAATAAAAGAAAAAGAATGAAAGAAAAAGTGAAAAATGGCTTTCATCTGTCTATATTCAAACAGTATCAGTTTTTTCTCTGGAGGCGATAGTATGTATCATTAGTCCTTTGGGATTGTTTTGGATTGTTGTATTGCTCAGAATAACTGAGTTATTCACAGTTCTTTATCAAACAGTTTTGCTGTTGTATACAAGATTATGGTTCTGTTCACTATTCATCAGTTCATGTAAATCTTTCCAGGTTTTCCTGTAATCATCCTGCTTGTCTTATAGCACAATAATATTCTATTACAATCATATGCCATAGCTTCTTTAGCCATTCCCCAATTGCTGGGCATCTGTTTGATTTCCAAATCTTAAGTCACCATGAAAGGATCTGCTATAAATATTTTTGTACAAATACGTCCCTTTCCCTTTTTTTTTAAAATATGTCTTTGAGATATAGACCTAACAGTGGTATTGCTGGATCAAAGGGTAGACACAATTTTATAACCCTTTGAGCATAGTTCCAGATTGCTTTCACAGGGGATGTTTGACCACCTTTCTCTTTGCGTTTGCACAGGCTGTTCCTCATCCCTGGAATGCACTCCCTGCTTACTTTTGCCTTTTATTTATCAAAACGAGTTTTTGTTGATGTTTGTATATTACCTACACTTTCCAGTGTATCTCATCCCATCCTAGAGAGTCATTCCTTATAATAAGAGCAAAGAAGGAGAAAATTAGTTGAGCAAAACTAATCAATAATCGACCAACCATGTCTATTCTATCCAGTGTTTCATACTCATTATTAGTTAAATGTTTTTAAATTAAATTAAATGTTTTGGTATATCTAAGATAATTTTTTAAAAAGTCATTTCCTTTTTTGAACCATATTCCTAGTAGTGGGATCTGCGTGTCAAAGGTTAAGAACATTTTAATGACTTTTTTTGTAAGCAATACTTAGAAATTTTTTCAGGAATAGTTGAACTAAATCACAGCTTCAATGAACGGTGTATTACTGAGTTCATATTTTTACAAGCCCACTATGATTAAGTATCCCATCTTTTCCAGTTTGCTAGGTGTGAGGTAAAACTTCAGTGATTTGACTTATATTTCTTATTAAATGATGATTCAACATCAGTCACCTAGGTTTATTAAGCACTTACTATGTGTCAAGCACTTTACTAAGGGCCTGGTGATACAAAGAAAAGCAAAGGAGAGCCCCCTTTTCTCAAGGACCTTACAATCTAATGCAGGAGACAGCCTGTAAACAATTATATATAAACAACACAAAAACAGGATCTCATAGCACGTTGGGGGGGGGGAGGAGGAATATGGTATATGAAGACTGGGAAAGTAGGAAGAGGGGAGATCATGAAAGCCAAACAGGATTTTATGTTATGATGGTAAAATCAACAGATTGGTTATTGGGGGGGATGAGAGTGAGGGATTGAGGATGACACCTAGATTGTGAACCTGGGTATTGGGAGAATGGTGGTGCCTTTGATGGTAATAGGGAAGTTTGGAAGGGGTGAAGTTTGTGGGGCTTTTTTGAGGAGATAATGAGTTTAATTTTGGACATGTTGAGTTTACAGTGTCTATGAGACATTCAGTTGGAGATATCCTCATTTGTGAGACTGGAGATCAGCAGAGTGGTTATTGTTGTCAAAGTAGATTTAAGAATCATCAGCATAGAGATGACAGTTGACTCTCTGGGAGCTGATATCACCAAGTAAAATAGAGTAGAGGAATAAGGTAGATGAGGATCCAGGACAAGACCTCTGTGAGACACCTGTGGTTGATAGGTATGACTTGGAGCAAGAGCCAGCAAAGGAGACTGAGGAGTGGTCAGACAGGTAGGAGAACTAGGAGAAGGCAATGTTAGGAAAATCTAAAGGAAAAAGAGTATTAAGAGGAAGGCGACCAGTGTTAAAGGCTTCAGAGAGGTCAAGGAAGGATGAGATTTGAGAAAAGGCCATTAGATTTGGCAATTAAAAGATCATTAATAACTTTAGAGAGAGCAGTTTAGATTGAATGATGAAGTTGGAAGCCAGACTGAAAAGAGTGAGAGGAAAGGAAGTGGAGGCACAGATCGTACACTCCCTTCACAGGGAGTTAGCCACAAAAGGAAGGAAAGAGGTATGGAATGCTAGCAAGTGAGTGTTTTTTGAAGATGGAGAGGACATGAGCATTTTGGTAGGATGAAGAGTAGAGTGAATTCTAATTGCCTCAATTTTTTGGTGAAATATGAGGCAATCTTTTGTATAGTTGTTGATATTTGGTAATTCTCTTTCTGAGAATTGTGCATATCTTTTGACACTTTTCCACTGTGTCTTTTGGTCTTGAAGAATCTGTGTTGTATAATGGGTATAGTGTAGTGCTTGACATGGAGTCAGGAAGACCTGAATCCTGAATCCTGTCTCAGATACTTAAAAGCTCTGTGATCCTAGGTAAGTCACCTAATTTCTCTGTGCCTCAGTTTATTTATTTATAAAATGAAATAATAGTATCTAATTCACAGAGTAGTTTTAACACTGAAATAACACAACATGTGAAATATATGTGAAAGCAGTTTGCTAATCTTAAAATGTTATGTAAATGTTAACAATTATTATTATTATTACATTTCTGTTACTTCTCAAATTATTGGCTATCAGACCATAATCAGAGATACTTTTTACAAACTGATTTCTTTTGGTTATTTAATTATATTTTATTGTTGTGATATAATCTGAATCATGGCTGTAATGAAAGTTCATATTATTAGTGTGTTAATCATAGAGATTTATTAGTGAGAAAATGTGTGACAGGTGGTTAAATTAGACATTGGAAGGTGACTGTATAATTGTGAGCCTGTCATTTCTGGTAGGAATAAAACTATTACTTTGACATTACAGTAGAACCAAAGGAAACGATTCTTGTCGAGAGACGAAAGACATATTTGTCAATCTTAATAATTGACAAAATCACTTAACATCTTAGGGCCTCATATCCTTATCTGTAAAATGAGTGATGTTGGGCTTCATTATATCTTAAGGTCCTTTCTACTTAGGAAAATCTGTGAAATAATATGGATTTAGAATGTCTTTTACCTATGAATGAATGCTAACTAGTGCCATTCTGGGGAGAGAGGGGATGCCTTGAGCCCTGGAGAGTAGAAAACACATTTCAATTGAAGTTTAGGAAGTTTAACTACTCCATTTCCCAGCTATAGTTACTGGCTTTTGGGAAGTTGGGGGGGGAGAATGGAAATCATTCCCCCAAATTCCATAGCCACTTAACAGCTAGGAAAAAGGATTCAGGATTTCACGAAGTGTTTAGATCTTGTGATTAGGTTCCTTAGGTTAGCCTACAATGGTATCTTTAGCTCTGTGTGGGGTACAGGGACCCCAAAAATCCCCTACCCAAGAAAAATAAAAAGTCAGAGGTGTCAGGGATAATTTATAGTGAAGTTTCCCCATTCTGAAAAATCAAATATAGAATAGCTTCAGTATTCACTAGGCCTAGGGTTACGTCACCTGACCTTCAAGCAATCTGGGGCTTAGAGCAATGGAGACCCTTGTCCAGAGCCAGCTCGGCAAAAGATATGCCAAATAAGGTTAAGACTGCTTTCATTGGACACCCACATGTTTCCGGATCCTTTGTGTCAGAGAGATTCCCTTGCTTAGGTTTGTGGGTCAGCCCCCCCTACCAATAAGAGTAAAGGCCAGTTGGGGGGGTTGGGTTTCTGCATTGGAAAATTATATAACCATAGGCTGGCTTCTACCTGTTGCTCTCTCCTTGCCGCCATGTGGGAGACTGGGGTAGAGTCCTTTCTCATGAGAAAGAATAAAGACCTTTTCTAACCTTAGATTCAGACTCTGAACTCTTTCATCTCACACAGAGGTATCTTGAGGAAGGAACAGAAGTTTTATTCTCTTCCTCAATGCAGGAAGAGGGCAGTCCTGTCCATGTTACAAAAGACAGAACAAGAATTTATACCCCAACGTGGTCAAGCTTCCTCTGCCTGCTGTCCCTTCTCCCATTGACTGTGAAATGGCTCTCAAGTCTTGGCATGAAATCTAACCCCATGGCAGATAACAAAGCCCATCACTATCTCCTATTGGCAGGGAGGTGGGACAGGGAGCCAGGGTATCATCCATGTCCTTATTTGGTAAAGGCCAAAGCCAAGGGAGGGGAAAAGGTCACAAGCAAGGGTGGATGTCAAAAATTCCTGAAAAAGGGTGCTTTTAAGGGTATGGTATACAAGGGTGGAGGTCTAAAACTCCTGAAAGGGGCCTAATGCTGATGACAGCAAGGGAAGAGGAGGGAGGCGAAGGGTCCTAGCTTGTGTTTCCAGGACTCAGGTCTGTCCAGTCTTAAAAAAGTCTATCTCTGGTTTCAGGTAGTTTCTCTCCCTTCTCTTTCTGAGGAGTCTTCACAGAGGGTGCAGAGAGTGTACCCCACTCAACGCAAAACTCAATATGAAGTACAGCACTAATTGATTGTGGGGACCACAGATTTTGTGAATTAGCCTGGAAACCGAACTATTCTGGTACCATTGTTTCTATAGGAAAATGAATTTTAAGATTAAAAAAAAAGCTCACTTAAAATGAACCTTTGGAACCCAACTATTTGTAAATTGCTAGCTGTCAGCATTTTGGTGACATTTATAATTTATAATTCATTTGATGTATGTTGATAGCATTAAAGAGTTTGGCCAAATAGTTGGGTACATTATAATGCAATGAAAAGAATGGGTGGATTTGGAGTCAGTTGACTTGGATTCAAATGCTGACTTTGCCTTGAGTACCTGTTTAGACTTGGGCCAGTCACTTCTTTGGGTTTCAGTTTTTCTGTCTGTAATGAGGAGGTTGAGCTAGAAGATCTCTTAAGATTCCAACTATAATTCTGTGGGATTATGAAGTTGAAACTGAACACCTTTTCCACAGTATTCATTATGCAAAAACAATTTTGTGGCTGGAGTAAAGAGGTCAAAGATGGAAGTAAGCTTCTTGTGCAAACTTTGTTTCTTTAATTTCCTAAAATGTGAAGTTTACCATTAGCTGAAGGTTTTTAATTTCTTTTAAGGTGATACCACTTATACATAAAACTGCTTAGGAAACGGCTTTTTTTTCTTTTAGAAATCCAAAATATGTGTAAACATACTGTTTCTGTCTTCCATTTGAATAGTGTGTTAATTTCAACAACCATTTATTAAATATTTACATTTGAGAGGAAATGTACAGGGCTAGATAAGAATGTCAAAAACCTGAGTCCAAATTCTAATGTATCTTGGCTTTGTGACCCTTGCAAAGATATTTAACTTCTCAGACCTCCAGGCAGTCTTAAGAATCCCAGTTACCTAACAATTGCTAATCTTAATTAGTAGGGGACATTCCCTCTGCCTATAAGATCACAAATCACATTGAAAAACTCCCTGGACATAGTGCTGGCTGCACTGACAGTAGCTTAGATTTTTATAGTGCTTTAGGGTTTGTAGAATGCTTTACGTATATTTATATTGGAATCAAAGTCTTATGAAGTAGGTGTTACCATTTTTCCCATTTTAGAGATGAAGCAGTTTAATGTGAGAGGTTAAACATACCCAATGTCCACACAGCTAAGTGAGATGGAATTTAGGTATTCCCAACTTCAAGTCCATTCTTCTAAGTATCTTGTCTCCTTAGCTAGATTATTAAATCCTTGAAGATAAAGACTCATGCTTCTTTGGTATCGAGTGTGGTGCTTTGAATACAATAAATATGTAATAAATATTTGTAATATGTATTTATGGAAAAGGGTCCAAGTTATGTTTTTAGTCCTTTGTTTTCTTATATATATAGGATCTGATGCTTGTACATGATTTAAAGCCTCTAAATAAAAAAGCAGTACTGAAAAAAAGATGTTTTTAAAATCAAAGCCTTATATAACATTTAAATATTTAATTAAAATACATTAAAATGTTCATGTTCTGACATTTTCCTAATGTTAATCTTTGACTTCAGGTATGGTGGTTCTGACCTCTCTGGGCCTTTGTCCTCTTCTTTTATAATTAGGATGTTATGCTAGATGACCTTGAAGAATATTTCTAACTCTCTAACTCAATGATTTTTACCAGTGATTTTTAAAAATTTTGTGTAAAAACATCATAAAGTATGGCAAAAAAACCAAACAAACCCCAAACAACACTGTATTAGGGAGATGAGATCTTGAGATCTAGTAGCCATATCTTAACCACTCGGTAACGTAGGACAGTTAATGTAATTTCCTTGGGCCTTAGTTTCTTTTGTAAAATGGAGATACCTTCCACAGGAAATGGGGGTAGACCAGAAGATGAGGTTTTGCTATGCTAAATATTGTAGAATATAAATGAAAAGTTTGAAACAAGACAGCAAAACTATTGGCTTAATTTGAAAAATGCATTTCCCAAGTTGGGGAGGATGATTGGAGAGAAATGAGGCTACTCTGTACAGTTAAAAAAAAAAGTTAATCTTTAATAGAGCATTGAAGTTTTGTTACTATGTTAAAAGGAACTAGGGGCAGCTAAGTGGCACTAGGTGAATAAAGCACCATCCCAAAATAAGGAGGACCTGAGTTCAGATCCCATTCTAGACACTTGACACATACTAGCTGTGTGACCTTGGGCGAATTACTTAACCCCAATTGCCTTACCTTTCCCCATTCAAAAAAAAAAAAAAATAAAAGGAACTAGAACTAGA
The DNA here is from genome assembly GCA_028646515.1 of Pseudochirops corinnae. NCBI lineage: Eukaryota > Metazoa > Chordata > Mammalia > Diprotodontia > Pseudocheiridae > Pseudochirops > Pseudochirops corinnae. The sequence goes on from CM053589.1 coordinate 101,422,763, forward strand.
ATCTAACACCTAGAAGGTTATATTAACTATATACTAGATAATTTATTTTTAATAGTTCTAGTATCTAAAGAGTGATTAAAATATAGTAACATTCTGTTACATTCTTTAATCACTAGCCAGTTTAAAACATGTTAATTTTTTCTAAAGCAATTACTAGGTATGCCTTTCAATTAGAAGTGAAGAAGCTATGCCTCTCGGTTAAGAAATCTGCCCAGTTAATTTGATTTTTGTATTGTATAATGTTTTAGTGAATTTAGTAAAACTTCCTTGCCCACTTTCTTGATATCTTAGATTTTACTAACTTATTTCTTCCAGGGTAGTTAAGCATGTCATAACTCAGATTTTTAAGAAGATGTGCTGCTGACACACAAGCATAATTTTTGCTGATCCACTATAATTACAGAATAAACTTAAAGAGTTGCTTTTCCATGTATGTCGATAGGTTTATGTGGAGCCTTTCATTTTAATTTTCTCACCGGGCCCTTTTTGTGACTGATGGTACAGGCACATAGGACAGACCTTGGAGTCATGGGTAAGATAGGTTTATGGAACATGTTGATTCTTACTGGTATTATAGGTCTTAAGTTCCAATTTTGACCTAGTTACTACCATGTCATAACATTTTTGGAGTAAATATATCTGTATTTATACATATGTCCAAAATTCATCATTTAGAACTGAATGTGACTTTTAATGAGCAGCTGTATCAATTAGTAGTCAATAAAGTGTCAACTAAGTGTCAGGTACTGTGATAAGTACTGGGGATTCCCTCCCCGCCCTCCCAAGACAGTTCTTACCTATAATCTCTTGGGGAAAGACAATACACAAAGGGAAACTGAAAGTGGAGGGGAGGGTAAGGAGGATTCCTGATGCTGGGCTATTTTGGAAAAGTCAGAGAAGTTCCAGAGTCATTCAGTCAGGTAGGAAATGAGATGTTATTACAACACATGCTGCCCAAGTAATTTTTAAAAATGTCATTTTTATTTTTCAGTTCCAAATTCTCCTCCTCCTTGTAGTCCTTTCCCTACTTACTGAGTAGGCAAAAAATATGGTATTCATACATATGAAGTCATGCAAAACATTTCCACATTAGCTATGCCTTCTCCCCTCCCTCTCTTAGAATTAAACAAATTTTTTTTAAACATGTATAGTCAATCAAAACAATTTCCACATTGGCCATGTCAAAAAAAAATTATCTCATTCTTCACATTTCATCATTAGGCCTTTGAAATTGTGGTTAGTCAGTATATTGTTAAGAGTTCCTAATTCTTTAAAAAATTGTTTACTATATTGCTTTCCTTGCATAAGTTCTTCTCTTAGTTCTGTTCTCTTAACATCAGATTATACAGGTTTTCTCAAATTTCTCTGACTCTATCCCCTTCATCATAGTATTCAATTACATTTATATGTTCATATGTTTATAATTTTTTTATTCATTCCCCAATTTAGGAGTACTACCACCGATTCCCTTTCTTTGCCACTTCAAAAGAGTATAAATATTTTTGTGCATCTAAGACTTGTTTTGCTTATGTAATGGTAATGGAATTAGAAGATCCTTTTGTATTGGAAAGCTGAAAGTTACTTAGCACCTAATTTCAAATTAAGCCTCTAGAGAAACCAGAGGTGTTGCTGACATAACAGGAAGGGACTGAACAGGGAAGAGCTGTACAGTATATAAGGAAGAGCACAAGCTGGACGCTCAGGACTTCTTGGGATAAGCGTCATGGAGGCAAGGCAGCTGCTGCTGGACTGAAGACTGGACTGAGAATTGAGAAGAACTGAGAAGAGGAATGAGAATTGAGAACTGAGACAGAATTTCTTGGAGCAAGCCACATGGAGGCAGGATAAAGTGATTTTGATTTTGAGAATGGAGCTTATGGTGCTAAGGATTTCAGAGGGCCAGCCAGCTGCTGAAACTGCTGAGGACTTCTGAGGGCTAGCTGGAACTGCCAAAGACTGAGGAAGCATGACTGTGTTGCAAATATTGTGACTTTGTTAATGTGTATGAATTTTCTGGTGGCTTTGTTAAGCCTTGTCTTTCCAGGAACAGAGACTGTCAAGGATTTGAGATGGACTGGACACTGTGAGCTCCACTGTGGAGCAGGAACTACATGGAGAGCTGGACAAGAAATTGGGAGTTGTCTGCCTTTGAATCCAGGTGACAATTAAGTGGATTCAGGTAGGAGCTACTTGCCTCCAATCAGGATGAAAAGACCTCTCCTGGATACTGAGTAGCGACTGATGAAATCGTAATTTACTTGTGACCTTGGGGTGGATGGCTTTTGTACTTCCCACTACTCCTTAAGAGGGTACTGAGTAATAACTGTTGAAGTTATAACTTAATTACACCCCATGGGTGGAGAACTTTGACTTCGGTACTTTGTGACCCTTGAGGAGGCAAGCCTTTTTAAGGATGATTGAATGATTGAGTTACTAAATGATTGTACTTTGTTGAAGACTATGTGACCACTTTGGTGAAAACTATGTGGCCATTTTAGTGATAAGTTGTTGAGTTGTGACATGTTGAATGCTGTATTTTGATTTTCTGTGATAAGTTGTAACATTGTGGATTCTGTACCTTGATTTTCTGTGAATGTTTTGTTCTGATTTGTTATTGAATAAATAGAGTTCACTATACTGTGTAATCAGAACTCAGAAAGCTGCTTATGTGTGGCTTTACAGCTTAGGACTTAGTCTTTTCTTGACCTACCCTCTCTCTAATTTCCCTTTATCCTTTTCCCCCCTCATATTTCCCTGTTGAATTAAATGTATTTCTGCACTTAACTTTGTGTGTGTGTATGCATGTATGTATGTATGTATGTATTCTTTAACAAGTTCAGACAAGAATGAGGTTGAAATGTCAGCTGCTCCTCCCACCCTTTCTTTGTATAAAGATCTACTTATGTAGTAGACATAATTATGCCTGGTATTCCTTCCCTGATTATTTCTCTGCAGGCAGGACTGGATGCTGGTACTGAAGTCCTGCTTTGCTCATGGGGTCTGAACCAAAATACTGTATGTTACCTCTGAACTTGCTCATTTCTGAGTACAACTATGTGTCCATTCCCCCCTATTTCCCAGTTCCTTACACAGGTATACTAGCAACAGGAACCCTTGTACCGTGTCTTTTTCTCATCCTGACCTAGTTCTGTGGATAGAGGGTAACAAAGCTGTCAGTTGATACTTCACCCTGTTGCAGTGTCCCAGGATGGGTCTGAGACCACTTGCCCTGGTGTACAGCCTCTCCCTAAGGTGTTGGATTGCACCCTGTGCCTGACTCCCTCCTCAATATGAGCAGACCTCTCTCAGTCTCCCTAAGGACTCACTGTGATAGATTTTCCTAGCAGAATTCAGTCTGGCTCATTTTCTAGGTCTGTTTGGAGGAATTTTGTGGGCAGGAACTAGACTGCATTGTTTCATGCTGCTCTACCATCTTGACTGCTTCCTACAGAGTATGCCATTAAAGAGATGATTAGATTGAACGACTAGAAAAGAAAGTAGTAGTCACATAGAATTAGCATGGATTCATTACAAACAGTTGTGTAAGATCAACCTTGTCTTTTTTGACAGCGTTACTATAAGACTATAGATTGGAAGGAATTCTGGAGACATAGTTTACCTAGATTTGAGGAAAGCATTTGGCACAATATCTCACACTGTCCTTATCCACAAAATCATAGATAAGAACTAGACAGAGATACAGTAAAGTGGATTTGGGAGCTGATTCAAGGGGGAGAGAGCCCAAAGTAGTCATTAATGAATTAGTATTAACTTGGAAGAGTCTCTAGTGGAGTGTCCTAGGGATCTGTTCTTCGTAGTTTGGTCTTTAACATGTTAATAATTTGGATGTGAGACATAGATGGCATACTTAACAAAGTTGTAGATGATGAAATGCTGAGATTGAGCAAACGTTACTAGAGTCAGGATCCAAAACTCAACAGGTGGCTAGAGTGAGTGTTGGACTGAGTTTAATGAAATAAAATTTGCTAAGGAAAACTGTAAAATCTTACATTGGAGTTGAACAAATCAACTTTGCAAGTAAAAAGATGAGAGAGGTGTGTCTAGGCAGCAGCTTATCTGAAGATCTAGGGAATTTAGTAGACTGCACACTCAGAATTCATTGCCCAAAAAGGCTTCATTAAGAGAGGTGAGGAGGTGACAGTTTCACTTTATTTTTCCCTGGTCAGATCACACCTAGAATATTGTGTTGGTTTTGTGACTTGACATTTTAGGGAGGAAGTTGCTAGATGCAGGAGGAGGGGGAAGGTGTGACCAGCATGGTGAAGGGTTTTGGGATCATGTCATGGAAGATCAGTTAAAGGAAATGGAGATATTTAGCCTGGAGAATAGAAAACCAAGGGAAATGGAAGATACACGGGATGAAACGGGGCGTAATAACTGTCTTCAGGTGTTTGAAATGCTGTCATATGGAAGAGGGATTAAACTTATTCATATCCCCAAAAGTTGGAATCATGAGTAATGGGTAGAAGAGGCTTATTTAGCCTTCCAGTAAGAAAAACCTTCCTAACAATTTGGAACTTTCCAAAAAATGGAAAGTTGTTCAGCCATTCCCCAATTGATGGGCATTCCCTATATTTCCAGTTTTTTGCCACCACAAAGAGAGCTGCAATAAATATTTTTGTACATATGGATCCTTTTCCCACTTCTATGATCTCCCAAAGTGGTATTACTGGGTCAAAGGGTATGCAACCCCTAGGTCACTAGTAAACTACAATTTCATCATTACTCAGTACCCATGGAGAGGTCT
>CM053589.1:101427630-101449692 GCA_028646515.1 Pseudochirops corinnae
TCATCTTGACTTGGATCCAGTTCTCAGATTGCCTGGATCCCCTTCCATGGTCCCAGATTCTACCTGAATTCACCAAACTGGATTCACTTGGGTTCAATGGCAGACAGCTCCCAGTTCCTTGTCCAGCTCTCCAGGTAGGTCCTGCTCCACACTGAAGTTCACAGGGTCCAGTCCATCTCAAATTCTTCACAATTTCTGTTCTGGAAAATTGAAGGCTTAACCAAGCCACAAACAAAGTCCCTGCATCCCAGTCATGCTTCCTCAGTCCTTGGGTAATTTGGCTGGCCCTAGGATCCAGAAGAGATCTCAGCTGGCTCCCAGAATCAAAATCACTCCTTCCAGGTTTTCAAAATCAAAATTGTTTTGTTCAGCCTAGGTGGGGCTTTCCTCTTCAGCCTTCTTGGCAGCAGCAACTTCAGCCTCCTTGATTCTTGTCCAAAGAAAATTCTGACTCAGTTCTCAGACTTAATAGCAGCCCAGTCTCCAGATGCTGCTGGGAGAAACTCTCTCTCTCTCCCCAGCAGAACAGATTCTGCCACCAGATTCTAGTCTCAAGAAATTCTGACCGCGCCTCTCTGGGGCTTTTCTTATATACACCCAGCATTAGCTTCCTGTTTCAGCCAACCCCTTCCTGTTATGTTAGCAACAGGAGACAGGAGTTCATACCTTCTGTTGATTTCACAGAGGTTTGATTAGTTACTAAGGGCTAAGTACCTGCTTACTTGCCAATACAAAAAGGGGTCTTCAGATTCAAATTAATTACCATTACAGTATTACCACTTGTTGCTGAGAGATGGAGAAGAAGAGCTGGGGTAAGCTTGTGCTAAGTTGGGATAAAGCTGTTGCCTTTTCCTAAAAAAGGGGTACTACATCATAACACTGCATCAGCTAAGCCTGAAGTTTGGAAGCGATGGATGTAGTTGCTGGCAAGGAGCAAGTCCAGCTGAGCAGTTTGATAGCATAGAATTAGAGCATCAGAGAAGTAGATCAGTGGATTGACTTGTGCAACTGAAATGTCATGCCTAGTGAAGTGTTAGTCCAGCAAAACATGGATAAGCTTAGCAGTGGAAACATTATTCATATAGTAGTTATACTCATCAAGAGACTTTTATGATAAAGAACATACCAGGTTTTAGAGTTGTGAGTTGTTCTGACCACATATATTTTCTATATTTGTACCTTACATCCCTAGGACTTAAAGTGTGTACCATGATATATAGAATTGTTTTGTAAATATTATATGTTTGTTTTGCATTTTCAGTATGTGTTTTATTTAATAATTGTTTAAGTATTAGAGACTGATTTATAAATGGGAAACACATTAGTGAGTCTTAAAGAGCTATATTGTTACTAGAAATAGATACCAGCAAGGGTTTTAGGACCCTGAGAGTATTGAACGTAGTAAAAACTTCTCTCTGGTTAAGGAAACTTAAACTTTGCATCATGGATGTAGTGGGAGGAGAAATGACCCATTATAGCCAGTATCTTTGGTGAGGGGCAGGGAAAGGATAGGAAGAGGATAAAACCAACCACACTGCATTGTGCATTGTATGGTATGCATATAAGTAGGTAAGCTGCTTGTGAACTAGATGCTACAGGTAATTTTATTGGTCTGGATTTGTGCTGTCATTTGTAGAGGGAACTGATTTTTGCCAGGCTAAATGACCTCCCCATTTTCACATAACCAGTATGAATCATAAGTAGTAATTGAACCCAGGTATTCTAACCTGAGGCAGGCTATTTAATATATCATTCTGCTTCTCATTTCTAACACTATCTTGCAGAATCTTCTCTTTGAGGCTTAACCAAGATACTGAGTTAGCAGATATAGCCCTAATTTTGATTAATGCAAATAAAATTGTTTCCCTGTCTCACTGCCCTTTACATTATTATATTTTTTCTTTTGGGGTTTTCACATAATATTTAATTTATATCTGAAAGTTCTTGTTGCTTAGTTCCAATAGTTTAGTGGATTGAAAAGATGCCTTTAAATACTTAAAATATCATTGGGTTGTATCACAGTATTTTATGCTGTTGAATTGTCTCTCCTGGATCTCTTTTCCAGGCCAGTGGTTTTTTCAAGGAGATATTTCACATTGCCTTCTGTTTTTTCATTTGTTTGGATCCGTTTAATAGTATCTTGATTTCTCATAAAGTCATTTGCTTCCATTTGCTCCACTCTAATTCTGAAGGAATTATTCTCTTCAGAAAGCTTTTGAGATTCTTTTTCCATCTGGCAAATTCGAATTTTTAAGGCATTCTTCTCCTCATTGGCTTTTTGGGCCTCTTTTGCCATTTAAATTAATCTATTTTTTAAGGTGTTATTTTCTTCAGTCAGGTTTTTGGCTCTCTTTTCATGATTTTCTTGCATCATTCTCATTTCTCTTCCCAGTTTTTCCTCTACTTCTCTTATTTGGTTTTCAAAATCCTTCTTAAACTGATCTATGGCTTCTAGGCAATCTTCATGTTTCTTGGAAGCTTTTAGTGCAGGAGTTGTGACTGTGTTGTCTTCCTTCTGTTCCATGCTTTGATCCTTCTTGTTCTCAAAGAAAGAATCTAGAGTTTGGTTGCTGTTCTTACTTTGCTTCCTTTGCCTGCTCATGTTGTCCAGTCAGTTACTTGATTTTTTAGCACTGTGGAACTCTGCTTCCAGAGGGGAAAGCTCTGTCACAAATCGCTGGGGTTTTCTCAGCTGCCACTATTAGGGGGATGCCGTTTTTTTGCAGCCCCCACCATCTTTGGCTCACTGAAAACACACCCCAGGACTACCACCCCAGACCACTATCTGGATCCAAGCTGCTTAGTGCAAGAGCACTTAGCCTCTGAACAATTCGCTTGGCCTCCCTGCAGTCTGCAGGCTGGGAGCTCTGAAGCAGCCACATGGAGGCGGCTGCAGGGCTGCCGCTTCCGCTGCTTCCTTTCCCTGGAGGTAGTTTGGCTGGACTGCTTTTCTCCCCCAAGTTTATCTGAGTTCCACTGAACTTTCACTTAGTCCTTGTTTCTTATGGCTTGATAATTCTGGAAACTGCCACAGAAGCCAGTGATCCACTCTCCTAAAGGCTCCAGCTGCAGTTTGTCCTGGCCGTCCCCAGGGCCAAGCTGTGGTGTGGTTTCCGGCTGGGCTGGTTTCTGCTCCCAATGCTGAGATGATCCCTTCCTGCTGAGCTGCCTTCAGTGGGAGGTGTATTTTTGTGAGTTTTAGAGCCCTAAAATTTTTTTATGGGTATTTGAGGTGGCTATGTGGGGGCTGTGGAATCTTGCTGCTCCTACGCTGCCATCTTGGCTTTGCCCCCCCTATTTTATGCTGTTGAAATGTAATTTAAATTGAATGAATGAATAAAACATTTATTAAGCACTTAGAATGGACAAATTGTGCTAAGCCCTGAGGATACACAAATAGAAAAGTAAGACAATCCTTGCTTTTGAGGAGTTAACAAAAAGAGGGAAGGATACAGAAGAGGAGACAACACTCAGTGTTTTATTACTCATGACACATTATCATTCTTATGAAAATATCAACTTGAACTAAAATTCATGTTGACTTTAAGCAACGAAAGTATTTAAAAAAATTCTAAGTTAAATAATAGTATAATTTTGAGGATCCACATGGCATTCTAGCAGTATTCAAAAGCAGTACGTATGTCCTTCTTTAGCACTCTAGTTGTTGATTTTCATTGTTTTTTCAAAGTATTCATCTACTTTGTACAAAATTCTGTCCTAGATGTTAGAGGAAACACAAAGTTGAGATGATATACTGTTCTTACTTTCAAGGAGATTACATTCCTATAGATAAGTTACTCATACTGATAATAGTAATAGATATTATTCTACAAGTGCATTATTAGAAAGCTATAAAACAAAGGATCATGTGAAGTTTTGGGGGAAGATTGTTACTAGGGGCATCAGGGATGACTTCCTAGAAGAGGAAGCCCACAGAAAATAGCTTCTGTTTTCCTGAACGAAGTATGAGGTGAGGTTTTCTTTTTTGATAGTGAAGGGAGAGAGAGTTCATTGGGAGGTTCAAGAGAGGAGACCATTTATAATAACCCTTGTAGGGAATGAAATGAAAATGAACTAGGGAGGAATAAAGGATTGCCTTGCTATTGGGAGGGCCTAGTTAAGATTGGAAAAAACAAATTTGTAGTTATGACTTCATCATTTTCCTTTGAGTTTCATTAGCAGCTCTGTGCAAATGACTTCCAGATCCATGTATGTAAGCCCTAGTTTTATTCTTAAACTACCAACTACCTGTTGCACGTTTCAAACTGATGTCTCATAGGCGTCTTCTACTTAACATGTCCCAAAAAGATTTCGTTATCTTCCCTCCTCCTCCCATTTATCTTTATTACAAACTTCTTTTTCTTTAGGACACCTCCATCCTTGTAGTCACATAGTAGTTTCAAACTTGGAGTTGTTTTTAACTTCTTAGTTTTTCATACTGCGTATGTCCAATCTGTTGCCAAGTCTTGTTAATTTTACCACCACATGATCTTGAGTCTCTCTCCTTCTCTTGATTTGTAGAGCAAACACCCTGTTCAGTTCCTTGTTTCTCACCTGGAATATTGAAAACCCCTTCTAATTGCTCTTCCTAATCTTCCCCATAGCTGAAAAAGTGATTTTCTTAAAAGCATAATAAGTCTGACCATGGAGACTAACTTCACTGGCTCTCTGTTTTCTCTAAAGCTTCTCTTTGGCATGTCAGGCCCTTTACAACCTAGCTTCAACCTACCTTTCCAGCTTCCTCTTCATGCACTTTTTGGTTTAGCCAATCTGACATTCTTCCTGTTTTGCATGTCGGACATTTTATTTCCCACCTTGATACCTCTTTGCACTACTTGGGACTTGTGTCTAGACAGCATTTCTTCCTCATTTCCATCTCTTTCAGTCTTTAGTTTTCTTCAAAACTTAGTTCATGTGTTACTTTCTACATGAGACTTTTTCAAATGTCCTCAGTCATTAATATCTTTACCATCAAATTACCTTGCACTTATTTTGTGTGATCTTAAGAGAATACTGTAAAGAGAGAGGAAGAAAAGTATAGGGTATGACAGAAGGAAAGTTAGGGAAAATTCTTTCACATAGCAAGGGTGTGTAAATAGAAATCTCTACAAATGAGGAGTATTTGGGAGCTGCCAGCAATTGAACTTCATTCTTATCTGAACTAGTCAAAAGAGGGAAGAATATACACAAACAGTTTGATACAGGAATCCATTTTAATCAACAGAGAAATAAGAGGAAAGGGGAGAAAAGTAAAGGAGGGAGTTAGAAGGATGGTAGATTTAAGGAATGATTAATCCTGAGCAAAACAGATTCTAAGAAATATTTATAGAGGTGGCAAAGAATGGGAATTTGAGGGGAGGGAATCCCACAAATTAGAGAATGAGTGAACAAGTAAGAGTATATAAATGTGATGAAATATTTAGCTGTAAGAAATGATGAAGGATTATGGTTTCAAAGAAACGTGGAAGACTTGTATGAATTGATGCCTAGTGAAGTATAAGAAAAACTTATACAATGACAACAATATGGTGAAAACAAATAACTGAAAGAATTTGAAACTCTGATCAACAATGAGTATAGAGGACTAATGATGGAATATATTGTCCACCTTCCGATGGAGAGTGCAAGACTCAGAGTGTAGAATGAGGCATGGTTTTCTGTCGTGTTTTCCCTTGGTAATATGTAGTCTAATTGTAATATAAGCACGTTCTCATCCTATGCACATATTTCACTCTCGCATATTAAATAGATACTGTACATGGTAATACATAGGCTCATTTCCTCTGTTGGCACAAAATTTTTAATGTGACTGCCACACAACTGGGGTTCCCATTAAGTCTTACTCCATAGACCAGAGCTGAGCCGCACTGTGCATTTTCTCATGATTGAGTCCCCTGTGTTCAGATTGATTCTTCAGCAATTGCTCTGATTCTGCTGTCTTATGCTAGGAAGTAAAGTCACTCTGGACCCTAGGATTTATGACTTGTGTGAAGAGTTTTGTTAGCAGTTTGAAGTGCCAGAGATCCAGGGTGGAGACTGTGCATTAAGAATGGGGAAAGACTGGATTTTGTCTCCCTTTTATTTTATAGCTTCTTGGCTATGGAAGGAGAAACATTATTGTAGGAGGGAGGAAGCAGGACAGATTTTTAGAATGGTGAAAGATAGGTGGAAAAGAGTAAAGGTAGCCAGCCAAATTTAAATTAGGATGGGGGCTCTATGTTGTTACTGAAAGCAGCTCGTGATCCTTTTCTTTTTCAGCAGCAATTTGGAATATGTGTCCAGAAGCTATACCTAGGGCAAGCTATGACATTCTGCCTGGTATAGCAGTGAGTACCTGGGATAGAGGGGTCCAGCCTTTATAATTTCCTTTACATCTGTAAAAGCCAAGTTTACCCATTACTGGCTGACCTAAAGTAGGGTTTAATTTGGATGACTTATTAAGTCTTCTAAACTACTTCCTGAAGTATAACCAGGAAGTGTAATTGATCGGTGTAAGGTTTTTTCTTTTTAGGAAATTGGGGAAGAAAGCAGGTACATTCTAGGTGTCTAAAAGGTTGGCAACACTGTCTCCTTCATAGTTCTACCATGTTGACCATCAACTATTGGAGATCAATTAGAGGCAGTATGAAGAGCTGTTTTTTTCTTGTGTGGCAACCCTTGCTTGGCATCTATCAGTGGGCCACATATGGTTTCTTAGACTTTATTTTCTGGCAGAGAAATGGGACTTAAATAGTTGCTTGGCACATATGCTTCTTAAATGATAATTTTCTCTCTAATCTCTTTTTTGGGGGTAGGATCTCTTTTTTCATTAGCTTTTGTTCATTATTTATTGTTGGTTTTCCCTAGAAATTGAGTGCTTGATGGGATGGGAAAGTATATCTCTGTCGGCTACTTCTTTCTCACTGGGAGCCCAAATTATGCCATAATCCATGTGTTTAGTTGTCAAACTAAAGGTTTTTTTTTTGTGATTTCATTTTAAATTCAAGCATTTTGCCCTATTTTAAAAGACTATACAACTGTGTTCTGCCCACTTAACCCCTCATTTTTATCCTATACCCTTCTTTATCCTTCTTTTTCTTTCTCCACTCAAATTTGTGTCATTTTTCTTATTAAGAAACAGGATATTATAGCTGAGATTTCCAAAATGGGGGCAGGCTTCTCTCTTTTTTCTTTTGGTATGTATTTTTAAAATTAATTTATTTGTACTTTTAGTTTACAAGATTCAGTTCCACAATCCCTTGAGTTTCAAATTTTCTTCCCCTCCTTCTCTTTCTCTCTTCCCCCCTTCCCCCCTTCCCCCCCTCCCCATTGGTGGCATGCAATCAAATATACGATCTGAGCAGGCTTCTCTTAAGGGTAGAGTAGGAGATGGTAGAGAGCAGGGAGGGAGTGAAACTATGTGACAGAATTATTGGATATTTAAGAGCACACCTCTGCATAAATACATTGAATTTTTTCAATAAGAACAAAAGATCAAATTCAAGTCAAGAAGAGCTAACCAGAAAAGTGCATCTCTTCCAAGTGACAGAGAATACAGTTCAGCAAATAAGTCATGCAAATAGCCCTGGAGCATCTGTCTGGTCATGCAGATAAACTTGGAGTATTGAATCTGCATGTGATTGTGATCTATATTATCAGTTGATTCAGGCATATAAGCATAAGTAAGTTACCCTTTCCTTGGACAACTTGGTGTCTCCCCCTTCCCCTCAGTTCCATTAATACCAAACTTTAGACATCCAAATCACCTTAGCACTACTGCAGCTGAAAATTAAAATTCAAGAGATTATGATCAAGCCTCAGCCATCTTGGTGGTAGGGATTTTAGGTATTGGCCACTACACCGGGATAACTTGAATATTTCTTAAGAGTTTTTCCTCAATTTAATTTTTGCCATTTCTTTTAAGGCAATGTTCTCCTCATTGGCTTCTTTTACCATTTGACCTAATCTTTTTTTAAGGTGTTATTTTATTCAGTATATTTTTTGTGTCTTCTTTACCAAGTTGTTGACTCGTTTTTCATTATTTTCTTGCATCATTCTCCTTTTTCTTCCCAGTTTTTCTTTTACCAAGATTTCTTACTTAATTTTCTAAATCCTTTTTGAGCTCTTCCATGGCCTGAGACCAATTCATATTTTTCTTGGAGGCTTTGACTGTAGGAGCTTTGCCTTTGTTATCTTCTTCTGAGTGTGTTTTGATCTTCCTCGTCAGCATAGTAACTTTCTGTAGTCCAGATTTTTTTTTTTGCCACTGTTTGCTCATTTTCCCAGCCCATTACTTGACTTTAACTCTTTGTTAGAGTTGGGCTCTACTTCCAGGCTGGAGGGTGCACTGTCCTAAGCTTGGGGTTTTTTTTTTTTTTTGGTGCATTTTTTCAGAGATATTCTTTCAAGGTGGTATGATTTAAGGAGAGACATTTACTACTTTCCTAGTTTGTATTCTGAGTCTGTGAGCAATGACCACAAGCATTCTTTTCTGCTCTGTAACTGTGAGGACGGTCCCCCTTCCACTGAGGCCGCAAGCTCTATTATACTAGTATTCCCGTCACCCTGGGACTGCCACCCAGGACTGTGACCCAGATCTGAGTATGGGCAAAGCAACAGAGTCCTGCTGCAATGCTTGTAAAAAGACCCCTTTAATCTCCTGTCCAGTAGTTCGACCCCTTACTGTCTGTAGTCTGAGAGCTCAGGAAGCAGCTGCTTTTGATTCAGTTATCACAAGACCTGCTTCTGATTTTCTGGGGTTGGGGTTGGGGCTGGGGCTGGGGCTGTGCTGGCATGGCCTGCGCTCCCCATGGTGCAGCAGATCTTTCCTGCCGACCTTCCGAGTTGTCTTGGTCTGGGTATTTGTTTCACTCCATCTTTTTGTGGGTTATGCTGCTCTTGAATTTGTTTATAGTCATTTTAAAAGGTATTTGAGGGATTTGGGGGATAGCTTAGGTGAGTCCTGCCTTTACTCTGCCACTTTGGCTCCATCTCCCTAATTTTTGCCATTACTTAGAGGCTGACAGTTTCTTCTTGTAAAAAAAAAATACTGCCATGTTTGCTCAAACAGAACATTCTAAACACTCTTCCATGTGGCAGCCTTTCAAAAACTGGAAGACAGCTGTCACTCTCTTTGCCCCACCCCCCAGTATTCTCCTTTTTTTCTTTAGCTTAGGCATACCTTGTTCCTTTAACTAATTTTCATGATGTGGACTTACTGTTCTTCACCATCCTGATTGCCCTCCTCTGATCATTTTCTAGCTTCCCGTTGTCCTTCTTAAACTGTGATGCCCAGAACTAAATCCCTTCTTTGAACTAATTAGTTCTAACTAGTTCTGGTGGAAGCATAGTGCAGTGGGACTGCCACCTCCTTATTCCTGGAAACGGTGACTTTCAACGAAGTTCAAGATTACATTGGCTTTCCCTCCCCACTTCTCCCCCCATTGCCCCATTGCAGGTTCAGTATCAGTCATTACTCATCAGACCCAAATTGATCTTTCAATTTTTCCTAGACTTTTTAAAAAACAGCTGATTTTTAACCATGTCTCCTTCATCTGGTATTTGTGAGGTTGATTTTTTTGTACTCAAATATAAGACTACATTTATCCTTCTGCTTATTTGTAATATCTCAGTGTCCAAATACATGGTTAATTTTTATAAAAGTTCCATTGGTGTTGAAAAGGTCAGTCATTCAAATAGTCCCTTTTTCCCTGAGAGACTATTTTCCCTTCCTTATTAAACTTTGACTTAATTAGGATATACATCCTATTCCCCTCTATCTTCTCAACACCTCCTTTATATACCCTTCCATTCTGTACTTTAGTCCCTATAGGTAGGCAGTTAGGAGGTTCAGTGCATGATGTTTTTAGGCCTGTTCTTCTGCCATCGCTTGTTTCATTCTACTTTTAGCCTTGTCTCCTTTTGCACGTTAAGAAAGAAATCTGTAGTGGTCTGTCTTGTTATTTATTGTTGTTAAACTCATAGGTACATTTCTCTTCTTATTTACGATTTTCCTTTTTTCCTGGGGTAAGTTATTTCATTATTCACTCTTCCTTGGTTGTTTAGTTTTCTTGTATTTCTGTTGTCTGGGGTGTTTGCAAAGCAAATAATATGCTCAGGCATGGTTTTCTTTGTTGGAACGCTTCAAATATCTCTTTTCATTGATTATTAGGTTTAGTTTTTCAGTGGATGTCACCTTGGCTTGTGTCTTGGCTTTTTTGTTTATCCAAACACATTATTCCAGTCTCTCCTGGAGTTTCTTTTGGATACAAAATAGTTTCGTGTGGCCAAATTTCCATTCCTTCATATTTAATGATCTTTCCTTTTGTCTTTTGAAGAATTTGTTATTTGTCATTGGAATTGTGAAATTTAACCACTACGTATTCTTGGAGTTTGTAGCATAAGAGTTCTCCCCTCATTTTCTACTCCCTCCTCCCCAGGTACTGTGTAAATTCTTTTGACTGGCACTTTGTTTTCTTTGTTCAGAAGCTCTGGGAAGTTTTCTTACATTTCTTTTGTTATGGTGTTAAGGTTTTTTGACTTGTGTTCTAGGAGAGCTATAATCCTTAAATTGTCTGTGTATCCTATATAAGCGATCAATATGTTTTACTTCTCTGGAGATCATATTTTTTAAACATTATTGCTTTTCCTTCTGTCTTTCTTTTTTCAGTTTGTTTTTCACTTCTTTGTATTTGCATTCCCAGTCAGTTCTCTTAATTATTTTTGTAGTGAAGTTTCTAGTTTTTCTATTCTTTTTTTTTTTTTTTTGGTCATTTTGGAGGGGGAAAGGCAAGGTGGTTGGGGTTAAGTGACTTGCCCAAGGTCACACAGTTAATAAGTGTTAATTGTCTGAGGCCAGATTTGAACTCAGGTCCTCCTGACTCCAGGGCCGGTGCTCTATTCACTGCTTCACCTAGCTGCCTCAAGTTTTTCTATTCTGCCAGTTATAAGCCATGCATTCTGTTTTCACAATTCTTATTTTAAGCCATTTGGGAACATCTTGGAAATCTAGAGGGTCCTCTGCCTTAACAGTTGTTGATTCCGTTTTCCTTTGTCTTGCAATATTTATTCATAGATGGCTGGATTTGTTTAGATGATTTGGAAGCCATATTCCATTATTGGTTTATATTCTTGTTCTCAAGGTCTTTTAGTTTTCTTCTGAAATCTTTAATAATTATAGTCTTTTCCCTTATTTTTTTTTTTATTCCTTCTCTCTTGATGGTAGTTTTCTGCTGTCTAGAACTCAAAGCTATCTCAGCTTCTTTCCATGCTGGGGAATTCATATCTTACAACTCTGATCTTTGTATCAAGTGATTTCTGGGAGATCAAAACTGGCCACACTTGGACTCCAGTTTTTTTTTTTTTTCAGGACTGGTGGAACCTTACACAGAAGCTGGCACTCTGCCCCAGTTCCCTTCTTTTCCTCACTTCTCTCACTGAGCACTGTTCCACTATAGAGTACTGCCACATCACAGTTCTAGTCAGAGGGGCCTTCTGGTTTTTGGCTCTACCAGCAGAGAGAAAGTAGTGGAGGCAGAATTGAGTTCTATTTACAGGCCCATAGATGAGCTTGTATAGCCTTTGTCAGAGCCTGGTGGCTGATGGGAGAAGGGATGTGAAGATTGCCTTAGGGATTAGTAACTTCTCTGCTGTTGATTTATTGGATTATTACCTCACTGGACTTCTTCCCATCTTAGGCCAGTGGTATCAAACTCAAATAAAAAGGATTATTGACTTAGAATACCACAAATTAACATTATCCTTGTTGTTTTTGTGTTTTTATTTACTTGTTTTATTTGCCAGATGCTGTGAGTGTGACACCTCCATTTGAGACCATGGAGATGGCTGAAATTAGGGTACTTCCCTGAAAGTTGCTTGCTATGTCAACATAAGCATTAACAACTGCCCTTTATGTCTTGCCATCCAACCAGTTTTGAATCTATCTAACTATATTCCTCCAACATATCACAAGGATACTATGAACTAGTTTAAGGGGGGAAAAAAACCTTGGCTAGAATATGGTTAATCTATATCCATAGCATTCCTTTCACCTACTAATTTAGTACCTCTGTCAAAAAGGAGAATGAGGTTAGCCTAGCAAGACCTATTATTGAGGGAGTTGTGCTGGCTTTTCATAATCATTATTTGAATTTTAAAATGTGCACCAGTTGTCTAATGATTCATTCTAGATTTTCCCCAGGAATAGATCATCAGTAGCCCTGTAGTTTGCAGATTCTGTTATCTTCCATTTTTTGAGAATTGAGGTATTTGTCCGGTATTTGTCCTACTCTGATCTCCTAGCATCTCTTTGTTAGAGGAGGGACTAATACCAACATCTTTTTAGTTTAGGTTTGATTTTGGGTTGTAACTAGGCACTCTTAAGTCACCTCTCATGAACGGTTAACAAAAGGTTTACTTTTGCCCTGACTGAGCAAGAATATGTAAAAAGGATACAGTGGCACGTGGCTTCTAAAATATGTAGCTGCCTTGCATCTGTCTGGTAGTCAGTGCAGAGTAAGGTTACTTGTGTATTCTTCAGGGATCCACCAAATGGGGAGGGAGAGGGGTGTCTGTTTTAGGTGCATTGAATTTTTCATTCATGTAAGTTAATCAGGAAGCCTTTTAAGGGGAGTCAGGAATGAATCATGGGGAGAACTTTGCTGTCTTTTAGAGAAAACTAGTCCCTGTTGCAGGGGGAGAAGGGAACCCTGATAGATACTGGTCCTATCATACTCTCCTATTTTCCACTATTTTTCAGATAACATTGACAGTGATTCAGCAGTCACATTTGCAAGTTTTCAGAATCAAAGGAAGTATTTTATTTGAGCCAGGTGATTTGAACACGTTTTACAGTACACCTTTTCTGATCCAGCTGCATATGTCAATGACCCTCTCTCCATAGCTTCTGTGTGTGTATGTATCTGTATCTAGCTGTTATGTGTGTAGGTCTTCTCCAATGTAGTGTAAACTTTTGAAGTCAAAGCTTCTTCACTTTTCTTTGTATTCTCATCATTTAACATATTGCTTGGCACGTTATTAGGCTCTTAATAAATGATTGTCAATTGATTTTATTCTGAAATACTTTTCAGAAATTTTAAGTGCTGAAAGGAGAAATACTAGAAGATCTATATTCCAGTTAGCTTTAGTTTGTATTGAATTATGATCATAGGATTGTTAATTTTGATCTGGAAGAGAGTGTTTAGTAAAAGGGAAGTGTCAATCTGAGATTAATGAATGTAGCTTGGGATTCACAATGGCCAATTTCCTGGTAGTTTATGTTGGATATTAGAATGGAATGACATGCTTAACAGTCTTTTAACAATTACAAAGGGAGTTTTACTTAGCCATAGTGGGAAAAGGATATTCAACAAGTGTGTACATTAAGGACACCATGAATTGATTCAGCTGAGTTATGCTCTCATGTGTTACCCGTAGTAGTCTGCTAACAAAGCATCCAAGAGCTCCTGGAGCTCATTGGGGCTCTTTTGTACTCAAGTACTCAGGAAGCCCTTATATACTCCTTATCTTTCAGTTGATTGTTTGATGTTGTTTACTGTAAAATGTAACCTTTAAAACCATCCTTGTTCTCTACAAAAAACTGTCAGCAAATATCCTCTTTTAGGAGACTGTTCTCATCAAAACATTTTTATAGCTGAAAAAGTAGGCATAGAGAGTATAATTGTTGATCTCTTAGTTTTATTTTTAGTATTATTAGGCACCAGGTTTTTTTTTTTTTTTAATTTCACTTCTCTGCTATTTTATCCCACTTTAAGAGATCATATTAGTCAAGTCCTCAGTGTCTTCATATTTGCATTGCTTCAAGCATAGGGTGTACTTTATGTACTCTTAATCTAATCTATATTCTTTCCCTGCCTTTGTTCCTTTGCTTGGGTGGCTAGATATGAATAGCATGAACCTCAAAGGAAGAGAAGTCACTGTGTGATGGAGGCAGAGAGACAAAGCGTTATTCCAACTCCACTGTTTAATCTGTTCCCTGTGCATGGAAGGTCTTCCAGATCTCTACAAGATCATATTTATGGAGTCCTAGCTTAATGTCACCA
Source organism: Pseudochirops corinnae (assembly GCA_028646515.1). Taxonomy (NCBI): domain Eukaryota; kingdom Metazoa; phylum Chordata; class Mammalia; order Diprotodontia; family Pseudocheiridae; genus Pseudochirops; species Pseudochirops corinnae. The sequence goes on from CM053589.1 coordinate 101,441,670, forward strand.
TTTCTTTTCCTTATTTAGTTCTCACTTATCCTCAAGTTAGGAGTGATATCTATTTTAGTTAATCTCATATCACATTTGCTACTTATAATTCTAATGTTAGTTGTATTTATTAATGTATATAGCTTTTCTCTCTTTCCTCTATTGGAATCTTTTAATACCTTGAGCATTGGTATCATGTCTTATTTTTCCATCTCCAGTGCTTATACTCAGCAGGCATTTAATAAATGATTGAATTAGAATCATTATTTTAGAGAGCCTTTTAAAAAAATTAACACCCAGTTTTACTTGAGAATAAATTTATTTTTTATTTTTAAAAATTATTTTATTTTATTTTATTTTTATTAATTTTAGTTTACATCATCCATTTCCACAAGAGTTTGAGTTACAAATTTTCTCCCCGTCTTTCCCCTACCCACCACCCAAAACAGCCATCCCATTGTTTAACCCTTCCCCCAGTAAATTTGTTTTTTAAATGCAGGAGTCAGATTATTGTCATATTTTGCTTTTGTATTTCCATTAGATTGTGAGCTTTTTTGAGTTCAGGAATTGTCTTTTGCCTCTTTTTGTATTCCCAATACTTAGTACAGTGTGTAACAACACATAGTAAGTCCTTAATAAGTTTATTGATTAATAGTACCTAGAACTGTTTCCTGCACACAGTAGATACCTATTAAATATTTGAATTGATTAAAGATATAATATGTTTGCTGTGGCAGATGATAAGAACCTCTCTGCTTCTGACATAAAGTGATTTTCTCAAGGTTATATGGATAATAAATAGGGGAGATTTGAATTTAAGTCCTACACTCCAGATCCTGTGCTTCTTTCAGTCTTCTATGTTGTCTTAAGAGAAATCCTGTATAAAATGAATTTTAGTCCATTGTGGTGAAAATACAAAGAGAATTGGTCTGGAAATTAGAAGACCTGGGTCTCCCATTTGACATTTTAGGGAAGTCACTTCTTTCTGGGGCTCACTTTGCTTATCTGTAAAATGAAGGGTTTGGAATAGATCTTTACAGTTCCTTGAAAGCTCTGACATGCAGTAATTCTATGGAATTTTTAAAGGTTTGACATAATCCAAAGTAGTTTCCTGATCAGAATAATACAGGCCAATGGGAAAGGCTTTCTTAGGTGAGTTATGACTTCACAAGAAAGTCATGGAACAAATAATGCCTTTTCCCACAGTACTCCGCATTGATTATTGTAGTCATTTTATGTTTTTCTTCCAACATCATTTTTTCTTATTTGTATGTCATATGCTTGGATCTCCTTAGAAATTCCTCATTATTTATTGTTACATTAAAATTTAGTTCTGTCTAGTGAGGTTTTGGTAATCACTAAAGTTCAAGAGAGTGGGCCTGTTATTCTCATTAGTGAATTTCAAAGAAGGTAGGAAAGAGGGGAGGGATATGCTAAGTGACTGGTTGAGTCATAAATTGGACCCAAAGTTAAAGGAGATTGCAAACCACTCCAGTATCTCTGCCAGGAAAACCCCAAATGGGGTCACAAAGAGTTGGACACAGCTGAAAAATGACTAAATGACAATGACTAGCAGTCAGGCTTACTTGAAAATATGAAATTAGGGTTGGTGACTGGTGAGCATTTTCTGATTTTTCTTCTGTTGCAGGATGGAATGGAATAAGAAGTTGTATTTTTGTAACAATATGTGAAAGGTAGTAAGCAAGAATGTTGGATACTCTTCTGGAACCAATTTACTTTTTGGATTTTCCAGGTCTTTTATGCCTGCTTTTGGATCAAACTTGTGTTTAATATAAGAAGTTCCCATTAAAGAACTTCTCTCTACCAGTGTGCCATGTGCTCAGCAACTTCTCCTCTTAGAGAGTTGCTTGGGTTACCAAGAAGTTAAATAACCCAATAACCCACCTGGGATTACATAATCAGCATGCTTTCAGGATGGAACTTGAACTCAGGTCTTCCTGACTCCTGAGGCCAGCTCTCTATCCACTATACCACTGTACTACTGCCTCTCATTACTCCTGAGTTCCTTGAATGGAGGACATATAGGAGACTTGAATGTGGTACTCATATCTCTCAACTTTTTTGCATGCTTGAAATTTTTATAATATAATGTGGGAGAAGTTTTCTAACTTGGCTAATCAATTTGTGATCTGTAGAACACTATCTGTGAAGTTTCTGATAACTATTAATAACCATGGAAAATTGAAATTTGGTGTTAGTGACTTTCTAGGATTAGAAGAAAATATTGTTAAAAATAAATTCACGTTAATGACACTGACCTTTCTTCAGCGTTACATTGAACATTGAATAAGTGATGCTAAAATATTTTCATCGCAAAAATTTTTTTTCTAAATGCTTACATAATGTCTCTCCTTAGATGTTTAAAAGGTATATGATCTTGAGCAAGTCATTTTTCTATCTGGGCTTTCAGTTTCCTTATCTTTAAAATGAGAAGCTTGAACTTCATGGCCTATAAGGGCCATTTCCAGTTCTTTGACTATAATCATATTGTTAACATAAATACAAACAAAAAGTGACCTCCCGTCACTTCCTACTCCCTATTTCCAAACCATTCTGCCCATATTCTGACCGTTATCTTCATTTTGTTCCCTTTGAAACCTTGGGCTTGGACTCTGCCTTGGAAGCACCTTGGCCTCTGATAGGTGATTGTCACCTTTTATAACTGAATCTTTAAGTCCAGAACCAGGTCTCCACCTCATTTCTCAGCCATTTCCAAACCATGCTGCTTTCATGGTTGTTTATTCAGGCATGCATTCCCATGCCATTCTCTCTCTGTCTTTCTCTTTCTCTCTCCCTTCCTTCCCCCGTTTTCCTTTCAGTGTTATCCTCCTCCCCTTACTAGAGTGTAAATTTGCTTGTATTTGTATCCCCAGGGCTCAGTAAGTTCGGTCTTTCTCACATCTCATAAATGCTTAACAACCTTAAAAAAGGGCTCTTGATATATTTTCAACATTTATTTTAAAATTTCAACAATGAGCATGTAGCCCATTTTTTTTCAGCTTCAGTTATCTTGCTTCCCTGCCACAGATTGAATATGAGAAGCTCAAAAAATATCAGAGAAACTTATACATACTATCAGATAGAATACTCTTTAAGACATGTAGGTAGGATGGTGGATGTTTGACTTCTTGAGTCCTTTGAATGTGGTTGATTTTTTATCAACTAAAGAGTTTTTATCTATATCAGCTTACTGCTGCATGACAGTATTATCCACTTGCATGGATTGAAATGGTTGGAAATATGTATTATATTATTGTCCTTTAATGGCTGACTACTGACTTGGGCTTTTTGTTTTTGGTCTTGACCTGTGATTTTGTTGTTCTAGGCACTTCCATTGAAGAACCTCCCTATATCAACTGGTTTTTACCTCATAGTCTTAGAGCATTGTCTCTTGCACTAAGAGGTGAGAACTGAACCCATATCTTCCAAGTTCTGAGTCTGGTTCATCCATTATATCATACTGCCTCTCACTACCTTGTTTATTGTGATTTAGTTTTTTGAAGGACATGAGATTAGTAGATAAGTATACAATATCCCAGTTGAATTATGAAAAAAATACAGTGATTATGTTCTACCATACATAATGATAAAACTTGAGAACTCATCCAGACATAGATTAGAAGTTGATTGTCAAATTGATCTTCTTTTTTTTTTGTTTTTTGTTTTTTTTTGGAGGGCAGTTGGGGTTAAGTGACTTGCCCAAAGTCACATGGCTAGTAAGTGTGTCAAGTGTCTGAGGCCGGATTTGAACTCAGGTCCTCCTGACTCCAAGGCCGGTATTCTATTCACTGCGCCACCTAGCTGCTCCATCAGATTGATTTTTTTTAAAAAGCTGTGCAATTTGAGTAGGATTTAGTGCCCCTAAAAATTAGTTTCTTTATATATCACTGGTCTTTGAAATAACTGAAAATTAAATTTAACTTTTTTTTTTTTACACTTTTAGTAAATTAAATCAGCTTACTTCCAACGGTGAAAGATTAAAACCCAGTATTAATCTTATAAAAAGGAGTCTGAAATTTCTTTGTGACTTATAGTATTCAAATTTTTAGTGCTCATTTATGACATAATTAGCATATGTGCTTGTTATTGGTAGACTATTTTAAAATTTAACAGTAAAACTAATGAAAAGCACTGGCTGAAGTAGAAATTAAAAAAAAAAATAGTAGAATAGAATTGGCACAACAAATTTGGCCAGGAATTCAATGTGTAGTGGTATGAGGGCTAAACTATATTAATGATAGGTGAATTATTCTTGCCTATTTGGGACTTTTTACAAATTGGGGACCTATACATGTAATGTGTATAATATGTTAATATGTAATAATATGTTAATAGGTAATCTCTGTGTCTTTGACCATATTACAAAGTATTGCATCATTTTTCACAATTTGTTTGGTGCTGGCTCAGTTTTTCTCTCTATTAGTATGAGTAATGGAGAGGTTTCTTTTTAATTATGATTTTCAATTAATGAATTGCTAAATAATTTATGGAATTATGAAATGGGGTAGGCACACCTAGTACTTGCTGGGAAAGACCACAATGGCTGCAGAGAGTAATGTTTCATTCATACTTTGATAAGGCAAAAAGGCTTCTGGGGTGAACAGCACAGAAAGTAGAGATGAGTAGCAAAAAGGAGTGGGGTGCAGAGGCAGACTACATAGGAATGGGAGTGATGGAGGAAGGGTGGCAGTGGTGGGAAGGAGAATGGGGAAGAGGGGGAAGCAGAGGGTATTACTCCTGCAATCTTGGATTAGAGTTGGGATCACTTGGTAGCACGGACCTGATGGAAAAATGCTTTGGGGACCAGAAATTTGGGGATCTCATTTTTATAGGGTTTTGGTGGGGGACAGAACTTTACTTATTCCTGCCACCTTGGGATTAGTAACAGTTGATTAGTTAACATATTGGTCTCATCTCAAAGTTATTAGCAGCATTTGCTAATAATCTTACTGCAGATGTCTGGAGTGCATCTGAGGCTTACCTATCATATGACCAAAAGGTCCTGACATCAAGGCTTAGATGGCTTCCTCTGATTTAGCACATAGTCTCAGGATATGATTTTTGGTTACTGTATGTAAATTATACTCCTTTGTTATTTCAGACAGTTGGTAGTCCTACTGTTATTGTTACTTTATACTAGCTACTTAAAAACTCACTATACTGACTATAAAATGATCAAGGGGACCAGAACAAGATATATTTTCTTATTTCATATTTTTGTTCCAATTACATGTAAAACCAGTTTTAACATTTTTTTCTCCAAATTTTGAATTTCAAATTCTCTTCCTCTCTCCCCTACATCCCTCATTGAGAAGGCAAACAATTTGACATAGGTTATACATGGATAGTGCAAAACACATTTCCACGTAAAGAAGTTGAAGAAAAAGTATCTTTAATCTGCATTCAGGCTTTACCAGTTCTTTCTCTGGAGATGGACAACATCTTTTATCATAAGTCCTACAGAATTGTCTTAGATCATTGTATTGCTCAGAATAGCTAATTTATTCATAGTAGATCATCATTACGATATTGCTGTTACTGTGTACAGCGTTCTGGTTCTGCTCATTTCACTTTGTATCAGCTCATATAAGTCTTTCTGTGTTTTTTCTGGGAGCATTCTGTTCATCATTTCTTAAAGCACAACAGTATTCCATCACAATCATATACAACAACTTGTTCAGGCATTCTTCATTTGATGGATATCCCCTCAATTTCCAATTCTTTGCCACCACTAAAACAACTGCTACAAATATTTTTTTTACACATAAATCTTTTTCCTTTTTGTTTTTTATCTCTTTGGGATACAGACCTAGTAGGAGTATTGCTTGTTCAAAGAGTATGCATGGTTTTATAGCCCTTTGGGCATAGTTCTCAGTTGCCCTCCAAAATGGTTGAATCAGTATACAACCTCACCAGTAATAACATTAGTGTTTTAATTTCCCCACATCTCCAATTTTTTCATTTTTCTTTTCTGTCAAATTAGCCAATCTGACAAGTGTGAGGTAGTAGCTCAGAGTTGTTTTAATTTGCATTTCTCTCATCAGTAGTACTTTAGAGCATTTTTTTTCATGGTTATAGATAGCTTTGATTACTTTGTCTGAAAACTGCCTGTTCGTATCTTTTGACCATTTATCAATTGAGGAATGGCTCTTATTACTATAAATTGACTCAGTTTTCTATGTTTGAGAAATGAAGCCTTTTGTCAGAGAAACATACTGTAAGATTTTTTTCACAGCAATAATTAGCAACTGTGTATTTCCCTCCATCCTATTTCCCTCCTGTTTATCCTACTCTCTTCCCCCTTTAGCCTGTCCCATTCTCAAAAGTATTTTGCTTCTGACTTTCCTTTTCTGACTCTCCCAAACTTCCCTTCCTTCTATCAGTTTTCCTCCTCCCCTCTTCACTTCTCCTCTTTCCTTCCTACTTTCCTGTATGGTAAGATCGGTTTATACTTCCAACTGAGTGGGTATATTATTCCCCCTTTGAGCCAATTCTGATGAGAGTAAGATTCATGTGCTCCCCTCCCCCTTTCCCTTATTTCCCCGTCCACTGTAAAATCTCTTTCAGGCCTCTTTCATGTCAGATAATTTGACCTATTCTGTCTCTCCTTTTCCCCTTCTCCTAGTGCATTTTCCTTTTTCATCCCTTAATTTTATTTTTTAGATAATCTTATCATCAACATTCAACTCACACTTCTACTTTCTGTCTACGTATACTCCTTCTAATTGCCCTTCTAATGAGAAAGTTTTTAAGAATTATAAATATAATTTCCCCATGTAGGAATATAAACAGTTTAATCTTATCAAATCCCTGATTATTCCTCTTTCCTGTTTGCCTTTTTATGCTGCTTTAGCATCTTGTATTTGAAAGTCAAATTATCTATGGTCTGGTCTTTTCTCTGGTCTGGTCTTTTCTCTGGTCTTTTCCTCAGGAATGCTTGGAAGTCCTCTATTATCACTGAATATCCATTTTTTACTTAGTTTGCTTGGTAGGTGGTTCTAGATTTTAATCCTAACTCCTTTGCTATTTGGAATATCATCTTCCAAGCCCACTACTCTTTTAATGTAGAAGCTACTAAATCTTGTATTATCCTGACTCTGGCTCCACAGTATTTGAATTATTTCTTTTTGGCTACTTGCAATATTTTCTCCTTGATCTAGGTCCTAAATTCTAGGAGGTCTGGAATTTGGCTGTAATACTCCTGGGAATTTTCATTTTAAGATCTCTTTTAGGAGGTGATCAGTGGATTCTTTCAATTTCTGTTTTATTTTATGGTTCTAGAATATCAGGGCAGTTCTCCTTGATAATTTCTTGAAAGATTATATCGATAAGTTCTGTTTTCGATCATGACTTTCAGTTAATCCAATACATTTTAAATGATCTCTCTTGGATCTATTTTCCAGGTCAGTTGTTTTTCTGATGAAATATTATACATTTTCTTTTTTTTTCATTCTTTTCATTTTGGTTGTTTCATGATGTCTCATAAAGTCATTAGCTTCCACATGCCTAATTCTAATTTTTAAGGAATTATATTCTTCAATGAACTTTTTTACCTCCTTTTACATTTTTCCAGTTCTTCTTTTTAATGAGTTCTTATCTTTAGTGAATTTTTATGTAACTTTTTCCTTTTGGCCAATTCTGCTTTTCAAAATATTCTTTTCTTCCTTGCATTTTTGTTCCCCTTTTACCATTTGGCCTATTCTGTTTTTTAAGGTATTATTTTCATCAGTATTCTTTTGTGCCTCCTTTACCAAGCTGTTGACTCTTTTCATGATTTTCTTGCATCACTCTCATTTCACTTTCCAGTTTTTCCTCTACCTTTCTTACTTGGTTTTAAAAATACTTTGAGCTCTTCCATGGCCTGAGACCAATTCATATTTTTCTTGGAGGCTTTGGATGTAGGAGCTTTGACTTTGTCTTCTTTTTCTGCATGTGTGTTTTGATCTTCTTTGCCACTATAGTAACTTTTTTTTTTAAATTTTATTATAGTTTGCACCATTCATTTCCACAAGATTTTGAGTTA